>LR738713.1:659808535-659833930 GCA_902687465.1 Secale cereale
GGCGCGCACGAGGCTCGGGAGGGAGGGGAGGCGGAGGAAGATCTCGCAGAGAAGGTCGTCGCCGATAGCAGTAATGGTGGTGGTGGTGGTGGCCACTGGCGCCGGCGACGGGGGCCCTCGTTGGGAGGCCATGGATTGTCAAGATCTCGGACGGCGGCGGCAGATTTTTGTTTCTTATAGTAGTTGAGAAAAGGAAAGGAAAAAAAGAGCTACACATCGGCAGGCTGAAGCCTACATAGTCATCGTGTCAATATATCCCACGAGCGACAGCCGACCGATCTAGGGTTATTCAGCTGGGTTTTGGCTCAAGTGTGGATGGATTCGATCGACCGCATGTAGGATCATTGGATCCCACGCGCAAAAGACGTTCGATATTGTGTAGTTTAGCTGTGGTGTCTAGAGTTTGCAACATGGGCATGTTGCTCTCGTTCAGGGTTTGCAACATCCATACTGCTCTCGCTTAGAAGGTTTGTTCAACTGTTGTTTAGGCTTGCAACATGAGTAGTCATGTTGGACTCATGGGTTTGTGATCCATGTTGCACTTGCTCTGCAAGCTTGTTTAGTTGTGGTTTAGGTTTTGCAACATGAGCCATATTGCGAAGCTCTTTTATGACATAATTAATGTTGTGAAGCTTCTTGAGTTGCAGTTATAGTGTGGAGGACTGTTTGGTAAGTCACACGCGATGGAGGACCGAGAATGTTGGGAAGGGGCGAGGAGAAGAGGGAGATGCTCTCGACGGCGGCGATAAGGGTGGTCATTGTCGCCCCTTCTCTCAACATGCAGTGCTTTGCAGCAATGCCAATTATTGCCGTGGGATGCAGCATGCGGTGGTCGCCATTGTTCCCTCCGCTCGTAGTGGTGGTTGGGTGGTCGTGTTTCAACAAGAAGGTGTCAACTGCTAACGGCGCCAGATATTAGCAATCAACGTGGACCTGCACACAGATACAAGTAACTTTGCTCCCAACGACTACAGAGAGGTTGTCAATCCCTCCGGCCTTGTAGTTTACAAAGGATCAAACACAAGTGATAGTAGTGATAGGTATAATTGCAATAGTAAATAATAACGGAAAGTAAATAGTGGATGTGATCAATGATGGTAATATGGACCGGAGTCTCATGATGTTCACTAGTGATGTCTCTCTCCCAAAAGACGATAAAACAACTATGTGAGGTAAACAAATTACAGCTGGGCAATTGACAGGACCACGAACGCAAACCAATGCTGACTACATTGCAAGAAAGGTTGAGGTTCAAAGCATGGGCGGTACACCAAAGTAAGTAGACCGAAATCCATCAATATCTACTACTAATCATCCACCTTGAGAAATCTATCCAGAACATCTCGCTGGTATTAAGTTGCGAGTCCCACCCATAGTGTAAACTCAATGCAACAGACAACTGCATTAAAAGAACTTTGCGTAAAGTAAACGATCCTTGCACCCGCGGGCACAAGCACCGTTGTTTTCCCCCTTGTGGCAACATCACATCCCCTAGACTCATGTTTCTATCACTCAAGCTAGTCATCGAGGGGCATGAACCCACAATCGAGCATAACGTTCCCTCTTGGAGTCACTACCTATTACTCGGCCAAAGCAATAAATAACAACGGGGAACATGCAAGAATTACTTATGAACTAAAATATAAAAGAGGTGAATCAAATATATTACTCAAGATCAATCTGAACATAATCTCATAATCCATCGGATCCCAGCAAACTCAACATAGCAACAGCATAAGGATTACATAGGTGCCTCGATCATGTAGGGCAGCTCACGAGGACTAATTAGTGAAGCACAAGAACGGGAGGAGAACATCACATAGCTACTGGTCATGGACTCATGGTCCAAGGGAGACTACTCACGAGTCATCCGGGAGGCGTCCATGGTGGTGGAGAAGCTCCCGGTGGTGATCCTCCCCTCCGACAGGGTGCCGGGAAGAGTTCTCCTGGTGCTCCCGATCTTGGAAGCGGCGGCGGCGGCGGAACAGAGATGGGATCGCGAAAAGAGTTCCTGTTCTGAGGGTTACGGAGGACCCTTTAAATATATGCCAAAGTAGGGCACCGGGGGAGCCTCGGGGGGCCCAGGCGGCCCCCCGGCGCGGCCCAGGGGGGGCGCGCCCACAGGGCGCCTGGAGCCCCTGTGGCCCCCAGGCTGCCCTTCGGACGCGGTGCTGTTTCCGGATCGCTGATTTTTTATATAATTTTTCTGGATTTTTCTGGGCAGTTCTCAAAACGTGAAAACCTGAAATACAAAAACAGCCGAAAACAGAAACTGGCACTGGGGTGCACTGGATTAGTAAGTTAGTCCAAATATGATCAAAAGTGTATGGAAGTGTATGAATATCATAGCAATATCACCCAAAAGTGGCATGGAGCAAGCAGAAATTATAGATACGTTTTGGACGTATCAACATCCCCAAGCTTAATTCCTGCTCGTCCTCGAGTAGGTAAATGATAAGAAGAATAATTTTTGTGGTGACATGCTATTAACCATATAGGACTTTCTCATAGTCATATTACAAAAGCTTACTGAGACAATGATTCTATAGTAATTAAGTTGTCTCAAGAGAAAATCACAAATGACTGAAAGTTTTACAACATGAAACTGAAACATCAAAAAGATTTGCAATGAACATGATGTGCAAATATGATAAAGTGATATCTAGCTTGCCCCCTTTAGTGATGCAAAACATAAATGCAGGGGCACCTTCAAGGTTTAAGTGATGACTAGATACAATCATTTCAGAATAAACGATATCACAATCATGCAAAAGACAATGCTACTTTGGGACAATGCACATTACACTCAGAATGACAATCATGCTCTCAGTAGTTGGTGCTTTAACATAAAAGTAAAAGAAAGGTTAAGTGCTAAAGCTTTTTATTTTGAAAACATGGAAGCAATTGTGTCAACGGTAGTAGTACTTCATATGTGCCATGCATAAAACATCCTATAAGTTGCAAGCCTCATGCATCGAATACTAATAGTGCTCGCTCCTTGTCCTAATTAGCTCGGATCCCCATGGGTTATCATTGCATTACATATGTTTTAACCAAGTGTCACAAAGGGGTACCTCTATGCCACCTGTACAAAGGTCCAAGGAGATAGATCGCATTTGATTTCTCGTTTTTGATAAATCTCAACTTGAGGACATCCATACCGGGACAACATAGAAAATAGATGATGGACTCCTCTTCAATGCATAAGCATATTCTCATAAGAGATTGAGGATTAAGGTCCAAGCTAAAACTTCCACCATGATGCATGGCTTTGGTTGGCGGCCCAATGTTCTTCTCTAACAATATGCATATTAATTCAACCCACGGTAGATCACCCTTACTTCAGACAAGACGAACATGCATAGCAACTCACATGATATTCAACAAAAGTGTGACAGTTGATGGCGTCCCCAGAAACATGGTTACCGCTCAGCAAGCAACTTATAAGAAATAAGATACATAAGCAACATATTCTTTACCACAATAGTTTTTAGGCTACTTTCCCATGAGCTATGTATTGAATGGTTAGTTTGCTTAGTGCAGGTGGAGGTTAGCAAAAAGACTGGGAGCGACCAACTAAGAGAGCAATGACGGTCATAATCATGCAGAGCGACAAAGCAATATTGAATCAGGCATGGTAGTTATACCGCTACTTAGAAACAAAAGATCATCAAGGCTTGACAGACTTTCTTTACAGTCTTGAATATGCGTGAGCATACGCCAAGTCAATCAAAATAAATTCTCGAAGGAAGATATTACTAAACCATACCATATCATAGGCAAACAAACCAAGTTGGTACTCCAATAACACATTGGGAACCCCCCAGCCATTTGAGATTAACCATAAGAAAACCTGAACTACTAAACACCATCATGAAAGTAGCATCTTTATCATAGACACATTGACCAATGCAACGGAAGCAAACTCTATTAATAAGGTGAGCATGGTAATTAAAGAGAGTTCAAGCAACCAACTAAATAAAAGCTCTTGAAAAGATAAGCATGAATACTAAGAGCAGAGCACGATAGTAGCTATTAAAAGACAAAGAACACACACAGCATAGATAGACATGAAAATTCTATGTAATGTTCTAGGTAGAGGTGGAGCGTGTTTCTCTCCCACATAAAGGAATGCTGGGTTCCGACTCGTTATGAAAAACGAAAAAGAAAACTAAAAGCAAGACGCTCCAAGCATAGCACATAACACATGAAGTGATAAAAATATAGCGAAACGAAAGACGAACTGATAGTGTTGATGGAGAAGGGGATGCACGGGGGCATCCCCAAGCTTAGACGCTTGAGTCTCCTTGAATATTTCTTGGGGGTGCACGGGGGCATCCCCAAGCTTGAGCGCTTGACACTCCTGAATCTTTTTATCATCTTCCCTCGCACACTTGAAAACTCCCTTCATACATAATTCATCATAATCTGATTAGCGAGGTTAGTACCCTTAATAAAATAATTATACCTTGCTGAAAATAAGGATATTCTTGAAGTTCTACTGTTTCTCAAGATTGCCAAAAGGTTTTTGCAAAGAAAAAGCAAGTTCTCAATTTGCAAAGTGAAGGTAAGGCAAAACAGGACAGAATCTGTGAAAAACAGAACAGCAGGCAGTAATTTACCTGTTCGGGATACTTCTGCAAATCAAATCAAAAAACTCAGAACTGACGCACGAAAGACAATTATATAGAGAACACTGTAGAAAAAATTCAGACCAAAAAGATGATCTGGTGATTTTATACGAATTTTTCTATCCAAGGACAGAATCTGTTTCCTGGACAGCACCTCACAACTTTTGAACTTTATAGCAATCGAAGGCTATACTTGGAACAAATATGAAAAGCATGTTGGGGAACGTTGCATGGAAAACAAAAATTTTTCTCTACGTTCACCAAGATCAATCTAGTAGATGCTACTACGAGAGGAGAGTTGGATCTACGTACCCTTGTAGATCGCTAAGCGGAAGCGTTAAGAACGCGGTTGATGGAGTCGTACTCGCCGCGATTCAGATCGCTGAAGATCCAAGCACCGAAGCAACGGTGCCTCCGCGTTCTTCACACGTACGGCTCGGAGACGTCTCCTCCTTCTTGATCCAGCAAGGGGTGGAGGAGAGGTTGATGGAGAACCGGCAGCACGACGGCGTGGTGGTGATGGTGGAGGAGGATCCCAGCAGGGCTTCGCCTAAGCACCGCGGGAGAAGAAGATGTTATGGGAGAGGGAGGGCAGCACCGAGGCACGAACTTGTGTTGGCTGCCCTCCCTCTACCTCTCTATATATAGGGGGAAGGAGGAGAGGGGGGCGCCCTAGGGTTTCCCCTAGGGGGCCGGCGGCCAGGGCAAGGGGGGGCGGCGGCCAAGGCAGGGGGGGGCGGCGGCCAAGGGCCAGGCCCTAGGGTTTCCCCCCCTAGGTGCCTTGCCCCCCACTCCAAGGGGTGCGGCTGCCCTAGGGGGTCCACCCCCCTTAGCCGCATGAGGAGAGGGCCCAGGGGGGGGCGCACAGCCCTATGAGGGCTGTGGTGTCCCCCCTTGTGGCCCATTAGGCCCAGAAACACTTCCGGGACCCCCGAAACCCTTTCCGGTAATCCGCCGATTTCCCGATGCTCCCCGGAACACTTCCGGACTCCGAAACCTTTCATCCTATATATCAATCTTCATCTCCGGACCATTCCGGAGACCCTCGTCATGTCCGGGATCTCATCCGGGACTCCGAACAACCTTCGGTAACCATGCACTATTCTCACTAACAACCCTAGCGTCACCGAACGTTAAGTGTGTAGACCCTGCGGGTTCGGAAACCATGTAGACATGACCGAGACACTCCCAGGTCAATAACCAATAGCGGGATCTGGATATCCATATTGGTTCCCACATGTTTCTCGATGATCTCATCGGATGAACCACGATGTCAAGGATTCAGGCAATCCCGTATACAGTTCCCTTTGTCTCGTCGGTATGTTACTTGCCCGAGATTCGATCGTCGGTATCTCTATACCTAGTTCAATCTCGTCACCGGCAAGTCTCTTTACTCGTTACCGTAATACATAATCCCGTGACCAACTATTTAGTCACTTTGAGCTCATTGAGATGACGTATTACCGAGTGGGCCCGGAGATACCTCTCCGTCACACGGAGTGACAAATCCCAGTCTCGATCCATGTCAACTCAACAGACACCCTCGGAGATACCTGTAGAGTACCTTTATAGTCACCCAGTTACGTTGTGACGTTTGGCACACACAAAGCACTCCTACGGTGTCAGTGAGTTACATGACCTCATGGTCATAGGAACTTATACTTGACATGCAGAAAACTATAGCGATAACTGCCACGATCAAAAGCTATGTTTAACGTTTGGGTCTCGTCCATCACATCATTCTCCTAATGATGTGATCCCGTTATCAAATGACAACTCATGTCTATGACCTGGAAACCGCGGTCATCTTTGATCAACGAGCTAGTCCTGTAGAGGCTCACTAGGGACACAAAGTCTGTCTATTCATCCACACATGTATTTGAGTTTCCAATCAATACAATTATAGCATGGATAATAAACGATCATCATGAACAAGGAAATATAATAATAACTCTTTTATTATTGCCTCTAGGGCATATTTCCAACAGTCTCCCACTTGCACTAGAGTCAATAATCTAGCATTACAAGGTAATGAATCTAACACCCATAGAGTCTTGGTGTTGATCGTGCTTAGCCCGTGGAAGAGGCTTAGTCAACGGATCTGCAACATTCAAATCCGTGTGTACTTTGCAAATGTTTATGTCCTCCTCCTTGACCGAATCGCGGATGGAATTGAAGCGTCGCTTTATGTGTCTGGTCCTCTTGTGAAACCTTGGTTCCTTGGCTAGAGCAATGGCACCAGTGTTGTCACAGAACAGAGTCATTGGGTTTAGTGCACTAGGCACAACTCCAAGATCTGTCATGAACTCCTTCATCCAGACACCTTCCTTTGCCGCCTCCGAGGCAGCTATATACTCCGCTTCACATGTAGAATCAGCTACCACGCTCTGCTTGGAACTGCACCAGCTTACCGCTCCCCCGTTGAGAATATATACGTATCCGGTTTGTGACTTAGAGTCATCCGGATCTGTGTCAAAGCTTGCATCGACGTAACCCTTTACGACGAGCTCTTGATCACCTCCATAAACGAGAAACATATCCTTAGTCCTTTTCAGGTACTTTAGGATATTCTTGACCGCTGTCCAGTGATCCATACCAGGATTACTCTGAAACCTTCCGGCCATACTTATGGCAAGGCTGACATCTGGTCTTGTGCACAGCATTGCATACATGATAGAGCCTATGGCTGAAGCATAGGGGACGACACTCATCTTTTCTCTGTCATCCGCAGTCACTGGGCATTGTACCTTGCAATACCGGCAAGAACCCCTTCTTGGATTGATCCATTTTGAACTTCTTCAAAACTTTATCAAGGTATGTGCTTTGTGAAAGTCCTATCAAGCGTCTTGATCTATCTCTATAGATCTTGATGCCCAATATGAAAGCAGCTTCACCGAGATCTTTCATCGAAAAACTCTTGTTCAAATACCCCTTCACGCTATCCAAAAATTCTATATTGTTTCCAATCAGCAATATGTCATCCACATATAATATTAGAAACGCTATAGAGCTCCCACTCACTTTCTTGTAAATACAAGCTTCATTGTAAACTTGTATAAACCCAAACGCTTTGATCACCTCATCAAAGCGAAGATTCCAACTCCGAGATGCTTGCACCAGCCCATAAATGGAACGCTGGAGCTTGCATACTTTGTCTGCATTCTCTGGATCGACAAAACCCTCTGGTTGCATCATATACAACTCTTCCTTAAGAAAACCGTTAAGGAACGCTGTTTTGACATCCATCTGCCAAATTTCATAATCGAAATATGCAGCTATTGCTAACATGATTCGGACGGATTTAAGCATCGCTACGGGTGAGAAAGTCTCATCGTAGTCAATCCCTTGAACTTGTGAAAAACCCTTTGCCACAAGTCGAGCTTTATACACGGTGACATTACCGTCAGCGTCCGTCTTCCTCTTAAAAATCCATTTATTCTGAATGGCCTTCCGCCCTTCAGGTAATACTTCCAAAGTCCATACTTTGTTTTCATACATGGATCCCATCTCGGATTTCATGGCCTCTAACCATTTGTCGGAATCCGGGCCCACCATTGCTTCTCCATAGCTCGTAGGTTCACCGTTGTCTAACAACATGACCTCCAAGACAGGGTTACCATACCACTCAGGTGCAGCGCGTACCCTTGTCGACCTACGAGGTTCGGTAGTAACTTGATCAGAAGCTCCTTGATCATCATCATTGGCTTCCTCTTCAACCTCTGCAGGCTCCACAAAAACATCTTTCTGCGCTGCGCTACTCTCTGGTTGAAGCAGAGGTTCAATAACCTCATCAAGTTCTACCTTCCTCCCACTCAATTCTTTCGAGAGAAACTCTTTCTCGAGAAAGGACCCGTTCTTAGCGACAAACACTTTGCTCTCGGATCTGAGATAGAAGGTGTACCCAACTGTTTCTTTTGGGTATCCTATGAAGACACATTTGTCCGCTTTGGGTTCGAGCTTTTCTGGCTGAAGCCTTTTGACATAAGCATCGCAACCCCAAACCTTGAGAAAAGACAACTTAGGTTTCTTACCAAACCACAGTTCATACGGTGTTGTCTCAACGGACTTAGATGGAGCCCTATTTAAAGTGAATGCAGCTGTCTCTAACGCATATCCCCAAAACGATAGTGGCAAGTCGGCAAGAGACATCATAGAACGTACCATATCTAATAGGGTTCGATTACGACGTTCGGACACACCATTACGCTGTGGTGTTCCAGGTGGTGTTAACTGTGAAACAATTCCACATTTTCTTAAGTGATCACCAAACTCATAACTCAGATATTCTCCCCCTCGATCAGATCGTAGGAACTTGATCTTCTTGTTACGATGATTTTCAACTTCACTCTGAAATTGCTTGAACTTTTCAAAAGTTTCAGACTTATGCTTCATCAAGTAAATATACCCATATCTACTTAAGTCGTCAGTGAAGGTGAGAAAATAACGATATCCACCGCGCGCCGTTACACTCATCGGACCGCACACATCAGTATGTATGATTTCCAATAAGTCACTTGCCCGTTCCATTGTCCCTGAAAACGGGGTCCTTGTCATCTTGCCCATGAGGCACGGCTCGCACGTGTCAAGTGATTCAAAATCAAGAGACTCCAAAAGTCCATCAGCATGGAGCTTCCTCATGCGTTTCACGCCGATATGATCGAGACGGCAGTGCCACAAGAAAGTGGTATTATCATTATCTACTCTACATCTTTTGGCATCAATGTTATGAACATGTGTATCATCACTATCGAGATTCAATAAGAATAAACCCCTAACTTCGGGTGCATGACCATAAAAGATATTACTCATATAAATAGAACAACCATTATTCTCTGACTTAAATGAGTAACCGTCTCGCAATAAACAAGATCCAGATATAATGTTCATGCTTAACGCAGGCACTAAATAACAATTATTCAGGTTCATAACTAATCCCGATGGTAATCGAAGAGCGAGCGTGCCGACGGCGATCACATCAACCTTGGAACCATTTCCCACGCGCATCGTCACTTCGTCCTTCGCCAGCCTCCGTTTATTCCGCAGTTCCTGTTTAGAGTTGCAAATGTGAGCAACCGAACCGGTATCAAATACCCAGGCACTACAACGAGAGTTGGCAAGGTACACATCAATAACATGTATATCACATATACCTTTGTTGTTGTTGGCCCCCTTCTTGTCCGCCAGATACTTGGGGCAGTTCCGCTTCCAGTGGACGTTCCCCTTGCAATAGAAACACTCAGTCTCTGGCTTGGGCCCAGCCTTGGGTTTCTTCACTGGATTGGCAACTGCTTTGCCACCCTTCTTAGAGTTACCCTTCTTGCCCTTGCCATTCTTCTTGAAACTGGTGGTTTTATTGACCATCAACACTTGATACTCCTTCTGGATGTCTGCCTCAGCGACTTTCAGCATCGAAAACAGCTCGGCGATGGTCTTGTTCATCCCTTGCATGTTATACTGCTGCACGAAGCTCTTGTAGCTTGGAGGGAGTGACTGGAGAATTCTGTCAATGATAGCCTCATCCGGGAACACAAGTCCCAGATCAGCTATGCGGGTATAGTACCCAGACATCTTCAGTAAGTGCTCACTGACAGACGAATTCTCCTCCATCTTGCAAGCGAAGAATTTATCGGTGGTCTCATACCTCTCGATCTTAGCATTCTTCTCAAAGATGAACTTCAACTCCGTGTACATCTCATATGCACCATGACGTTCAAAACGCCTTTGAAGTCCTCCTTCCAAGCCGTACAACATGGCACACTGCACTATCGAATAGTCATCCGAACGTGTCTGCCAGACGTTCAAAACGTCTGCAGGGGCTGTAGGAGCCGGGGGGTCACCTAGCGGTGCATTTAGGACATAAACCTTTTGGGCAGCTGTGAGGATGATCCTCAGATTGCGGAGCCAGTCCACAAAGTTGCTCCCGTCATCTTTCAGTTTAGCTTTCTCTAGGAACGCATTAAAATTCAGGGGAGCTACTGCGCGAGCCATCTACAACCAAAAATTTGCAAAGACATTTTAGACTATTGTTCATGATAAGTGAGTTATTACCTAATCAAATTATTTATAACTCACACTCAAATTGACATCCCTCCGGTCATTCGAGCGTGACATGATCCAAATTCACCAACCCAAGTCCGATCATCACGTGAGATGAGGTGGTGTCAATGGTGAACATCAACATGTTGATCATATCTACTATATGACTCATGCTCGACCTTTCGGTCCTCCGTGTTCCGAGGCCATGTCTGTACATGCTAGGCTCGTCAAGTCTAACCCGAGTGTTCTGCATGTGCAAAACTGGCTTGCACCCGTTGTATGCGAACGTAGAGTCTATCACACCCGATCATCACGTGGTGCTTCGAAACGACGAACCTTCGCAACGGCGCACACTCGGGGGGAACACAATTTTATCTTGAAATTTTAGTGAAGGATCATCTTATAATGCTACCGTCGTCCTAAGCAAAATAAGATGCATAAAAGGATTAACATCACATGCAAATCATAAGTGACATGATATGGCCATCAACTCGTGCTTTTGATCTCCATCTCCAAAGCACCGGCATGATCTCCATTGTCACCGGCGCCACACCATGATCTCCATCATCATGATCTCCATCATCGTGTCGCCATCGGGGTTGTCGGCGCCCACCATGCTCTTACTACTATTGCTACCGTTTAGCGATAAAGTAAAGCATTACAAAGCGCTTAATGATTGACACGCAGGTCATACAAAAATTAAAGACAACCCTATGGCTCCTGCCGGTTGCCGTATGCATCGACATGCAAGTCGATATTAACTATTACAACATGATCATCTCATACATCAAATATAATTCATCATGTCATTGGCCATATCATATCACATGCATACCCTGCAAAAACAAGTTAGACGTCCTCTAATTTGTTGTTGCATGTTTTACGTGGCTGCTATGGGTATCTAGCAAGAACGTTTCTTACCTACGCAAAACCACAACGGTGATATTCAAGTTGCTATTTAACCTTCTACAAGGACCGCCTTGTTCTATTCCGATTCAACTAAGATAGGAGAGACAGACACCCGCCAGACATCTTATGCAACAAAAGTCACATGTCTGTCGATGGAACCGGTCTCATGTACGTGGACATGTAAAGTTGGTCCGGGCCGCTTCATCCTATAATACCGCTGAATCAAGAAAGACTAAGGAGGGCAGCAATTTATACATCAACGCCACAAACCCTTTTGTGTTCTACTCGAGAAAGCATCTACGCAAGATCCTAGCTCTGATACCACTGTTGGGGAACGTTGCATGGAAAACAAAAATTTTTCTCTACGTTCACCAAGATCAATCTAGTAGATGCAACTACGAGGGGAGAGTAGGATCCACATACCCTTGTAGATCGCTAAGCGGAAGCGTTATGAACGCGGATGATGGAGTCGTACTCGTCGCGATTCAGATCGCCGAAGACCTAGCACCGAAGCAACGGTGCCTCCGCGTTCTTCACACGTACGGCTCGGGGACGTCTCCTCCTTCTTGATCCAGCAAGGGGTGGAAGAGAGGTTGATGGAGAACCGGCAGCACGACGGCGTGGTGGTGATGGTGGAGGAGAATTCCAGCAGGGCTTCGCCTAAGCACCGCGGGAGAAGAAGATGTTGTGGGAGAGGGAGGGCAGCACCGAGGCACGAACTTGTGTTTGCTGCCCTCCCTTTGCCTCACTATATATAGGGGGGGTGGAGAGGTGAGGGCGCCCTAGGGTTTCCCCCCTAGGGGGCCGGCGGCCAGGGCAAGGGGGGGCGGCGGCCAAGGCAGGGGGGGGCGGCGGCCAGGGCCAGGCCCTAGGGTTTCCCCCCCTAGGTGCCTTGCCCCCCAAGGCTAGGGGGTGCGGCCACCCTAGAGGGGTCCACCCCCCTTGGCGCACAAGGAGAGGGCCCAGGGGGGGCGCACAGCCCCCTGAGGGCTGTGGTGTTCCCCCTTGTGGCCCATTAGGCCCAGAACTGCTTCCGGACCCCCCCCGAAACCCCTTTCCGGTACTCCGCCGATTTCCCGATGCTCCCCGGAACACTTCCGGACTCCGAAACCTTTCATCCTATATATCAATCTTCGTCTCCGGACCATTCCGGAGACCCTCGTCATGTCCGGGATCTCATCCGGGACTCCGAACAACCTTCGGTAACCATACACTTTTCTCACTAACAACCCTAGCGTCACCGAACGTTAAGTGTGTAGACCCTGCGGGTTCGGAAACCATGTAGACATGACCGAGACACTCCCAGGTCAATAACCAATAGCGGGATCTGGATACCCATATTGGTTCCCACATGTTTCTCGATGATCTCATCGGATGAACCACGATGTCAAGGATTCAGGCAATCCCGTATACAGTTCCCTTTGTCTCGTCGGTATGTTACTTGCCCGAGATTCGATCGTCGGTATCTCTATACCTAGTTCAATCTCGTTACCGGCAAGTCTCTTTACTCGTTACCGTAATACATAATCCCGTGACCAACTACTTAGTCACTTTGAGCTCATTGAGATGACGTATTACCGAGTGGGCCCGGAGATACCTCTCCGTCATACGGAGTGACAAATCCCAGTCTCGATCCATGTCAACTCAACAGACACCCTCGGAGATACCTATAGAGTACCTTTATAGTCACCCAGTTACGTTGTGACGTTTGGCACACACAAAGCACTCCTACGGTGTCAGTGAGTTACATGATCTCATGGTCATAGGAACTTATACTTGACACGCAGAAAACTATAGCGATAACTGACACGATCAAAAGCTATGTTTACGTTTGGGTCTCGTCCATCACATCATTCTCCTAATGATGTGATCCCGTTATCAAATGACAACTCATGTCTATGACCTGGAAACCGCGGTCATCTTTGATCAACGAGCTAGTCCTGTAGAGGCTCACTAGGGACACAAAGTCTGTCTATTCATCCACACGTGTATTTGAGTTTCCAATCAATACAGTTGTAGCATGGATAATAAACGATTATCATGAACAAGGAAATATAATAATAACTCTTTTATTATTGCCTCTAGGGCATATTTCCAACAGTCTCCCACTTGCACTAGAGTCAATAATCTAGCATTACAAAGTAATGAATCTAACACCCATAGAGTCTTGGTGTTGATCGTGCTTAGCCCGTGGAAGAGGCTTAGTCAACGGATCTGCAACATTCAAATCCGTGTGTACTTTGCAAATGTTTATGTCCTCCTCCTTGACCGAATCGCGGATGGAATTGAAGCGTCGCTTTATGTGTCTGGTCCTCTTGTGAAACCTTGGTTCCTTGGCTAGAGCAATGGCACCAGTGTTGTCACAGAACAGAGTCATTGGGTTCAGTGCACTAGGCACAACTCCAAGATCTGTCATGAACTCCTTCATCCAGACACCTTCCTTTGCCGCCTCCGAGGCAGCTATATACTCCGCTTCACATGTAGAATCAGCTACCACGCTCTGCTTGGAACTGCACCAGCTTACCGCTCCCCCGTTGAGAATATATACGTATCCGGTTTGAGACTTAGAGTCATCCGGATCAGTGTCAAAGCTTGCATCGACGTAACCCTTTACGACGAGCTCTTGATCACCTCCATAAACGAGAAACATATCCTTAGTCCTTTTCAGGTATTTCAGGATATTCTTGACCGCTGTCCAGTGATCCATACCAGGATTACTTTGAAACCTTCCGGCCATACTTATGGCAAGGCTGACATCTGGTCTCGTGCACAGCATTGCATACATGATAGAGCCTATGGCTGAAGCATAGGGGACGACACTCATCTTTTCTCTATCTTCCGCAGTCACTGGGCACTGAGTCTTACTCAACTTTGTACCTTGCAATACCGGCAAGAAACCCTTCTTGGATTGATCCATTTTGAACTTCTTCAAAATTTTATCAAGGTATGTGCTTTGTGAAAGTCCTATCAAGCGTCTTGATCTATCTCTATAGATCTTGATGCCCAATATGAAAGCAGCTTCACCGAGATCCTTCATCGAAAAACTCTTGTTCAAATACCCCTTCACGCTATCCAAAAATTCTATATTGTTTCCAATCAGCAATATGTCATCCACATATAATATTAGAAACGCTATAGAGCTCCCACTCACTTTCTTGTAAATACAAGCTTCATTGTAAACTTGTATAAACCCAAACGCTTTGATCACCTCATCAAAGCGAAGATTCCAACTCCGAGATGCTTGCACCAGCCCATAAATGGAACGCTGAAGCCTGCATACTTTGTCAGCATTCTCTGGATCGACAAAACCTTCTGGTTGCATCATATACAACTCTTCCTTAAGAAAACCGTTAAGGAACGCTGTTTTGACATCCATCTGCCAAATTTCATAATCGAAATATGCAGCTATTGCTAACATGATTCGGACGGATTTAAGCATCGCTACGGGTGAGAAAGTCTCATCGTAGTCAATCCCTTGAACTTGTGAAAAACCCTTTGCCACAAGTCGAGCTTTATACACGGTGATACGGTGTATCCTAGGGCCATCACCATGGACCCTCCTTCACCCCCTCAAGTGCCTCAAGGACCGATGACACGTGCTCGTGCTAGAGCTTTTGAGACCGAGGTGACGTCACTCCTAGCCCAACTCCCTTATGAATCTTGCGAGACATGGTTGCTACCTCAAGCGAGTGTGCTTTGTGTGCTCAGGTGTGAAGGAGACCACTTCGGAGAAGAGCTTGAAGATGGACAAGTCCCCAAGGCCACGGACGAGCTGATGCATCGAGAAGGGCAGAAGAGAGCTCCAGGACCCGGACATCCGGCCCCCTGGCCCGGACATCCGGCCCCTGGGCAGTCACCTACAGAAGGCCAACAGCAGCCGAGGCTACAGGGCCCGGACATCCGGCCAGGGCCCGGACATCCGGCCAGGCACGGCCCGGACATCCGGCCCCGCGCCCGGAAATCCGGCGCCTCTGTCCAGAGAGCACCCGAGGCGCGTCCTCCCCCAGCCGGACATCCGGGCCCCCGCCCCGGACATCCGGCGACCCATGAAGCCCCGGACATCCGGGCCGTAGCCCGGACATCCGGCCCCTGATCTGCCTGCGTGCAGCCCCTGGGCCGAGGCCCATGTACCCATTCGCCCCGTAGACTATATATACTCCTCTCCTCTTTCCGTTGAGGGTTAGCTGTGGTTTTAGCTCATTTGACACTTGTGTGGATTTCTCCCACGAGACCGGTGCGCCTCTACGGAGAAGATCCACCTCTGGATTCAAGACCCCTAACGGGAAGATCCCACGGGATTCCAAGACCTCCTCCGGGAGAAGACTATCTGTATCACCGTTGTTGACTTTGGATCATGTATCTCGACCTTGTATCGCGAATCTAGCACTTGTGTGATTGCTTCCGTGTTGATTTGAGTGTTCTCTCTTGTGTTTTCCCCATCTTTCTCCGTGTTTTCCCCGTGTTCATCGTGTGCCAACCTCCAAACGTGAAAGATCCGCTGATTAGGGTTCCACCCTACATCACTTCCCGTTGTCCGTTTCGCGTTCCGGAGCTCCCTCTCGTGTCCGTGGCGTCCCGTAGGCTACTTTGTTGTTCGGGCGTGTAACGTTACCGGTTTGGCGCGAGACTTGTCGTGTGTTGTTGTTTTGGTGTGTGTTTCCCGCCTGTCAAATCTCGCCGCGTTTCGAGTCCGTTTGCTCCTCCAACAGTTGTTTTCGTGGGCTCAAAGTGCCTCCACTTTGAGGCCCAAAACACCCCCTCCAACAGCCCACCATCCACTCCTAACCACTTCTATCATCTAGGCCATCAAAATCTGATCCGGTGGCCGAAAACCGCGCTCCATTTGGAGTCTCCTAGCTCCTTGTGCCTATATAAACGTCTCCCACGTCCATTTTTTCGGACGAAACCTAGCCCCTCCTCTCTCCGCGCCGCGCCGGACACATCCGACCGGGCCGGACATGTCCGCCGCCGCGCAGCCACCTCACCCCGCCCAATAGGGACGCGCCACCTCACCACCGCCGCCACGTGGCCGCTCCCCATTGGGCGCGCCACCTCGCCTCCTCCCAGCCTCCCCTGCCGCGGCCGAAGCCCAGATCGGGCCCGCCCCGGGCCGCGACCGGGCCCGGCTCCCGCCGTCCGCCGCCCGGCTCCTCAGCGTGTCCGCCGCCGCACTCCTCACCACCGCCGCCGCCGGCCTCCGGTGAGCTCCGCCGGACCTCCCGCCGCCGTCCGACGCGCCGCCTCCACCTCTCCTCGCTCCGGCCGGCGCGCCCCGCCACCCTCCGCGTCGCGTGCTCGCCGCCGGCCCGCCAGGCCACCGGCCCCGCCTCTTCCGCCGGACTGCGCCCTCGCCGGCGAGCTAGGCGAGCCGCCGCGCGGGCTCGACCACCGCCGCCGCCGCGGATCCTTCGGGTCCCGACCCGCTTCGACCGGATCCGGCGCCCGGAGCCCGCTAGCCGCGCCCGATCCGCTTCCGGGGCCCGATCCGCGAGCCCCGACCCGATCCGCGTCAGATCCGGGTTGACTACTCCGTTGACCAAGGTTGCTCCGTTTTTCCTTAAGTCCCTGAGATCTAGTTGTCTGATGCAGTTTTCCAACGGGCATAACTTTTTGTGTGTAACTCCGTTTCGCGCGTGTAGCATGTCCAGATGTTCGTGGAGATGCCCTCTACGTTTTACCTGTTGTAGTCATGCATGTTAGAGGTCATCTAGGGGCGTGTTTTGCTGTTACAAGAGTGCATGATGATATAAACTGCTGCTATGTGTTATTTTTGTGCCACCTATGACATGTGATATCTTTTAGCTCGTTTGTCCAAACGATGCAAATGACATGTCCACGTGTTCGTCTTGACACGAACTACGTGTTGGGTGTGATAGGTTGCATGGTAGATGTTTTGTTTCCTTGTTATCATCGTTGCAAGATGCCATGTTCAAATGTTGTGTTTTTACTTGTTATGAAATGCCATGTTGTTGAGCTCGTTGTAATCGGTGTGTTCACCACATTGATGCATGCTTGTGTGTTTCGGGATCACCGTCATATGTATTTTGATGAGGTGCTTACCCTTTGCCATGTTTAGTTCCGAGGTGTCTTAAACATGCTCTTTTTGTTGCTATGATGTTGTTGCTGTTTTAGGACTTAGTGAAATTTCACTAAGTCTGAAATCTGTAACGTTCCGATGCCATGTTCGTGTGATGTTGTAGGACAAAGCATGATAGTTTTGGGGTGGATTTTGATTGTTCCATGAAGTATATATTGTTGTCTTTCCATCCATGCCCTCACATGTCCATTTGAGGTGCTGTAGCATGTTTATCTTTTGCTCCAAACTTTCAATAAAATTCTGCTGCCAGAATTTTATTTCAAAGTTCAATATGTCCCAGATCATTGCTATTGATCCGTGACTCCGTTGGGGGTGCACTTTGGACCTAGTTGCTGTACATTATATCTAGTTTATGTTCAAGTCCTTTGCCATGCTTTTGGGGTGCTGTAGATTAATTATTTTGAGCTCCCAAGATGCTATGTTGCTGTAATGTGCAGTTTTCGCTCAAATCTTGTTTCGGGCATAACTTTTAGCCCGTAACTCCGATTTCAGCGATCTTTATATCAAACTTGGGTGTTTTTCTGTGTAGATTAATAATATCAGGTTGTTATCTTGTTTTGAGGTGTTTTGCTTGAGTGATGTTTTCCGTGCCCCATGTGCATCTCTAGTGCATCCATCATGCATACATGTTTTTCGAGTGCGCATTGCATCGTGTTGATTGGTGCTTGGTGTGTTTGTCTTGTTTAGACCCGGAGGTTGAGCACGAGTTTTCCAACGAGGTTGAGCACGAGGTTTCCAACGAGTTTGAGCAAGAGGACCCTTCTTTCGATCCGAACTTCTTCTCTTCAGGCAAGATGACCGAACCCCGATAACATTACTATCTTTGTCTATTGCTAGTAGTCTCGATCTATAGTTTTGCCTCGATGCCCATGTTCTTCTTGTCAGCCTCCTACTTGTAACCAATTGCCATGTTTAACCACCCTACCTATGCAAACCGTTGCTTGGCTAAGTACGCTTCGCTCAGCCCTTCTTATAGCGTTGCTAGTTGCAGGTGAAGATCGAAGATGCTTGCTTCATGTTGAAGTTTGGTTGGGTTATATCACACTATATAAATGCTTAAAATGAAATCATCTATATATTGGCAAGGGTGGAAGGCTAAGCCTTTTGCTTGGTGTTTTGTTCCACTCATGCCGTTAGGAACCGTATAAACCGGTGTTATGTTCCTTGATTATGCGTTCCTAACACGGTTGGGGTGTATGGGACCCCCTTGATAAACCGCTAAGTGCTAAGTCTTTTCCAGCAAGTCCCAACATTGGTACTATTTGCCTAATAACAAACTAATAAAACTTGCATAAGGGCCTTGCAAACCCTCTTTTATTTTAATTCCACAACCCCGGGCCAGTGCTCCACATGAGTGTTGGTCCGAAACGGGGAGTCTGCGGGGCCACCTCGAGGAAACTCAAGGTTTGGTAAAAACCTGTAGAATCGCCCATCCGGTCGTGTCCTGAGACTTAGATACGCGTGGCTACTATCAGGGTGTCGACACGCCGGGAGGATTTGCTGGATTAGCCTTACCTTAGTTCGGTTTAACTTGAGCACGGGATTCCGAGAATACTCGGGTCTTCCCACCTATGGAGTTGCGACTTCGCGGATCGTGGGCTTGTGATGGGCCAAGTTGGAACACCCCTGCAGGGTTTGAACTTTCGAAAGCCGTGCCCGCGGTTATGTGGCAGATGGGAGCTTGTTAATTCCGGTTGTAGATAACTTGACACAATGTTACAATACACTACCAGCGTGTGTACCGTGACTGTCAATTTCCGAATAGGGATTCGGGAGTTGAACACGGTGGGGTTATGTTTGACCGGTTTTAGTTAGGATCACTTCGTGATCACCTCTCGACCGATGCGCCTTCTCTTCTCGCTCTCTTTACGTAAGTTAGTGCTAGTTGCTGCTGCAGACTCTTGTTTGTTCCTTCACCTCTCGTTCTTTCTTCAGCCTTGTCCTCACCCAAGGCTTAAATAGTCTTGTTACCCGGTAACGGGATTGCTGAGTCCTCTGTGGCTCACAGTTACTTCACCACACCAGATGCAGGTTCAGCCGAGTTCGCTGCAGGAGTTGGATCAGTTCTTCACCCGGGAGTTCGATGAAGAGTTTGGCCGTTTGCTTGTGTCGTTTCGACGATCAGTAGTGGTTTCTACTAGGATTCGATCCTGACCTGTGGCTTTATGTTGTTTTGGTATCTTTCTTTTGGATCTTCACCCGTAGTTGGGTTGTGATGTTTTTGTATGATGATTTGTTTATTTATTGTATTGTGTGAAGTGGCGAGTGTAAGCCAACTATCTCCTTTTGCAATTTAATCCCTCTTTTACATGAGTCGTGCAAAGATACCAAACTTGAGATCATTCTAGGATGGGCTTATACCTTTAAGTCGTGCCTCGACACGTAGGAGGTATAGTCCCATCCTGGGCATTACAAGTTGGTATTCAGAGCCTTCTCCGACCTAGAAGCCCCCACTGTTTGATCGAACCGTTGACGGTTGAGTCTAGGCACACACTGAAAAATGTTTTTGAGTCCTATATTATATCGGAGAGTAGGATTTCTTTGCTTCTCATCCCCTTTCTCTCTGGTGAGGACTCCTGACGATTACTCTTATCTCTTCTACTTTCAAAAATTGCACCAAAATTTTTTTTTTAGGATCCCGCGAGTATTCTGGGATTGTTTCGATGTTCTTGTGACAAGGATATTGTTCTCGATGCCTCCTGTTACCGAGGAGTTGAGCTTCGGGGTATCATTGTAACAAGCATATCGCGGCAGTACTAAATACTTAAGACGGCCGACATCGAAAATCTCTCCTATACGGCCAGTGGCAAGATAACCCCGACATCACCCAGTACTGGGGAGGTAGTTCGAGAGTATTGCCATAGCTTGTTATAGTGGATGCTTTTCGAAGGTCCGAGGTACACAGTTTCCGAGAAAGACTGGTTATGTGTTGAAGGATGGATACACCTGGATGTAGGTTTAGAGTTGATTGCGCGGTGCTTCCCGTGTATCCCCAACACCTGATTGCATAACTGGAAACTTTCGGAAATCTATAGGTGGGTTCATCAAGTAGTTCTAGGCATTCTTCCAACGGATGCTCGATATGAAGTTTGGGGTTCTACATTGAGTGAAGTGGTTTTATGGACTTGTTCTGATCGGGAGTTGCATCTTAAAGGGTCCTTGGCTATGCTGATCCGGGGATTGCAAAACCCTTTTGTAACACGTTCCATGAGCTTTCAGCACGAAGATGTCGAACGAAACTTCTATCTTGTATTTGTTATATCTGATCCTTGTTCCTTTTTATTTACCTTTTGTTCTCCAAGTGGCTTCTCGTCGAGTTGATATGCCTGCGGAATTCATTCGTTCAATTCTCTGTTCGAATGATATTGTGAAGATTAGGCTGCTACATATCTATCCTTTGTTTTGTTTTGATTCTGGTATTCGAGTTGCTTCGATGTCAAATGTTGATTCCATACCTTCTTAATCGGTGTTCTCATATTTCTATGGGAGTGCTAATCCTTCTTGACCTTCGAGATCTTCATGTTAATCCTTTTCAACCGGTGTGCCTTCTCTTCAAGTTACTCCATACAGACGCCGTTGAGAAATCTGACGATTTGTCTGTTTCAATCATCCCAAGTTGTCTTTGTTTTTCCCCACCCTCCCACCCTTTTCTTTATGGAGCCAGCAATTCTCAGACGAAGTATCCATTTTTATTCATGTGATATTTCTTCATTCTTTTCCTTCAATGTTCTTATCCGGTGATTATCGTGAAGATGCTCAAGAGCTTCAAGTTCATCATTCTTTTGTTCTCTAATTCTGCCGGTGGATGTAATTCAAGATTTCGGTGTTGATCTTATCCTTTTTCCTCATTTCATAATGCTTTTCTCATTCCGGTGCACCAATTAATCATTTTCCTCTTGCTATTCATATCCGGAGTGTTGAAGATTCATAATTCCATTCTTAATCCGTTCAAATTTTTTTTTTTGAGGATTGCCTTCTTATTCAAGCCTTTTTAATTCAACCGGTGCAATATCTCTTAAGCAATCTATTTCGACGGTGATTTCTTTGAGTAGGCCCTAACCCACAGGTCTTTCCCAGGATCTTACCTGACTCTTCTTTTCCGGAGTTATACTCAAATTCTTTTCAAACTGTGACGTAAGATTGTTTTCCATCAGTCATATGCCTTCTCCAAGATCGCTTTCAAATTCTTTTTCATCTTTGGTTCAACCTTTTAATTCTTCATTCCGGAGTGCTCAACAATTCTTATGGCATTCCTCGTCTTCATTCTAAACATTTGAAGATCGGAGAAGTGTTTCTCTTAAATCTTGGCCCGTTCTCTTGAAGATTCGTGGTTCTAGCTTCATGCCATCCTCATTATCGTTTTGATTGTGAGGAACCCTTTTATGCCATCCGGAGCATTTTTCATGAATTCTTTTCTTTGTGATCCTTCGAAGGCCATCATTTCAGCAGATTCTTCGTTCTCAGTTTTCAACTTCAACCTCCAATATTCTTCATTGATGTTTCTTCGTTCGTCTCCCTATTCTTACGGTGGTTCTTTCAAGTTTACTCTTCCGTTGTTATCGTTTTAATTCACTCGTTCTTTTCACAATCCTACCGGTGGTTCGTTGAAGATTTACCCAAACTTGTGCTAGATCTCTCTTTAATTCTTTCCAACGAGAATAAGTTATATGCCAAATCCTTTGGTTGTCATCAATTTAAATTGGTGAAGGAGATGCATGACATAATTCTTATTCTTATTCCTTCAAGGTGAATTAATCTCTGTTTTCCGGAGCTTGTTCATCATATCATATCTTTGGTTCAAAATTCTTCATCTTGTTTTCCGGAGCTCCAAGTTATTCCAATTATCATTTCAAGCTCCATCTAATTCATCGCAGGCCTTGAATCTTATTCTTTTCATCTTCACTTCTCTTGCTTTCATTACCGGAGTTCTCTTGGTGGTTCATCATATTTTAATTCATCCTCGAAGTCTTCATCAAGATTCTTGTTGGAGGAGCTCAAATATTTCTTCTTCTTGCATTTTGAAGTGCAATTCTTTCTACCTTATCTTTTCAGATGGTGTTATGTCATTCTTGATAATTTTCCTTCATGTTTTACGATTCATGAGTTGTCACGAATGAGATATTTAAAACCATCATTTTCCTTGTTCAGGAGATCTTTCCAACCCTTCAATTTATTCGTTGGAGTTATCTTGGGTTGTATTTCACCTAAAGCCTTCCCTAAGGATTGTTGCTAATTGTGGTGCTAATAAATGACCCAAGTTCTTCATTTATCATTCCGGTGAAATAAGTTTTTCATCTCCTTGTTGATCTCAGTCCAATCAATTGTTTAAGTTAGTGGCCGGTTGTCATCTCATAACCTTGAGATGTTTTCCATAAGCCCACATCAACCTTATTTGTTTCGTTGTTGATTTTTCCAACAACTCCGTTCAACCCTTCTTCGTAAGGATGCTCTTTCAATTCATTTGTCGGAGAAGTTGTTTTTTCTTCTCCATTCTTTTCTTTCGTTGATCTATATGCTATTCTTTCATTCCGGAGGCCTTGTGATATTGCTCTCTTTAACCATCATCTCGTTTTTATCAAGATCATATTCTCCCTTGCTTGTTTATTTAACCGGAGTGTTGTATTCTTCATTCTAGTTCCCTCATCTTATCAAGTTTTAACTCTCTTTTAACCGGAGTGCTGTCTGAATCCTTCTTAACCTTGTGCCATTCTTTTAATTGTTTCGGAGGCAATATGTTGTTGTTTTCATCAAGTATCATCTCAACTTGGCAAGTTCTTGTCCAATTCCTTCCATTTTCAGACGGAGTGCTGCCTGAATTCCGTCATTCTTATTCCTTGGCTAACCGGAGTGGTTTTGAAATTCTTCCGTCATCCGTGAGCTCTTGTTTCATGTCTTTCAACCTATAAGGTTCTTATAATGCTCCTTGCTCCTCTTTTCTAACGGAGTGTTTTCATCTTCGTTTATCTCCGTTGCATTCCTTCTTTCAACTTGTTTAACCTCTCAAGGTTATTTGGTTTCACTAGACTGTCAAAGAAGCAACTTTGTTTTACCTCTTCCTCTTCGTTTTTACCGGGTGATATCTCTAGGATCTCGGGTCGAGATCCTCTGTTAGTGTGGGAGAGTTGTGACGCCCGAAGACCGACGTCCCAGAAGATACCAGAAGATTCCAGAAGATTCCAGATGTTCCGGGGTTCTCCCGTGTGTTCAGTTGTGCTTGCTTTATTTATTTTTGCATTGCATCATGTCATCATGCCATCATGTCATTATTTTTTTTGCATCTCAACTTAAATAATTCGTGTGGGCCTTCGGTCCATTTAAATCGAGGGAAGGTGACTTCTCTTTATAACATATAAAAGCCTCTCAATACTAGGGAGCTATATTTTAAATATTCCATTTGTTGGAATTCACATAACACACTTGCATAATTTTCCTCATGTCTTCTCACTTCGAGTTTCTACTTCTAGACCCTCCCTATAATTCTTTCCGTTGTTTCGAGGTTCCTCCAAAAATTTGAACATTTTTGGACACTTCGATAATCTCGTCTTAGTTCAAACCTATTTGAATTAAATTCAAATATGTTTGAATTATTTTCCGATCTGGTCTTTTGTATTTTTCTCCGGCCGTGCTCATTTTATGATGGCCGAGAAAAATAACCTCTTGTGATAACTTTTGCCCTAACTCCTCCTTCCTTTTCTTTCTCCTTGCCGTTTTTCTGTTTTTTTTAGAAAACAGCAGAACCCCTTCTTTTTTTATTTTATTTCTCAGCCCACCGGCCTCCTGGCCATCTGGGCTTCAACCTCCTTTTTTCCTCCCTCCGGCCCATCTCCCTGGCCCATCCCGCGCCGAACCCTAGCGCTCAGTTTCCCGAGCGATCCCCTCCCCTCGATCCTCCCTTCCCTTCGCCCGACCGCCGCCACCACTCTTCTCCTTTTTCCCTCGCTCCCCTCGAACCCTCTCCGCGTCGCCCCGAGGCCCCCCCTTCTTCACCAGTAGCAGGGCGCCGCCTTCGCCCCGCGGTCCGCGCCGGGAGCCCTCGATTCTGCTCCGTCCTCGCCCTTCCTCCTCTGCACCGTCCAGCCCGAGCGCTCCCTCCGTTCCCCGTCCAGCGGCCAGGCCCGCGACCGCGGCCTCTCTCCTCCGTCCGTCCTTCTCCTCATCGCCATGCCCTCGGCGGCCTCCCGCGCCGGGACCGAGCCCCGAGCGCCCCGCGCCTGGCTCCTCTCTTCCGCCGTCGCCCCCTGTTGCCTCCGAGCCCCGCGGCTCCCTTCTCCAGGCCCTGCGTCACCTGGTGAGGGGGAGGCGCCCCCTCGGGCAGCCCCCGCGACCCCGAGCCTCCGCGCCAGAGCCTCCATGGCGCCTCGCTCCCGCCCAAGCTCGGCTCCCTCCGCACTCCCTCCTCACGCCGCATCACCCACAGGCCGGCGCCCGTGCTGCCTCGCCGCGGCCTTCTCCAGCGCACGCCTTCCCTCGCGCGGACGCCGCCCTTCCGTCGCTCGTCCAGGGCGCCAGCTCGCCCTGCTGCCTCTGCCTCGTCGGCCGCCCTCCATCTCCAGCAGAAGACTCCGCCCCGAGCCAGCTCCAGGAGCCCGTGCCGCTGCATCTCCTCTCTGACGCCGCAGCTTCTCCAGTTCGCCCGCCCCGCGCTGCTGTCCTTGCTGTGTTTTGTGCCAAGTTGCTGCTGTAGTTTTGGTTTTTGTTGTATTGTTGCTGTGTTGTTAATCT
>LR738713.1:659836134-659901468 GCA_902687465.1 Secale cereale
TCCACTCATGCCGTTAGGAACCGTATAAACCGGTGTTATGTTCCTTGATTATGCGTTCCTAACACGGTTGGGGTGTATGGGACCCCCTTGATAAACCGCTAAGTGCTAAGTCTTTTCCAGCAAGTCCCAACATTGGTACTATTTGCCTAATAACAAACTAATAAAACTTGCATAAGGGCCTTGCAAACCCTCTTTTATTTTAATTCCACAACCCCGGGCCAGTGCTCCACATGAGTGTTGGTCCGAAACGGGGAGTCTGCGGGGCCACCTCGAGGAAACTCAAGGTTTGGTAAAAACCTGTAGAATCGCCCATCCGGTCGTGTCCTGAGACTTAGATACGCGTGGCTACTATCAGGGTGTCGACACGCCGGGAGGATTTGCTGGATTAGCCTTACCTTAGTTCGGTTTAACTTGAGCACGGGATTCCGAGAATACTCGGGTCTTCCCACCTATGGAGTTGCGACTTCGCGGATCGTGGGCTTGTGATGGGCCAAGTTGGAACACCCCTGCAGGGTTTGAACTTTCGAAAGCCGTGCCCGCGGTTATGTGGCAGATGGGAGCTTGTTAATTCCGGTTGTAGATAACTTGACACAATGTTACAATACACTACCAGCGTGTGTACCGTGACTGTCAATTTCCGAATAGGGATTCGGGAGTTGAACACGGTGGGGTTATGTTTGACCGGTTTTAGTTAGGATCACTTCGTGATCACCTCTCGACCGATGCGCCTTCTCTTCTCGCTCTCTTTACGTAAGTTAGTGCTAGTTGCTCCTGCAGACTCTTGTTTGTTCCTTCACCTCTCGTTCTTTCTTCAGCCTTGTCCTCACCCAAGGCTTAAATAGTCTTGTTACCCGGGAACGGGATTGCTGAGTCCTCTGTGGCTCACAGTTACTTCACCACACCAGATGCAGGTTCAGCCGAGTTCGCTGCAGGAGTTGGATCAGTTCTTCACCCGGGAGTTCGATGAAGAGTTTGGCCGTTTGCTTGTGTCGTTTCGACGATCAGTAGTGGTTTCTACTAGGATTCGATCCTGACCTGTGGCTTTATGTTGTTTTGGTATCTTTCTTTTGGATCTTCACCCGTAGTCGGGTTGTGATGTTTTTGTATGATGATTTGTTTATTTATTGTATTGTGTGAAGTGGCGAGTGTAAGCCAACTATCTCCTTTTGCAATTTAATCCCTCTTTTACATGAGTCGTAAGATACCAAACTTGAGATCATTCTAGGATGGGCTTACACCTTTAAGTCGTGCCTCGACACGTAGGAGGTATAGTCCCATCCTGGGCATTACAACAACAAACATTCACTTCTTGCAGGTTATTTTCAGGGCCACTACTCTTATCCGTATGTGGTCGCTACTCACTCAGACGGCGCCCAGGGAGCATTTGGTTACTGCGTCTATCCGCTGGGAGACGGTAGCTCAGGATATCTACAACCGGTTTGGATGGCGGTCATGTAATATGATAGGTGTTTAGAAGCGTATCTGTCTTTTGCCAACCGGCTGTGGCGGTCCTGTTTCCCTTTGTATCCAGAATTTGTATGACTTTTGTTGGATCGTTTGGCTTTTAATAAACAGGTTTGCTCTAACACTCTCATCCTTGATTTTTTTAAGTCTATCATGAATTTTAAGAATGAGTGAGTTAGATGTGAGATATTATCTCACATCTAGATGTGATATAGACAGACCCTTTAATAAAATGACCGTATGCATCATATTGATGCAGAGGCCGGGGTCCAAACCCCTTTTCAAAAAAAGTGCTCCACAATATCCTGATGGTGTTGCAGATGTCGTGTCGCCGTCGCTCGTCCCCTCGAAGTCCGGACTGGTTCCAAGGTGGGTGGGTGGGACGTGCTAGACTCTCTCCCCCTGCGGCATGCGGGACGCGGTCATGCTGAGGATGAGTGCGCATGGGTTGCACATCGTCTTCTACGTGCGCATCAGATCCGACTAAGGTCGAGGGCCAGGCTTGCACTGGGGTGTGGATGCGTTTCGCGACGCTGCTCTTGTCCGATCGCCTTGACGACACCGCGCGCTAACTAACCATGGCGCCGGTAGCCGCGGGCGAGCCGTGCTCTGGAGGGAGCTCGCTAAAAAGTTGTGGCAGGGTGCCCTCATCGACCTGTGTAGTGTGAATGCATTCGTGCTCCTTGCCCCCAATCATGAGCACGCATGCCCGCCGCCACGCTCCACATCTCAATCGAACATGCCATCCCCGGCCACCATGCCCTACCCCTGCAATTTGGTAGGGCGACCGCGTCTACCGCGCGTGCGACTAGGCCGTCCCGGAGTGTCTCGTCGGACCCGATGGCCTGCGGGGGCGCAATGTTCCGGATCCAGGCGACGCACCCTCTCGTCCGCGACGAGACCATGGCCGGCATGCTGCTGCTTAGCTCGACGGTATCTCTGACCCCCACCCTCGTCAAACTTGATTGCTTTTTGACTATTAATTGAAGGGTGTCCTTGTAAAAGCATATGTACTGTTTCATACATCTAGACTTAAGTGGGGGCTGCTGGTTGAATACAAACTAACGTTGTCTATTGTGAATGGACCCAGTTGTCGTAATAGTGATCAAAACGGCCAAAGCCGCCAACTAGTGTTTTTGTGCAACCAAACAGAAGGTTTTGGCACAAACCCGTAAACTGTGGTTTCTATAAAGGTAGCCTTCAATGTCAATGGTTTCTTTAATTCACTATAAATTTGGTACACTGTCAAAACTCGATAACCCGCAATAATAGGATGAACATAATGTAAGACATGCATTTTAATGAAGAAAAACAACAGAGTTAGAAGTTGGCTAGTAGCTTATTAGTTTATGAGCAGCGCTACAGGGACGACAAAGTCAGGACGACGCGTGCACGACGATTTAATCCAGCCGAGGAATCTGGAGCAGATCCGAGCAGCGGCCGCTGGATCCTTTGGTCGTGCAGGTATCGCCCACACACTGTCGTGTGCGGAGCAGTTTCGTTAGTTTATTTACAAGTTAACCTAGAAAGGCCACCTACAAGTTTGGGCCACAAAAGAATATTGTATAGTTTATTTTTCACATATTATTATATATTAGATATTATGATTGCAAGAGATTAGACACAAATTTAAAAATTATATTTGAGCTTGTTTCCAGCTTAACTCATGCGCAAAACTAATTTGGCATTGTTTCAGTCCAATTATTTGTCTATGGTAAATCATTTACTTTTCAGAATTTTTGGGTTAAAATAAATAATTATTTCTTGTAGTTATACCGATTAATTATTGTTTATGCCTCCACGCGCCTCATGAGCGCTTATGCATAAATATGTTTCCTTTTGTGCTCACGTTACTTACCTCTATCACTTGGAAATATAAGATAAATTTAATTATATGTGTATATTTATACAAAAATGCTAGGACATTTTCTCTTATAGCATATTCTATTTATGATGAAACTAGTGTCCTGTGTGATTTTATATGTTGATCAACTTATTACGCTCTGCACCATGTGTTGCTTCTCACCTTTATTGTTGGGTCAAAAGCATCGTATTGTGCTAGCACATAGCACGCATTGTCATCGGTGAGCCAATTTTTCTACCAAGTGACATGCATTCCAAGTAATGATTCTTATATGGTTTGATCTTCTACTTCCTACAAGCACTACATACTCTAACGGTAATCGCGTCTTGCATGCCACCACTCATATTTTTATAATAATTACCTTGTCTATGTTATACATTTTCTAACATGAACTACAGTGCACTCGCTTCAACATGTGGCTACGTGAGAACAATGAACAACATAGCTAGGTTGCAGACACACCACAAGCCCACAAGGCCACAATGTTGATGCAGTTTTAAATAGTGACAATCAGTATAGCATGGGGCCTGGCACGCCTCAGGCCACGGCCCGGATAGCATGGGGCCTGGCTATGCCCCTAAGAACAACGAGAGCACGTCAGATGCTAGACAGCACAGAGCGGCTTTAGCCGTATAGAACCACCTGAAACCTCAAGCGGGCAGAATTGTTGGGCTAGGCCCATGTAGAAAACCGAATTGGACTGGGTTGATTCTTGTGCCACATCAGCTTGCCACGTTGAATGCCTACGTGGCCTGGGGAGGTTGCTAGTAACCAAAAATTTGGTCGTGGAACCAACGAACTTTTACATGTCATAAAGAAGGTCATTAATTTCAGTTTATGACGGCTAGCTTTTAAACATCTGTTTTTTGTCACAAAAAGGTCACAAATAGAAAATAATGACCATTCAGTGACCAATAGTCAAGGTCACAAGTTGACATATTTTTTGTAGTGCCTCCCTCTCCTTGGCGCGCCCAAGGGCCGGCCGGCCTCCCCCCATGCTCCTTTATATACAGGGGCAGGGGGCACCCTAGAACAGACAAGCAACATTGTATTAGCCGTGTGCGATTCCCCCTCCACAGAAACACACCTCGGTCATATCGTTGCAGTGCTTAGGCGAAGCCCTGCGTCGGTAGCTTCATCATCTCCGTCACCACGCCGTCGTGCTAACGAAACTCTCTCGTGAAGCTCAACTGGATCAAGAGCTCATGGGACGTCATCGAGCTGAACGTGTGCTGAACGCGGAGGTGCCGTACGTTCGGTGCTTGGATCGGTTAGATGGCGAAGACGTTCGACTACATCAACCGCGTAACTAGCACTAGTGCAGAACCGGGCTTTAGCACCGGTTCGTATGGGCCTTTAGTGCCGGTTCTGTAACCGGCACTAAAGGGTGGGGACTAAAGCCCCCCCCCCTTTAGTACTGGTTCAGCACGAACCGCAACTAAAAGGCCACCACGTGGCACGAGAAAGCGGTGGGGTAGAGGATACCTTTAGTACGGGTTGGTATCACCAACCGGTACTAAATTCTGTAGGTGGTTTTGGTTTTTTTCCTTTAATTTTGTGTTATCAATTTAATTTAGAGATTGTTGTGGCGAGTCTACTAACAGGGCTTAAACAGGCTCAAGCCTACCCTCCAAATGACACTATTTTTTACTACTACCACTAGTACTTTCACCCAGCTCAATAATATATCTACTATGGAGTAGCAAACACACAACGCCACACATGCACAGCGAACATGCACCACACAGGCGAATGCCCAGCCTCTATCTACTGTAATAACTAGTTCATGTAGTGCTAACTAATTTAGTATCCAATGCAACTTATTTGCAAAAAAGAAGAGTACCAAAATGACTAGGCATGCATGTACTCCTCACACTAAACCTGAACCTATCCCAGTTAGTCTGAAGTTCTAAACCCAGATACCCTTCCCCTAACTATTGTGATTGTAATACATCCTTCAACTTATATGGACAACAAAATGGGGAGATATTGGTTATTTTGCAAGATAAATTCATATTTTGGTTCAAAATTTCGTAAAAAAGTCGAAATTCCTAGAAAAAAATCTAGTTAATACTACATGTTTTAAGTAGTAATTTGGGAAATGCTGAGCATATTTTGACAACAAGGTTGGGACATCATGCTTGTTTCTCAAAAGAGAGCTTAGTTTTCTCACCGTTGAGTTTAGCCTACCCTTTATTTTCTTCCTAGATTCGCCACTGAGTGCAGAACCGGGCTTTAGCACCGGTTCATATGGGCCTTTAGTGCCGGTTCTGTAACCGGCACTAAAGGGTGGGGACTAAAGCCCCCCCCCCCTTTAGTACCGGTTCAGCACGAACATCAACTAAAAGGCCACCACGTGGCACGAGCCAGCGGTGGGGTAGAGGATACCTTTAGTACGGGTTGGTATCACCAACCGGTACTAAATTCTGTAGGTGGTTTTGGTTTTTTTCCCTTTAATTTTGTGTTATCAATTTAATTTAGAGATTGTTCTTACATTATAATGAGTTGTTAAACCACTATGTGAAAGTACCGAGGATTAGCTAGTTTGAAGTGGATATGAATCGTCCTAAGTGATCAAGTAATATACTTGATCACTAGGACGTACGATTCATATCGTCCACTTCAAATTAAGTAGCTAATCCGCGATACTCCTAGTGATTTAACAACTCATTATAATATGCGGTTTCTTTCATAAATGATATACGAACTCATCATCATCATCATCATCATATTAATATAAAAACTCCTGCATCATATCATCACTAACAACAGTACTATATATATATATATAGCTAGGTAATGATAATCATAGTAGTCATTATACTACTATCTAATCATCATAATCGATCACGCCCAAAGGGTGCCCTGATCTTAACATCGTAGGATCGAATCGGGGAGGTTAACTAGCTGCAAGCAGTCGCGATAACTATCCGCATACCTGCCAAGGTTAACTTAGACCTATATGTTGGGGAAGGCGATCCAAAGCTTCAAGAATTTTGCCCCGTTGTTTGAAGAATCGCAGAACCACAAACTAGGACTAACCCACAGAAAACGGCCGAAATTGTAGAGCAAGAGTTAGTGGGAACCGGAGGCTCCTTCTTGAAAATCCTAACGAAATCACAAGAATAATGGTGGCGAGATCGCTCGGATCTTAGTGTCTACAAGCTTGTAGCTAAGGTGGTTTTTTGCTGAAAAGTTGGTAAAGAATGGGGAAGATGGAGTTTACAACCAGGGACAACCCCCATGGATAGGTGTGAAGGAAGCTAGCTTTGGGAACCAGCGTAGGTGTCAAAATGAACCGGCTTCGAGACTTAATGGGGTAGCTTACGAATAGTTGAACCCAACCAAACACTGTTCCATCGGATTCCGAACATTGTTTCTTCAGCAGCAAGCTTGAGCTTCAGGAATTCTTTTGAAAATGCGGATGGCTAGACTCGAGTGAAACATTGTTTAGCTAGCTAGGGTCAGAACATTGTTTTCTCCGACAATAGACTTGTTTCTTCCTGAGCTCTGAACTCCGTTTCATCGGCATAAAACATTGTTTTGCCCGAACTGAAATGTGATTGGTCTTCTTTGATATTGCACCTGAGTTCAACCAACAACAAAGGAGATGAAAATGCAACCATGTATTCAAGATTATAGTATGAACTTGAGTTAGCGTTCAGCTGACAATGTGTTGGTTTGACACAAATAATTAAGATTTCTCCTTTGATGACCGTGGGGTGTACAAATGGTTTGCATGTCTGTGTCATCCTCCCCATCTTGAAAAGGAGTCTTCCTCGACTCTAGCCGGTCAACGCATAGAAAAAAATAGGCTAGTGCAAAGAAGCAATGCAAAGATTTTATCAAATGCATAAGTTTACCTTTCTCCTTTGCGGACTTCAAAAGTTTGGTTCCACTCAGCAATTCCTTCCAACTAAGATTTCCAAGTTGTACAAACTTGTAGTGCGATGGGAGTAGTGGGATGGGAGTAGTGCCGTGGAGTTCGTGGGTGGGTCACGGATTGAACCAAATCGAAAATTCTACTTTACCATGCATACTATATGACTTGGCAACTCACCAAGATCATGTAACCACTAATATACCATGTTTTGTTATTCACAAGTTATATGTCATGGCATTTTTGTAAGAATAACTTTTATATACATGGGAAATCAACATGTGTCCCCATGGCCAATTGTTCTTCGAAACCATGAAAATTTTGCTTGGCATTTTTTTTAATTCGCCATGGCAATTTTTTGTAACAATGTGTACATACCATGGCAAATAGAATATGTGCCCCCATGGAAAAATATTTTTTTAGAAGGAACCATGGTATTTTTGTAGAAACTATGACATTTATTTTGTAGGAACCATGGCAATTAATCCATGTGCCGGCATGGCAATTTCTCTCTGCGGTAATTTTACATTTTTATTTCGAACCAATGGCGAATCCAAGATACTTTCTACACCTTGCACGTCAATGTTTAGCCTCTATGGAGATTTTTGCCTCTTTTTTTGGCAAATCTAAGATACTTTCTGCCATGCACATCAATTTTTTGTCTCCTTGTAGATCTTTCCATTGGCAAATTTAAGTTACTTTTTTGCCTTGCGCTGCAATGTCACGCCCATTGTAGATTCTTGCCATTTGCAAATTTAAGTTACTTTTTGTGATGCACATCAATATTTTTTTACATTGAAGTATTATTTTTGTTTACCGCGTTTTTCTCAAATTAAACTTGGTGCGTTTTCCCCATGGCTAATGTGTGTGTCGTAGGGATTTTGTTTCATGGGCAATTCTATGTACATGATGCTCCTTACAAACGGAAGTACTATGCAGACGATACTTGACGCACGAAAGTCGCACGGCAGCCGTGATCAACGGTTGCGGCCCACTAAACAAATGACATGCATGGCTACGATCTTGTGTCGTGCGCAGATCGGCTGCAAAATATCGTCCCTGTAGCAGTGCTCCCTTACAAATATCCTCTTATAATTTTTGTCGGGGCTTGGATGTTGGGGGATGGCCTTGGAAGGTGTCCTGCATGGTCGGCTCTTCGGTGGCCACCATGGGAGCGGTGGTGGCTATGTCTGTCGGCCGTGTGGGCGACGAGAGCTATGATGGTGGGTGACTCGGGCTTGCTCTGCCTCTGGCAGCGGCGGCGCCCTGATCCGGGCATGGGGATCGAATCTCGTCATTATTACCATCATGACCTCGTGGTGGCACAGGTGAGCTGCCGAGCGAATGCTCTGTGCTTGGTCGCCAATGACGGCGACATCTGTGGGCACTATTCTTTTCTTAAATATGTCATTGTGACGCTACCCTCCATGTCTTTCTGGGTGAAGATCTTTGTCCGTCATGGATTCGGCTTCGCGTTCTTATTCCTCTCCAGGCCAATGTTATGGAATGTAGGTGGTGTGGGTGTAGAGTCACATTGTACTCAGTTTTACTCTTTTTCAGTAGCATAGTGGCGTGCGTCTTGCGCGATTCGTTTATCTTGGGGGATCGATGTTAATGAGGGTTTCCCATCACTTTGTATCCTTCGGCCATGTACTCATTGTGGGGTTGCTTCATATATAAAGCGGGGCGAAATTTTATTTTGAAAGTATTGTTCATGACATCCTAATCATTTGTTTTCATATTCGTAAGTTTTTCAAATAGCATTGTCAGAGCATCTTCAACAGGCGCGCTAAAAAAACTTTACAATGCTAGAATAGCCAGTTTTGTCGCGCCGCACAGCGCTGACTCTAGCAGCTGCTGCAAAAAAATTCGCGCGCGCCGCTCTAGCAGATGCGCTAAATTTTTATAGCGTGCGCGAGCAACCGGCGCTTGCAACATGTTCATTTTGACAATATGAGATGATATTTCGAACATTATGCAAAAAACCAGATATAGCATAGTTCAATTGCACAACACATTAATAATCATGCCACATCATCCAACAAAGTTCGAAATCACACAACCAAGTTCATGACATAAAAGTTCACACAAACAAATGGCACATCAACAATCATGCCGCATCATCATCGTCCTCCTCTTCCTCCGATTCTTCATCCTCATCCGAAGACGATTCTTCCTCCTTCTCTTCATTGTCGCGCGCCGCATCATTATGGGGAGCTCGAAAGGTGTTGGCAAGATCTGCAACGGGCAAATTAGGCGGTGGTGGCGCGAGGCGGGGCGGCCGATGATGGAGGTGGAAGTCACAGCGTGGGCGCTCGAGTGTGCAACGCGCTGGAGCGGGCGCATGAAATAAACGACGCGCGATGCCGTTGCACTCCGCGCGTGCGTTTTTTACGCCTCCGTTGGAGCGCCTGGAAAAGCTGCACGCACAAAAAACCCAATTTTTTCAGCGCGGCGGTAATATCGCGCGCCTGTTGGAGTAAACCAGAAGCTCTGTTTGTAAGGCCGGTCGTAATGGTAGTATCATAGCTAGTATCATGCATGCCAACTAGGCAATTTTGATGAGGTTCATAGCATTAAATGAAGAAAAAGAGGGTGTAGTATCATATCATGATACCGTATCGTATTAAATGCTATGCTACTTTGTGTCATGCATGTCAATAAATAAAGTATTACATGATACTAATATATGATACTATGCATTAGGGAGGTAGTATCATACACTAGTATCATATGCATGATACTAGTATATGATACTCCCCATTACAACCAGCCTAAGATGTGTATAAGCATTATATTTTACTCTGGCGATACTAGCCTCATTGGAAAACATCCCACAGCCTAGGATACACTGTGCAGACAATGAGGCAAAGTCAAAAATCTCCGCGTCGGATTAATATCGGTTGGCACCTCAACCACCCTTCATCATTAACCCACCCACTCTCTCACTTTCTTGACGTCTCTTCCTCTTCTTCAAGTTCCCTTCTCTTCCCCCCATCCCAACTTCAAACTCCACAGAACACTCACCCGTCCACCCAAGCTCTGCCTCCACCATGGCCTTTTCCTCTTCCCGCGTCCATGTCCAGAACCGCATCGCCCTCCAAGCCGCCCGCGACGGCGACCTCCGCACCCTCAAGGGTAACTCTCTCTCTCTCTCTCTCTCTCTCTCTCGATCCGCTTACAAGTTACAATAATGTTCTCATTGACAGAAATGGCGGAGCGGGCGGACTTGCGGGGAGCCAAGGAGGTGGAAGGGGCTAACGCGCTGCATCTGGCTGCAGACAAGGGTTCTCTAGAGTGCTGCGAATTCTTGATAGAGGAAGTAGGGCTTGGTGTCAACACAGCGACCACCACAGGTGCGTGCACTACGTCATGGTGCTATCGATGGATGCATGGCAGATTGGTAATGTTTCTCTGTGCATGTCAGTATCAAATCTCTTTTCACCTGTTTTATTTTCTTGCAGGTAAGACACCTTTGAGCTGCGCTCTATACGCCGGGAACGCCCAGGTTATGAAGTACCTTATTGATCATGGCGCTAACCCGAAAAAGGCGACAGCCCAAGGCTTGACTATGCTGCACATTGCAGCCGGGAGAGGTCATTTTGCCTCACTCTAGTCTTCAGTCTATGATCTTCAAGGAAGATCTTAGTTACCTGCAAAAGATCTACCTACTTACACTACTGGAAAACGGTCCTACGCCGATGGCCAAAACAATGCCGACGGCGGCCGTCGGCGTACTTTGAGCTATGCCGACAACCACGTCACGGCCGTCGGCTTAGACTGGCCGTCGGGCTAGACGGAGCTACGCCGACAGCTGCCGTCGGTGTAGCTGCGTACACGCCGACAGCAGCCGTCGGCATATACAAGCCGTCGGCATAGTAGTGGGCCCGGCGGACGCTCCGGTGAGCAGCGTTTAACGCCGTCAAATCTATGCCGACGGCCTGGACGGGCGGCCGTCGGCATATCTCCGCAAGCCACGTCACCGATCCGCGGCAAACGATATGCCGACGGCGGCTGTCGGCATAGATGCCACGTCATCGATCCGCGGCATGCCGCATCTATGCCGATAGCAATGCCGTCGGCATAGTTTTTGTTTTTTAAAATGTAATGCTATATTACGTACTATTATATCTAAGCCGACGGTAATGCCGTCGGCATATTTTTTCCATGCATTACTACATTAACTGACATGTTTTTCATGCATTACTATATTAACTGGCATATTTTTTTTATTATATCTACGCCGACGGCAATGCCGTCGGCATAGATTTTTTTTTTTTATGTTCTGTTATATTAACTAACATGTAGCATATGCTTTTTATGTATTATTACATTAATATATATGTAGTTTGTAATTTTTTTTCATAGATTACATGAATATATATATATATATATATATTGTATTTTTTCGAGCACGTTAATAAGGTGCCGTCATACTCTTTTGAATATAGGTGCTTATATTTTATTAAAATCCAACACAGCTATGCCGCTAGAAGTTTTGTGGCGGTTGCAAAACGCCCGGCAACCGTCTCCGGAGTGTAACCCTCTGACGTTCGCGGTGTGCCCCCGTCCCGAACATGACATGCCAGAAGTATGATGTGAATTGAGATGGGTTTCCATGGGTTTTGACCCTGCCGTCATGACATGCCAGAAGTATGATGTGAATGGGTATCGCTTCCATACAGAGGAGCACCAGAACAGTCGGCCTGACCCCAAAACCATAAATACCGGAGTCTTCACTGAAGGAGATAATAAAGTAGATTACTACGGAAGGGTAGCTAAAATATACGAGCTTACATTCAAACGTGGGCGTGAACCCCTAAGTCTCACTGTGTTCAAATGCCGATGGTTCGACCCCAAAAAGGGTCTGAGACATACGCCTTCTGTTGGTTTAGTTGAAGTTAAACCATCAACCGTCTATGCCGGAGCTGATCTCTTTATAGCTGCTACCCAGGCCACACAAGTATATTATCTGCCTTACCCATGCTAGAAAGAGTACCTAAAGGGTTGGGAAGTTGTGTTCAAGGTGTCGCCACATGGTAAGCTACCGGACCCGAATGATGATGATTACTACAACATAAACCCCATGACATACGAGGGAGTGTTCTTTCAAGAGGAACATGATGACGTGACCCGAAACAACGAGGATGATGACTTGCGTTATGTGGACCTGGACCCAAATGACACACGAATTGATGGTGAGGCAGTTGTGAATCAAAGAGACATAATTATGCTTGAAAAGTTAAATGAAGATGATGACGATGAGGAAGAGCCTCCACCTTCGTCAGACAATGAAGAAGATATGCGTGATAGTGATGATGAGACCGGTCGAGAAATAGATTACAATAGCGATGATTCATACGGGTTCTAGAAAATGTAAGTTCTTTTAATTATCATTACAATATGTGCTTAATGTGCTCATCTGTTATTAATATTATTTGATATCCTTACTAATTGTTTATTCTTTTCTCAATGCAGGTTTGCTAATCATGGGCAAGTCCAGCGGCGCCAGTTTCCTCGGTAAATTCAAAGGACTTACTCGGAGTGGACGAGCCCACAAGGTTCCCTCCCGACTACGCGAGGATGAGACCTCACAGGGAGGTGGAGGGGTCGGGGGAGGAGCTCCTAGAGGAGGAGGGGGGTGGGGGGAGAGCCCCTATAAGAGGAGGAGGTGGGGGAGAGGCAGCCGGGGCAAGAAACTCCGGGCCGTGTCCGAAATAGGAGGGTCTTCTTCGATGCCCTCCTATACTCAGGCAGCTTCTGAGTCTGAGGAGGAGGAGTATGTTCCTGATGGCGAGGAGGAGGAGGGTGAGGAGGAGGAGGCCGAGGAGGAGGAGGTCGAAGAGGAGGAGGTCGAGGAGGAGGAGGCCGAGGGGGAGGGTGAGGAGGAGGGCGAGGAGGTTGACCCCGAGTTGTGGGGTGACTTGCCACCGGGTGCTTCGAAGGGGTGGCTGCGTGGTAATGCCGGACTACCTACAGCACCTTCTATCGAGGCGCACAAGTGGCTCATTGAACCTGCGGGGCGAGAGTAAGTGCCTCTCAGTCATACTTTCAACACATGACAACATTTTCTTATTGTACACATGGCAACCCTTTGATTCTTTTGCAGTAAATGGAACCTTCACGGAAAGGGCCGTAAACCGAACGGCCTTATCACTGTCCTGTTGAAGGAGTTTTGGCCTGGCCTATTCTGCCCGCGGCCAGACAGGGAGCCGCAGCTGCGGGTTTTGGCCACGAGCTGGGCCCACTACGAGACTTGCATCAACGCGGAGTACGGGACGGCCGCTAAGGCCGTGATCACCAAATTTTGGGTAAGTTCTCTTCTGAATCACTTGTCTTAAGTTTCGTTCATAGTTTATCATTGAATCACTCATGCCTTGTTTGCTTCCGGTTTATGCATGATTTCAGCAACTCTATAGAGTTCTTGATGAGCACAAGGCCCAAGTCGATGTGGTCTTCCTTGCGGCCGCGAAGAAGGCAGCTCGTCAGTTGCAGTACGAGGTTCGCTGGGTTGCCGTCTCGCAGTACTACCACGTCTACCTACATCAAAAGATGACCAAAACTCAAGCGCAGAAGGAACGGCTTACCTTGAACAGGGAGCAGTTCATGAAGGTAACTATTACTGACTTTTCAATGTTTCAAGCAGTCAACTATATGTTTCGTGATCACATGTCATGCTTCCAAAATTTGCATAGGTTGTTCCTCGTTGGTGCTATGCAAAGCATGACGGATGGGCGAGTTTGGTGGATAGGTGGGTCGGCGACGATGCAGAGTTTGCTGCCAAGAGCAGCAAGGGCTGGGCTAACCGTGGAAAAGACGGGACACACGGCCAAGGAAACAGGAACCATTGGGGCTTCAGGGCCATGAAGGTATATCTATATGCATGATGTCTATATGTATGATGCATTTTTGTTCTTCTTTACAGTCATGTTGTTATGTACGGCTAACTTCTATTTGACGGCGTAGGAGGCCAAGTTGAAGAGGCCGCTCTCAGACATGGAGTCATGGAAGATGGCCCGTGAGCGGAGTGATCACAAGGACGGCGAGAGCCAGTACTATGGCAAGACCGAGGAGCATCTGGAGTCTTACACTCAGAACTATCAGAGGTTGCATCCTGATGTTCCTGTTGCTGAGGTCGCCCAGTCTCAGATCGACGACACGGCGGTGGTGGCCATCCAGGGGAAGTCACATGGCCGGTATCCGTGTTTCAATGCCTTGATCACGCCTTCGATCTCGTACACACAGCTTCGGGCTTGCAACCCGAGCCAGTTAGAGAGTACTGGGCGTTCACAGAATCCCTTGGCCCGTCAGCATGCTGTAAGTACTTCCCCTTTATCTCTAGCATTCTCAGTTTATTTTCAGCATTGCTCACTTAGAAACAACCTAAATTATGTAGGCATATAAGGCCTTTATCGAGCATAGGAATCTCGAGGTGCGAGAGTACTTGCAACGAGTGAAGGCAAACGATGATTACAACCGTCAAATGATGACGGTTAGTTTTGCCCTCTTAAAACATAGCCAAATTTTTGCACTTTTATTCCTTCCGACCTTTTAGTTTGCTTGTTTAACTAACATACAGGCTATGTTGGCGTCTTGGACTAACCGCACGGATCCACCACAAATGGGACCACCACCACCACCTGCGGGAGAACCCCCACACATTCCCACGTTCGATGAATGGGTGGCACTAGGCAGTGATAGTCCGGTTAGTACATTTGCCTAACTATTGACAAACTAGTTCAAGGTTCATTCAACACTATCATATCATATTTACCGTTAGAATCTTCTCTCATACATGTAGGGGACCGATGGCTCGACTCCCGCTTCCTCGACCCCAGTCACTCCGATCTGGCAGAGTGGTGGTTTTGGCGGAGGTGGTTTTGACGGAGGTGGTCTTGGCGGTGCTGGTTTTAGCGGAGGTGGTGGTTTTGGCGGTGGTGGTCTTGCATGATGTCGATGATGATACCCGTGCCTGTGGCCGTCGTGAAATACCTTTCATGTTCCTACTTTTATGATGTTCCATGTCTTGTACTACTTTTATGTTCATGAACTTTCGCCGGTGATGATCTTTAGATGATGACTATGTTTAGATGATGATGATGAACTTTAGTATGTTTGGATGATGAACTGTCATATTTCTGCACATGGTCATATTATTCTGATTTGAATTGCTGTCAAATAAATTGAAAAAGAAAAAACAGGAAAATAAAAATAAAATAAAATAAACTATGCCTACAGCAAAGCTGTCGGCATAGATGGTCCCAGGATTTCCCAGGGCGCGCCACGTGGCAGGCTATGCCGACGGCAAAGTCGTCGTCATAGATTTCAGTCTATGCCGACGGCTTTGCCGTAGGCATAGAATTGACGCTAGGAAGAACCAGGTTACGCCACGTGGCATGCTATGCCTACGGCAAAGCCGTCGGCATAGTTTTCATCTATGCCTACGGCTTTGCCGTCGGCATAGCTGCGCTACCAGGAGGTACCACGGGACGACACGTGGCAGGGATATGGCGACGGCAAAGCCGTAGGCATAGTTTTCACCTATGCCGACGGCATATCTCCGCCACGTGTCGTCCCATGTTTCGTCGCCGTCAGGTGAAAAACGATGCCGACGGCTAAACTATGCCGACGGCCGATTAACGGCCATCGGCATAGGCTCCTATGCCGACGGTCTGACAAACTACGCTGACGTGATCTATGCCGACAGCCCTATGCCGACGGCTGCCGTCGGCATAGATCTATGCCGACGGCAAAAGCCCTATGCCGACGGCCCCTGGCTGTAGGCATAGCCCTCGAGTCCCGTAGTGTTACTTCTGATCTTAATTTGTTGCACCACCACACCAGGGCTATGCGAGCCTTTAGAGCTGTTGCTGTCCCAAGGAATGATTACTGTGGACATTATGCTCGTGGATTATGTCGGGACGCCATTGCATGCGGCTGCTTCGAGGGGCCAGCATCAGGCTATGAAGATTCTGCTGGAGCATGGTGCTGATGTATGTCTCTAAACTTAGTGGTATAAGTATAACCGAATTGCATGCATATTTATAAATTTTGCGGCAGAATACTGTTGGTAGGCAGTTTCTGCCATCTGAGATGTGAGATCTGACATACTTATGGATGAGAATGTATCACCACTCATGCTGGCATGCTGTGAGAAGTCCCTCAAATGCATGAGGCTGCTGATTGAGGTCCAGTAACTCATTCACGCCTAACATCAGTATTTCTGTGTGCCTGTCCAAACTATTGTACTAGTACAGAATAATGCAGGCCAGCAAAGCAGCCTTGCTACTTTAGTTGATCTTATAGCCCTAAAAAAACTTCAGTTGATCTTACAGTCTCATGCATATGGTTTACTAGTTCAACTTTTTTCTTACTTGCTGTTATGTATTTGGGAAATAATAGGCTGGTGCTGATGTCAACTGTAACTCTTATCGCGGACCGACTCCTCTAGCGCATGCATTGAAAGCTGGCTGGACAGATATTGTCAAGTTCTTGCTTGAGGCTGGGGCAGATCCTAATATTCCTGACATGGTTTGTGCGACTCTTATGTTTGTTAATTTTCTTTTCTGTATTGGGTAATTTACTTGTAAAATCTAGTCTGTTGCATATCGATAGAGAGCTTTGCACAAATGAAGTTGTCAATTTATAGTACTGTATAATACTGTGGAAAATGCTTTTGGATCTCGGGCTCCATGAGCCTAATTTTTGAAAATTTACAATTCAAAATTTCTGACGGCGTCCATGTCCATGTCCAGAACCGCTTCGCCCTCCAAGCCACCTATAATGGCGACCTCCGCACCCTCAAGGGTAACTCTCTCTCTCTCTCCTCCCTCTCCCCCCCTCTCTCTCTCTCTCTCTCTCTTTTTGCTTACAATAATGTTCTTTTTGATAGAAATGGCGAAATGGACGGACTTGTGGGGAGCCAAGGACGTGGAAGGGGCTAACGCGCTGCATCTGGCTGCAGACAAGGGTTCTCTGGAGTGCTGCAAGTTCTTGATAGAGGAAGTAGGGCTTGGTGTCAACTCAGCGACCACCACAGGTGCGTGCACTGCGTCATGATGCTATCGATGGATGGCATTCTTTTCCTAAAGACTGGCAACATGTTTGTCTGTGAATGTCAGCATCGGGTCTCATTTGATTTCTTTCTCTTGCAGGCAAGACACCCTTGAGTAGTGCTGTACACGTTGGGCACGTCGAGGTTATGAAGTACCTTCTCGATGGTGGCGCTAACCCTAGAAAGGCAAACGCCCAAGGCGTGACGATGATGCACCTTGCAGCCGGGAGAGGTGATTTTCCCTCACTCTAGTCTTCAGTCATCAGTCTTTGGAATTGAAACCCAAAATCTTTCCTGCAAAAGATACACTTCTGATCTTAATTTGTTGCGCCACCAAACCAGGGCTATGCGAGCCTTTAGAGCTGTTACTATCCCAAGGAATGATTCCTGTGGACATCATGCTCGGGGCTTATGTCGGGGCACCATTGCACGCGGCTGCCACAATGGGCCAGCATCAGGCTATGAAGATTCTGCTGGAGCATGGTGCTGATGTATGTTTCTGAACTCAGTATAACCGAATTGCATGCATATTTCTGAATTTGAAAGCAGAATACTCTTGGTGGTCATCATCATCATTATTATTATTATTATTATTATTATTATTATTATTATTATTATTATTATTATTATTATTATTATTATTATTATTATTATTATTATTATCAGTGCTGCCATCTGACAGTTTTTTTCTCTTTCAAAAAATCAGCCCAACATACATATGGATGATAACGTATCACCACTCATGCTGGCTTGCTGGGAGAAGTCCCTCAAATGCATGAAGCTATTGATTGAGGTCCCTTAACGCATTCACCACACCTAACTTGAGTACTTTTTTGTGCCTCTCCTAGCTCTTGTTCTAGTATAGGATAATGCAGGCCAGCAAAACAGCCATACTACTTTGGTTGATCTTACAGTCTCGTGCATATGATACTGGTTCAACATTTTCTTACTTTCTGTTATGTATTTTCAAAATAATAGGCTGGTGCTGATGCCAATGGTAGCTCTTACCACGGACCGACTCCTCTAACGCATGCAGTGGAAGCCGGCTGGACAGATATTGTCAAGTTCTTGCTTGAGGCTGGGGCAGATCCTAATATTCCTGCCGAGGTTTGTTGGACTCTTATGCTTGTTGGATTTTCTTTACTACTCCCTCTGTCCCATAATGTAAGACGTTTTTTGGCCTAGTGTAGTGTCAAAAAACGTCTTACATTATGGGACGGAGGGACTAGGTTGTAACTTGTAAGTTTGTAATTTGGCGTCTTGCATATCGCATATGGTTGTGTGGTTGTCTGAACCTAAGGCCGACATAGAGAGAAAGTGCTTTGTATAAATTAAATTGTCAATTTAAATTATTACTCCCTCTCTTCACAATATAAGATGTTTTGAATATTTAATTTCAATATGGACTACATACGGGCTGAGATGAGTGAACAAACATACTAAAATGCACCTCTATACATTCAAATCAGAAATCTGCAGAACATCTTATAATAGTGAACAGAGGGACTATATATAATAAAGGCGGAAATTGCTTTTGGATCTCAGACTCCATGTAGCCTGATTTATGAAAAATTCACAATTCAAATTGTGATGCCAAAAATAATGATTAATTGGAGCTGTCCATATGTATTGATTTGCAGCCCTAGTGATATATAGGTATCTGTGCCATGGTTTGGCATAATGGAGTATCATACCACACGATTGTTACTCCATCCGTCCATGTTTATTAGGAACCATCTTATTTTGGACTAGAGTTTGACCACATATTTAACTAATAAAATGTAAGCTATATGCCACAAAAATTACACCATTGGAAACCTTTATTCAATACAAATCCAACAATACCTTTTTGTCATATATCCTTGGCATTTTGCTAGTCAAATAGATGGTCAAAGTTTGACCCAAAATATGAGGGGGGCTAATAAACCTGGACAGAGGTAGTACTGATTAGAATGAATCGACTCTTGACGATTTATCTCTATGCCAGTGTAGGGTGATTTGTACTACTTGATCTTGCTGACAAGAACATAAGTGGATGTAGTTTTACTATTGATTAGTTTGTTTTATTAACTCATTTGACAATACCTTATACTGCCATTAGTTATGATGTATGTAGGAATATCTCCTTTTATTTTCATAATGTTTTCTGGTACACCTCAATGTTATGATCCCTTTTCATTCATGCTGGATTATGCCCCTGTCTTTTTGTTGTAATATAGGGTGGGGATATTCCAATCAAATTAGCGGCAAAGTGTGGTCGACGTGACCTTGTCAAAATTCTGTTTTCCAAGACAATACAAGTTCCATCTCTGCCATATTGGACTGTTGATGGGATAATTAGAACGATGGAATCTCCACTTATCAGGCATCAGGTATATGTGTGCACAAATAACTAACAAATCTAGCATCAGGCATGTACTCCCTCCGTTCCTAAATATAAGACCTTATAGAGATTCCAATACCGACTACGTACAGAGCAAAATGAGTGAATCTACACCCTAAAATATGTCTATATTCATCTGTATGTAGTTCATATCGAAATTCCTAAAAGGGCTTATATTTAGAAACAGAGGGACTAGATCCTTTCTTACTACATTGAAGTATATCATGTAGATATTTCCTTTCTATTTAGAGCACAACATTTACTTACACATGTTGTCAGTAATAGTTTATATGGATTTAAAAAGTGAACCCAGAAGTATGAATGCATACTCGCGATCTTTTACTCAAAAAAATAATTTACTCAAAAAAAAAAAAAACTCGCGAGCTTTGGCTGTGTCCTTCAATATTACCCCTTCATCCATGCATGTATCCTCGTTCCTTTCTGTTTTCCAAGACCATGTGTTTGTTCACTCCAGAAACCTGCACTAAACAATAGTGTACTGTATCTTTATTCGTTAATACTTGACATCCTAAACAATAGTATATTGTACACTTCTGCTTCGGTACAAAATTGTCACCAACCGCTAGGATTTACGTCGTCGTGATGACATGGGCCTAACATCCTCATCAGATATCTAAGCTACATGCCAGAGGTTGATCCGCAATTCCATGCCTCACGTGCCATATTAGATGTTGAAGCTAATACTGAGACTGAGCTTTATTTTATAAGATGTAGAGAAGTTCGAAATTTTTACATAGGTAATTAATTTCATTGAAAATCACATGCTGCCTATCTTAAAGTTGTGAGCCTGCTAATCTACGATAATTTAGAAATTCCCACATATAACGATTATATCATAAAAGTATAGTATGATAGAAATGCAGATCAATTCAAAATTCTCCAAAATCAGTGGATCTTGGTAAGTGTGCCTAATAAATACATAATGACCGGTAGATCAGAAAGGAGAGTATATTCTAAAAGCATATGGGCTACAATGGTTGCCCAATCATATTGTTTCTGGTACCGCAAAATCTGAATTTTCATAAAACTATATATTTATTTCTTTGTACCATTCAACAAATTTTAAATAATGCCCTCACAATTATGAGTGTCAACTTGGTAGTTTTACTTAATAGCGAGTATTAAGGACAAATTTCGGTAATGTTGGTTGCACAACACTTCACCTGTCGAATTTGTAAATTTGAAGTGGAAATCAATAATCATGATTCTAAATTAGAGAATTCAGGGTGAAGAGATTTTAATATAGGCTTTCCAACTGCAATACTTATGCTTATTGAATTTGAAATTCACTATGGCTGTGCAATTGTCTTCAGGATCGAGTTCACTATGCAGAGCAGAAAACGTGGTGACTTCAGTAATTCTTGCGTCCATACTACTCTGTAAAGTAATATAAGACGTTTTAGATCACTAAAGTAGTTATGGAGGGAGTACTAGTTATGAGAAAAATGAATTATTCATAGATTAGTTTATTTTTATTTTGAAATATTCATAGAGGGTGGCTTCCTCATATCAGATGGCTAAAGTAATTGCTCTGCATTCCATATCGTGACTAAAAGCTCACACTAAATATTTGATCTCGCCTTTGGTTAAATCAGGACTATTCTTATTATTTTTTAGGGGTAACAGCCCAGGCCTTTGCATCGATTGATGCACAGCCCTCAATTTATTATTGCAGAGTTTAGAAGATCCAAACATACAAAAAGAGAATAGAAAAAAGCCATCAGTATATATGTTGATCTAATGAAAGGATCCTGCTAAAGTGATTTCATGCATGCCGGTTGTTAATGCAGGTGATTGAGATAGACCCTTCTGATGCCACCATGTTCTCCAACCGGAGCGCTTGCTGGCTGAGGATGAGGGAATGGGAAAGAGCCTTGTCAGACGCTCAACACTGCAGAAAACTTCAGCCTGATTGGTGCAAGGGATGGTTCCGTGAGGGTACAGCTCTCACATTCATGGAGGTATGGCAAATCCAGCCTCGGAAGGGCAGTCTGGTTCAGTTTCACTTACTTGCATCAAGCCATCAACATCCTGTTGTAATTTATTTTGTGTGTGTACAGAATTACCAAGGAGCAGCTGATGCATTCCGGGAAGCACTGAAACGTGAACCTGAGAGTGATGAGATCAAGAGAGCTCTAGAGTAATGAAGATGCATTTGCTAGTTTACCTACTTGTTATCCTATTGAATTAGTTCGTTGTCCAAGGAGGAAGATAAACATGTAAACGGGAGCGCTTCTACTGAGCTTAGAAATCTGCAAAATTATTCTCACTCACGCATTTCACTCTTGTGGATTGCAGGGAGGCCATGGAGTCTGCAGCTCGGTCCGGAGATAAGAAACATTGAGCTGGCATATAAGCTTGTATTCCTAAAAGGGAATGCTGCCCGCCTATCCTACCTATGCTATGATCGTATGACTCTGTCCTACTATGCCGCTTGTTTATGTTTTGAAAGTTGCTGCACTTAGTTTCAGTAATTTGGAATTTATTTTGGGTGACAAAACCCTTGAAATGTGCGACAACTTGTGCGTAATATGCCATGCTATGGGTATCAAAGTATCACTTTAATTCTGCTTCTTAAGAAGATTGCACTGAGAGTGTTAGGATTTAATTAATCCTATTAATCCCTGCATCCCTTCGGTCGCACCCTTTAGGGACTATATATATGTGTAATCCCATCATCAATGAGAACAATGTACTTTTGTTTCCGATCTCTCTTGTTGTACTTTTGTAATACGTTATCAGCACATAGTCTCTGGCTAAGAGCAATCCGGCCAAGAAAACGGCGGTTACACGCAACGAGGACATGCAAGGGCACTTCCGTGTGAGACGAAGCGTCGTCCTCATGTCTTGCGGCTCTCTGTCTGTCATCGGCGATTTGTAGGCCGGCACTAGGTGGTGCCCATCCCGACGATGCAGCATCGGACGCTCAGCCATGACAACTCTCCTTTTGGGGCAACAGCGCAACGCGAATGGACGACGAACGCACTGGACCTTCTTCACCGAAGCAAATGGGCCGGAATGGGCTGGCTAGTGGCCCAGTTAGCCAAAGGACCCCATTTCGGCCTTTAGAGCAGCAGCCCATCGGACAGTTGGGCCACTATTTACCCGACGCGGTGATAGATGGCCTACCACCTAGATCTGACGGCCGAAAATGCATAAATCGTAAAAACGGACGGTCGAAAACTTAAATCCCTGTGAGGGCTGGGTGTAGACTCAGTTTTACTGTCCTTAACTATTGTTCTTTTTTGTTATGGATAGTATATATGCGTAGGTGCTCCCAGCAACACCTCCTACCAATCCACTTCCAACCCAGTTGATGCTCCCAGCAACCCTCCCTCCCTTCCCTTCACTGCGTGTTGTTGTTCCTCCCCTTCTATTCACATCGATTCGGTTGGCGATGTGGCAGACGACCACAAGGTGTTCGACAAAATGTTCGACACTGTGTTTGGATGAAGATGAATTTATTTGTAACACTGAGGAGTGGGCTCAACTTATTCATAAATGTGGTATTATATTTAAAAATATAAGAAATAGCACACCACCCCGTAATCTAAAAAATTGTTTTTAGAGGTCATCTAAAACTATGATAGAGGCAACAGTTCTAGAAGGCCGAGGTTAAATAATTGTATTGTAATATCGGTTCCGATTTCAGCACGGGGCTAGTGAATACAACCACTTTTTGTGGAAACAATTTCCCCCACTTTTCGTCAACCACGTCGCCTATTCGGCATGTTGGGCCCTTCTACCATTTCCTTCTAGTCTTATCTCTCTAGATAATGCCTTCCCTCGGCACGTTTCCCCAACCATCTCTTTTTCATCTCCATTTATCACACTTGAGAGGAGAGGTTTCACATGGAGACACGACCACCCAACCACCACTGCGAGCGGAGGGGACGATGGCGACCACTCCATGCTACATCCTATAGCAATAATTGGCATTGCTGCAAAGCACTGCCTGTTGCATCCGCGCCATGCTCGTGCCACCATTTCTACGAACAAGAAGGGACGACAAAAACCACCCATATCGCCGTCGTCGAGAGCATCTCCCTCTTCTCCTCGCCACTTCCCAACATCCTCGGTCCTCCATTGCGCGTGACTTACCAAACAGTCCTCCACGCCATAACTGCAACTCAAGAAGCTTCACAAAATTAATTATGTCATAAAAGAGCTTTGCAATATGGCTCATGTTGCAAAACCTAAACCACAACTAAACGAGCTTGCAGAGCAAGTGCAACATGGATCGCAAACCCACGAGTCCAACATGACTACTCATGTTGCAAGCCTAAACAACATTTGAACAAACCTTGTAAGCGAGAGCAGTATAGATGTTAGAGCATCTCCGGCCATTGGCCCCCCAGGGGGCGTCTAAAAGCGCCGCCTAGGGGTGAGCCGGCGCAAAAATTGGGCCTGGGGGCGAGTTGGTCCTCAGCCGTCGGCCCCAGAGCCGCCCCAGGCGCGTATTAAAAATAAACTAGCACCGTTTGGCGAAGTTATGATAAAAACACGTTCAATTTCGGCCAAACATGACAAATTTCGGTGAAATTTGCGCATTTTCATTACATTAACCTAATCTAAAAAATAAACGGGCTGAAGTCGTCGCCGCCGTCGCCACCATCGTCGTCGTCGGCCTTCTCCTCTTTGACGCGGGTGCCCCTGCTGGACCCCTGCCCGGCGTCGCCATGGCTGACTGGTGGCGGCGCGTCGTCGTCGTCGCCGTCGCTGTCGCATAAGACGACGACTCCGCCTTCATCGCGGCCGCGTCGGCGCTCCTCGAAGCGGCGCTCCTTCTCCTTCTCCCGGCGCGCCTTCTCCATCGCAATGGAGTCCTGGCGCGCCCATTCCAGGGCCGCGTCGTCGTCATCGAACTCCGCCTTCACCGGCGCCAGCCCCGGCTCCGTCTTTGGCTTGACGAAGCGCGGAGGAGCCGACGAGGAGGCGCACCGGCCGCCCTCGTTGATGATGATGCCAGCGCTGTGAGTGCGCCGACCGAGTGGTGTCTCCGCCGCGGGCTCGGTCTTGACGCCGAGAAGCGCCGGAGTACCGGAGGAGTGAGAAGAAGAGCGAGAGGAGGAAGACGAGGAGGAGGCGAACCTCCTTTGGCGCCCATGCGTGTCGGTGTTGCGACGGGGCGGCCCTCGTCGCCGGATACGTCAACGGCGGGTTGTTGCGACGGGGCTGGCGGCGGCGCTCGGGAGAGGAAGACGGAGAGAGAGGGGCTGGGCGGCGGCGAGGGGCGAGTCTGGTGTGGGCACAGGCGACTGAGAGACCACCGGCTTTATAGCTGCTCCGCACCCGTGTGTACGCCACGTGTGTACGCGTGCGAGGGAGGGGAGGCGTCGGCGCGCCATCCTGTGACGCGCCGCCCGTGAGGAATCAATGGCAAGGCTGACCGGCGGCAGCCTTGCCATTGATTCCCCGCGGGAACCGAGGCAGTTGGGGGAAGACGAGCCGCCGTGTCGCTGACGCGGCTGGCCCGCGGCTTTTTCGCGCCAAAACAGTTCGCCCCAGCGCCCGTGTCGATGACTATGTAGGCTTCAGCCTGCCGATGTGTAGCTCTTTTTTCCTTTCCTTTTCTTAACTACTTACAAGAAACAAAAATCTGCCGCCGCCGTCTGAGATCTTGACAATCCATGGCCTCCCAACGAGGGCCCCCGTCGTCGGCGCCAGTGGCCACCACCACCGCCATTACTGCTATCGGCGACGACCTCCTCTGCGAGATCTTCCTCCGCCTCCCCTCCCTCCCGAGCCTCGTGCGCGCCGCCCTCGCTTGCCGCGCCTTCCTCCACGCCGTGCGATCGTCTCCCTCCTTCCGCCGCCGCTTCCGGGCGGTCCACCCGCTCCAAATCCTTGTATTCTTCAACGCAGGCATTCATTCCCTCATTCCCCTCGACGGCCGCTCCGACCATGACCTCGCCGCGGCCGTCCACGGCAGCGATTTCCGCTTCATCCGGCTCCCGAAAGGCAGAGACGACTCCAGGTGGAAGATCCTCAATGGCTGTCGCTGTCGCTGCGGCTACGTCTTCCTCTGTAACGAGAACACCGACCAGATAGCTGCCTACAACCCCCTCAAGCGGGCGCTGTATATCTTCCCCTACCCTCCCCAAGAGACATGCGACGACCCCCACTGCCTTGATTTCAGCATCATCTTCTCCGAAGATGACCAGAGATCGTTCCGTGTGGTCTCTGTGCAGCCGAAGCTGGCTCGCTTCTCTGTCTTCTCATCGGACAGCAGGGAGTGGCAGAGTATCTCTTGGGTGGATACCTCGACGCCGCAGCCTGTAGACAATCGAGGCGACAACTCCGTCCTCCCGTCTTACACTGATACTGTGATGATGGACGAATTTGATAGATTAGCCTACTGGAAAGACAAAAATACAGGGTATATTGTCGTGCTCAACACTGCGACGCTGCAGTTATCTCGAATGGATTTGCCGCACCCCTTGAAAGATATGGACTCTACGCAATTTGAACTTGGTCGGACCAATGCTGGGAAGCTTTGCATGGTTTGCGTAGATGGATTCCGCGCAGAGAATACAATGATCTCAGTTTGGATTTGGGGAGCCGATGGTGATGGTGTTGACAAGTGGATGCAGCACAAGGTTTTCCCACTGAATTAGTTTATTGACGTCACGATGTGCTCAGCAGAGTATGGTGTCATTACGGTGCAGGTTGCGGTGGTCATCGATGGATTCGTGTTCCTGTGTATTGATTTTGGCAGGCTTACCAAGTTCTTCATGTCTTTCTGCCTGGAAACAGAGAATGCATACGAGTTCTTCAATCATAAATTTCACAATGATATCCATCCCTACATCATGGCGTGGCCTCCTACTTTGCTAAGCAACAAGGTGAGCACCTGCTTTAAAATACTAGAAGTAAATTAATTCAGACGGTTTAGTCCCTGTGTTGTATGCACTTGGGTTACTTGGGATTGGGAGCAATGAATTACCGCATATCTCTGAATATCTGCGATCAGGTTGGTATTTTGCAAGTGTAGTCAGCCGTTTTTGAGTTAATTCTGAGTCTAGTTACAGTAACACAGATTTGCATATAGCTCATAATACAAGTGTTAAATTGCAGATTGTATACACAGCTTCAATATTTTAGTCGGAGTATATATGACATAAGCATTGGCAGTGTCTTAGGCTGTAAATCTCTCTCCACTAAAATGTTGCCTACATAATGCTCTGTAATCCAGACCACTATAAGGTGTCGGTATAACAAAGTGTCTTATTTAGGATCTGTCTTCTAGCATTGCTAAACGAATCTGTCTTTTATAATTTTTGTAGGCTCTGTCTTGTACCTTTTGAGTCCACAACCTTGCACAGTTTGCCTGCACAAACACTTGAATCCTTCCTTACTGACACTGAAATCATTTTATGTTTCAGGAGAATTCAGAAGCCAACATTGCTGGAGACGATGCGACAGATGATGGTCCTGTGGGCACAGAAGAAACTCCCTCTATTCTCGGTGGCGGAGAAAGTATCCAAACAATTCGTGTACAGAGTCCCCTAAAGATCACAGTTTTAGTCGAGTGTACAAATGTATTTAATATATACTGTTCTTGAGGATTAACAGATGCAAGAGATTGTATTTTGAGGATAGGTGCCGAATTTGATGTCTACAGTACAACATGTCACCAGATTTCAGCAAATCCCATGCGTATCCATTCTTTTTGTTTCAATTGTTAAGTTTGTTCTGCTCTGCTCCGTGCTCACGTCCAAGAACCCCTCACATCATGTCAGGTGTGAATTCGAACCTAATAATCTTGGTGGTCATAAATAGTGAAACAATGCTAGGTTCGTCGTGGCATGATTTTTTACTCTGAGAGTGACCCCTTTTTTCTTTTTTGAGATGCTGAGAGTTGCACTTCAGGCTGGCGATGGGAATTACTCACGCGGGTATTGGACTCCCATCCCCATCCCCGCGATAGCCTTACGATGCCCGTCCCCGTCCCCATACCCGTCTGCGGGGATAAAAATATTCCCATCCCCATCCCCGTCGGGTTTTTTATACCCGTGGGGAAACCCATATACACTATTAGCAATAACCTCATATAGCATTTTAGTAGGAAAAATAGCATTTGAGCGCAATAAATAGTATGTTATGTATAGGTTAGGGTTTTCCTCGGGCTTTTTGGCCAAAGGGGTGGGATGGGTGAAAAAAATCAGTGGGTAAGGGCATGAATTACATGGGGTCTACTAATTTTTGAGCCTGCATGTAAGGCCTACACGGGTAAGGCGGGTAACGGGCATGGGTAATGCTATCCCATCCCCATCCCCGTCATACACGATGGGTAAGGTATTTGACCCACAAGCTTCCCCGTGGGTATTAAAGCTGGCACATCCTTGTCCCCTAATAGAGTAATTACCCACGGAGACACGGGTAACGGTTAACCATTGCCAGCTTGAGTTGCACTTGGTTACATGAGCTTAATATTTTTATTGCGTCTAGTCTAAACTTGGAGAGAAGATTGCGCATCACTGTGATACGTCCAAAACGTATCTATAATTTCTGCTTGCTCCATGCCTCTTTTGGGTGATATTGCTATGATATTTATACACTTCCATACACTTTTGATCATATTTGGACTAACCTATTAACTCAGTGCACCCCAGTGCCAGTTTCTGTTTTCGGCTGTTTTTGTATTTCAGGTTTTCCCATTACGAGAACTGCCAGAAAAATCCCGGAAAAATTATATAAAAAATTAGCGTCCAGAAGCTACCAGGCACCCGAAGGACAGCCGGAGGGGGACCACCAGGGCCCCAGGCGCCCTGGTGGCGCGCCCCCCCTGGGCCGCGCCGGGGGGGCGCCTGGGCCCCCCGAGGCTCCGCTGATGCCCCCCTTTGGCATATATTTAGACCGTCTCCCAAAACCCTCGGGACGGAAACCCTTTTTCGCGATCTCATCTCTGTTCCGCCGCCGCCGCCGCTTCCAAGATCGGGAGCACCAGGAGAACTCTTCTCGGCACCCTGCCAGAGGGGAGGATCACCACCGGGAGCTTCTCCACCACCATGGACGCCTCCCGGATGAGTTGTGAGTTGTCACCCTTGGACCATGAGTCCATGACCAGTAGCTATGTGATGTTCTCCTCCCGTTCTTGTGCTTCACTAATTAGTCCTCGTGAGCTGCCCTACATGATCGAGCCACATATGTAATCCTTATGCTGTTGCTATGATGAGTTTGCTGGGATCCGATGGATTATGAGATTATGTTCAGATTGTGTTTGAGTAATATATTTGATTCACCTCTTTTATATTTATGTTCGTAAGTAATTCTTGCATGTTCTCCGTTGTTATTTATTGCTTTGGCCAAGTAGTAGGTAGTGACTCCAAGAGGGAACGTTATGCTTGATTGTGGGTTCATGCCCTCGATGACTAGCTTTAGTGACAGAAACATGAGTCTAGGGGATGTGTTGTTGCCACAAGGGGGAAAACAACGATGCTTGTGCCCGCGGGTGCAAGGATTGTTTACTTTACGCAAAGTTCTTTTAATGCAGTTGTCTGTTGCTTTGAGTTTACACTATGAGTGGGACTCGCAACTTAATAACAGCGAGATGTTCTGGATAGATATCTCAAGGTGGATGATTAGTAGTAGATGCAGATGGATTTCGGTCTACTTACTTTGGCGTACCGCCCATGCTTTGAACCTCTACCTTTCTTGCAACTTAGTCAGCATTGGTTTGCGCACATGGTCCTGTCAATTGCCCAGCTGTAATTCGTTTACCTCACATAGCAGTTTTATCGTCTTTTGGGAGAGAGACATCACTAGTGAACATCGTGAGACTCCAGTCCATATTACCATCATTGATCACATCCGCTATTTACTTTTCCGCTTTTACTTACTATTGCAATTATACCTATCACTACTATCACTTGTGTTTGATCCTTTGTAAACTACAAGGCCGGAGGGATTGACAACCTCTCTGTACTCGTTGGGAGCAAAGTTATTTGTATCTGTGTGCAGGTCCACGTTGATTGCTAATATCTGGCGCCGTTAGCAGTTGACACCTTCTTGTTGAAACTGGGAGTCTCAGGGAAATCGATCCTTGGTATTGCCAAGGGAAAACTTCCGCTACACTGCATCTCAAACCTTCCACTTGGGGTAACCAACGAGGGGCGAGAAGCCATCAAGCAAAGTTTTCTGGCGCCGTTGCCGGGGACTCCACTCTTCAGGATAGGGGAGTTGCACGCTATCTTTTACCTTTGCTTTTTAGTTTGTTAGTTTACCTTTCAGTTTTTGCTTTAGTATCTTTTATCGAAAATCACAAAAATAGTTATCTTGCTTGCTTGCTACTATGGGTTCCACCGAGAACACCAAGTTGTGTGACTTCACTAGTCACAACAACGATGACTTTATCTGCACACCTATCACTACACCTGCCACTTCAGCAGCTTCATATGAAATTAAACCTGCTTTACTGAACCTAGTCATGAAAGATCAATTCTCCGGTGCTGGAGATGATGCTGCTTTACACTTGAACAATTTTGTTGAACTCTGTGATATGCAAAAGTACCAAGAAATAGATGGTAATATTGTTAAGCTTAAGCTTTTTCCTTTCTCCTTGAGAGGAGGAGCTAAAATTTGGTTTCAGTCTTTGCCTAGAAATAGCATAGATTCTTGGGACAAGTGCAAAGATGCTTTTATTGGAAAATACTATCCACCTGCTAAAATTATCCAACTAAGAAGTAACATAATGAATTTTAAACAATTGGATAATGAACACGTTGCCCAAGCTTGGGGACATATGAAATCTCTTATCAGGAACTGCCCTACTCATGGTTTGACTACTTGGATGGTTATCCAAACTTTTTATGCAGGCTTGAACTTTACCTCGCGGAACTTGTTAGATTCGGTCGCGGGAGGAACCTTTATGTCAACTACAGTTGGTGCTGCCACAAAGCTTCTCGATGAGATGATGACCAACTATTCCTAATGGCACACCGAATGCGCTCCAACAGGTAGGAAGGTAAACTCTGTCGAGGAGATTTCCTCCCTAAATGAAAAAGTTGACTTGATCATGTCTCTACTTTCGAAGCAATCTTCTGTTGATCCTCGTGATGTTCCTTTAAATTCTTTGATTGCTCAAGAACAAGTAGATGTGAACTTTATCTCTAGAAACAATTTCAACAACAATGCTTATAGGAGTAACTTTGGTAGCAATCCTAGACCGTTCCCCTCTAATTCTTATGGGAACAACAATGCTTATCCTAGCACCAAGAACTCCACTACTGAACTAGAGATTATGCTTAAAGATTTCATCACTACCCAAAAAGCTTTTAATAATAGTGTAGAAGAAAAACTAAACAAACTAGGAGATCTCTCTTTGAAGGTAGACAATTTAGCCAATGAGGTAGAATTGCTTAAAATTAGAACTTCTCCTCTTGAGGAGAGGAAGGTCACTCCTATGAATGCTATTCAAGTGCAAATTAATGAAAACATTAGGATGATGGCTAAACTTAAAGAGAGATGGGCTAGAGAAAGGGAGGAAGAAGATAGAATTAAGAGCCTTCCTACCCACCACACTGTTGCTACTATCCAGGTTGTTGAGGATATCCAAACTCTTAGCACCCAATGCACTCCTGGTCCCGATGGACCTATTAATGGTGATGCTATGACTATAGAAACTACCAAACAAGTGAACCTAAAGGACACCACTACCACCTTACTTGATGGTAGTGACCTTGATTTTGATAATTGCACTCTTACCGAAGTTATTGATTTCCTTCATAAGATGTCTAGAGATCCCCGCACTAGCACGATTAACCTTGCCTTCACAGAGCATATCACTAATGCTCTTATCAAAGCTAGGGAGGAGAAACTTAGAGTAGAAGCCTCCATACCTAGAAAGCTAGAAGATGGTTGGGATCCTATGATAAAAATTAAGTTGAATAACTTCTCTTGCTATGCTTTATGTGATATTGGTGCTAGTACCTTTGTTATGCCCAAAATAATATATGATATGCTTAAATTGAAACCTTTTGATTCTTGTTCTTTTGGTGTTCGTCTCGTTGATTCTTCCATAAAGAAACCTTTGGGGAGGATCGACGATGTTCTTATTATTGTCAATGACAACTATGTTCCCGTTGATTTTACTATAATGGATATTGAATGTGAACCTTCGTGTCCAATTATTTTGGGACGTCCTTTTCTACGCACCATTGGTGCTATCATTGACATGAAAGAGGGGAATATAAAATTCCAGTTTCCTCTCAAGAAAGGCATGGAACACTTCCCTCGAAAGAAGATTAAGTTACCTTTTGAGTCCGTTATACGGGCTAGCTATTCTTTTACTCTTGATAAAACTTGATCTCTATGCATTATGCCTAGCTTAAAGGCATAAAAGAAAGCGCTTTTGGGAGGCAGCCCAATGAATAAATTTATTTTGCTTTTGTTGTGTCTTGATGTTGTTACTACTGTAGCATCATCATTGTATCTTTGCTTTTCAATTTTGTGCCAAGTATAGCCTCTGATTGCAAGAAAGTTCAAAAGTTGTGACGTGCTGTCCAGGAAACAGATTCTGTCCTTGGATAGAAAAATTCATATAAAATCACCAGATCATCTTTTTGGTCTGGATTTTTTCGACAGCGTGCTCTATATAATTGTCTTTCGTGCGTCTGTTTTGAGTTTTTTTTATTAGAGTTGCAGAAGTGCCCCGGAAAAATCATTTACTACCTGCTGTTCTGTTTTTCACAGATTCTGTCCTGTTTTGCCTTTCCTTCATTTTGCAAACCTAGAGCATGCTTTTTCTTTGCAAAAACCTTTTGGCAATCTTGAGAAACAGTAGACCTTCAAGAATATCCTTATTTCCAGCAAGGAACAATTATTTTATTATGGGTACTAACCTCGCTAATCAGATTATGATGAGTTATGTATGAAGGGAGTTTTCAAGTGTGCGAGGGAAGATGATAAAAAGATTCAGGAGTGTCAAACGCTCAAGCTTGGGGATGCCCCCGTGCACCCCCAAAAAATATTCAAGGAGACTCAAGCGTCTAAGCTTGGGGATTCCCCCGTGCATCCCCTTCTCCATCAACATTATCAGTTCGTCTTTCGTTCCACTATATTTTAATCACTTCATGTGTTATGTGCTATGCTTGGAGCGTCTTGCTTTTAGTTTTCCTTTTTAGTTTTCCTTAAATTTTCATAACGAGTCGGAACTCAGCTTTCTTTATGTGGGAGAGAAACACCCTCCACTTCTACCTAGAACATAACATAGAATTTTCATGTCTATCCTTGCTGTGTGTGTTCTTTGTCTTTTAATAGCTACTATCATGCTTAGCTCTTAACTTTCATGCTTATCTTTCTAAAGAGCTTTTGTTTAGTTGGTTGCTTGAACTCTCTTTATCTATCATGATTATCTTATTAAGAGAGTTTGCTTACGTTGCATTGGTTGATATGTCTATGATAAAGATGCTACGTGCATAATGGCGCTTAGTAGTTCATGTTTTCTTATGGTTAGTCTCAAATAGCTGGGGGGTTCCCAATGTGTTATTAGAGTACCAACATGATTTGTATGCCTATGATGTGTTATGGTTTAGTAATATCTTCCTTCAAGAATTTATTTTGATTGACTTGGCGTATGCTCACGCATATTAAAGACTGTAAAGAAGTCTGTCAAGCCTTGATGATCTTTTGTTTCTGAGTAGCAATATAACTTCCATGCCTGATTCAATGTTGCTTTGTCGCTCTGCATGATTATGACCGTCATTGCTCTCTTAGTTGGTCGCTCCTAGTCTTTTGCTAACCTTCGCCTGTACTAAGCGGACTGACTGCTTGTGCATCCAAATTCCTTTATACCAGTTATGCCATATGAGTCCACCATACCTTCCTACATGGTATTTACCTGCCATTCCTAACGAAGACTTGCATGTACCATCTCGAAATTATTCAAAAAGAAAAAGCATCCTTATTTTGTGCCTCTGTTGTAAGTTCATGAGGAAGTAGTAGTTAATTCATGATCTTTTTAAGTTGGACAAGCTTCACCCCGGGATTGCATGTATAATGTGCAAACCCATAATACGAGAAGGAACTGGCATTGAGTGCGCCCGGCTCAAAAAGATAATATAACAAACAAACCCTCCTTCACGCTTTGTTCATGAGAAATCAGAAAACTTTGGCAGTGATAAACAAAGGAGATTAAGAGGATGTGATCGTCCTCATTCGGGAGCCGTTCCTCGAAACTTGTCCATCTCAAGAAGTGATTGAGTTGTCTGCTAGCATTCGTTGACGAAACATGCATGATCTAAAATAATAATTATTACCTCTGTTTTAAAACCAAGAGCTCTGGTACATGTTTTGTCTTTGTTTCCGACTACGGGTTTTCAACCTTGCCAACAAAAGCCACGGTTCGAGAGTCTCCACCTTCTCTTAAAGCACCAACTACTGAGAGCATGATTGTCATTCTGAGTGTAATATGCATTGTCCCAAAGTAGCATTGTCTTTTGCATGATTGTGATATCGTTTATTTTGAAATCATTGTATCTAGTCATCACTTAAACCTTGGAGGTGCCCCTGCATTTATGTTTTGCTTCACTAAAGGGGGCAAGCGAGATGTCACTTTATCATATTTGCACACCATGTTCATTACAAATCTATTTGATGTTTCAGTATCATATTGTAAAACTTTCAGTTCTTTGTGGTTTTCTCATGAGGCAACTTAATTACTATAGATTCATTGTCTCAGTAAGCTTTTGTCATATGACTACAAAAAAGTCCTATATGGTTAATAGCATGTCACCCCAGAAATTATTCTTGTTATCATTTACCTACTCGAGGACGAGCAGGAATTAAGCTTGGGGATGTTGATACGTCCAAAACGTATCTATAATTTCTGCTTGCTCCATGCCTCTTTTGGGTGATATTGCTATTATATTTATACACTTCCATACACTTTTGATCATATTTGGACTAACCTATTAACTCAGTGCATCCCAGTGCCAGTTTCTGTTTTCGGCTGTTTTTGTATTTCAGGTTTTCCCATTACGAGAACTGCCAGAAAAATCCCGGAAAAATTATATAAAAAATCAGCGTTCCAGAAGCTACCAGGCACCCGAAGGACAGCCGGAGGGGGACCACCAGGGCCCCAGGTGCCCTGGTGGCGCCCCCCGAGGCTCCGCTGATGCCCTCCTTTGGCATATATTTAGACCGTCTCCCTAAACCCTCGGGACGGAAACCTTTTTTCGCGATCTCATCTCTGTTCCGCCGCCGCCGCCGCTTCCAAGATCGGGAGCACCAGGAGAACTCTTCTCGGCACCCTGCCGGAGGGGAGGATCACCACCGGGAGCTTTTCCACCACCATGGACGCCTCCCGGATGAGTTGTGAGTAGTCTCCCTTGGACTATGAGTCCATGACCAGTAGCTATGTGATGTTCTCCTCCCGTTCTTGCGCTTCACTAATTAGTCCTCGTGAGCTGCCCTACATGATCGAGGCACATATGTAATCCTTATGATGTTGCTATGATGAGTTTGCTGGGATCCGATGGGTTATGAGATCATGTTCAGATTGTGTTTGAGTAATATATTTGATTCACCTCTTTTATATTTATGTTCGTAAGTAATTCTTGCATGTTCTTCGTTGTTATTTATTGCTTTGGCCAAGTAGTAGGTAGTGACTCCAAGAGGGAACGTTATGCTTGATTGTGGGTTTATGCCCCTCGATGACTAGCTTGAGTGACAGAAACATGAGTCTAGGGGATGTGCTGTTGCCACAAGGAGGAAAACAACGGTGCTTGTGCCCCCGGGTGCAAGGATTGTTTACTGATACGTCCAAAACGTATCTATAATTTCTGCTTGCTCCATGCCACTTTTGGGTGATATTGCTATGATATTCATACACTTCCATACACTTTTGATCATATTTGGACTAACTTACTAATCCAGTGCACCCCAGTGCCAGTTTCTGTTTTCGGCTGTTTTTGTATGTCAGGTTTTCACGTTTCGAGAACTGCCCAGAAAAATCCAGAAAAATTATATAAAAAAATCAGCGATCCGGAAACAACACTGCGTCCGAAGGGCAGCCTGGGGGCGCCACAGGGGCTCCAGGCGCCCTGTGGGCGCCCCCCCCCTGGGCCGCGCCGGGGGGGCGCCTGGGCCCCCCGAGGCTCCCCCGGTGCCCTACTTTGGCATATATTTAAAGGGTCCTCCGTAACCCTCAGAACAGGAACTCTTTTCGCGATCCCATCTCTGTTCCGCCGCCGCCGCCTCTTCCAAGATCGGGAGCACCAGGAGAACTCTTCCCGGCACCCTGCCGGAGGGGAGGATCACCACCGGGAGCTTCTCCACCACCATGGACGCCTCCCGGATGACTCGTGAGTAGTCTCCCTTGGACCATGAGTCCATGACCTGTAGCTATGTGATGTTCTCCTCCCGTTCTTGTGCTTCACTAATTAGTCCTCGTGAGCTGCCCTACATGATCGAGGCACCTATGTAATCCTTATGCTGTTGCTATGTTGAGTTTGCTGGGATCCGATGGATTATGAGATTATGTTCAGATTGATCTTGAGTAATATATTTGATTCACCTCTTTTATATTTTAGTTCATAAGTAATTCTTGCATGTTCCCCGTTGTTATTTATTGCTTTGGCCGAGTAATAGGTAGTGACTCCAAGAGGGAACTTTATGCTCGATTGTGGGTTCATGCCCCTCGATGACTAGCTTGAGTGACAGAAACATGAGTCTAGGGGATGTGATGTTGCCACAAGGGGGTAAACAACGGTGCTTGTGCCCGCGGGTGCAAGGATTGTTTACTTTACGCAAAGTTTTTTAATGCAGTTGTCTGTTGCATTGAGTTTACACTATGGGTGGGACTCGCAACTTAATACCAGCGAGATGTTCTGGATAGATATCTCAAGGTGGATGATTAGTAGTAGATATTGATGGATTTCGGTCTACTTACTTTGGTGTACCGCCCATGCTTTGAACCTCAACCTTTCTTGCAATGTAGTCAGCATTGGTTTGCGTTCATGGTCCTGTCAATTGCCCAGCTGTAATTTGTTTACCTCACATAGCTGTTTTATCGTCTTTTGGGAGAGAGACATCACTAGTGAACATCATGAGACTCCGGTCCATATTACCATCATTGATCACATCCACCATTTACTTTCTGTTATTATTTACTATTGGAAAAACTATCTATCACTACTATCATTGCTTTTAATCCTTTGTGAACTACAAAGGCCGGAGGGATTGACAACCTCTCTGTACTCGTTGGGAGCAAAGTTATTTCTATCTGTGTGCAGGTCCACGTTGATTGCTAATTGCGCCGTTAGCAATTGACACCTACTTGTTGAACCTAGGAGTCTCTGGGGATTCGATCCTTGGCATCTTTGCTAGGGAAAACACTTCTACTTACTGCATCTTACACCTTCCACTTGGGGTAACCAACGAGGGGTTCGAGGCCCATCAAGGAGTATTTTCTGGCGCCGTTGCCGGGGACTCCACTCTTCAGGATAGGGGAGTTGCATGCTATCTTTTACCTTTGCTTTTTAGTCTTGTTAGTTTACCTTTCAGTTTTCTTTATGTATTTCACTAGTTATGCTTATGGACAACCTTGCTATTGGATCGTTGCTTGCGGGAAGACGCCCCACACCTGTGGTGGTTGCTCCTCCCCCTACTGAAATTGTGCCCTATAAAATACCAGCTGGTATTATCGATTATGTTTTGGCTTATCGTTATGCAGGAGACAGACATCCCGGTGAACACTTGCTATATCTGTCACAACTATGTTCATTATTTAAGCTTGCAGGTGTATCAAGGGAGTTTGTCATGAGGAAATTATTCGCCGTATCACTTATAGATAAGGCTTCAGATTGGTATAAGCTTCTCGATAACTCGCACTTGCTTGATTGGCAAGAGCTTATGTCTCTCTTTTATACTAAGTTTTATCCTCTTCATGATACTTATGTGGAGAGTAAGAGTACCTTTTTGCATGTGGATCATGGTAAAAATGCTTTATGTGATACTTATATTGTTGAGTTTATTCGTGATCCCACTGAAAATTATTATGAGAAGGGAACATATGCTTATAGATATTTCAATAATATCAAGTTCCCTTTCTTTATGTTGAAGGTTTCGAAGCTGCACTTGTTTTGTCTTCCTATATATGCTTATTGCTTTGTGCTTCAATGAATTATTCTATTGCAATATTCCTATGCATAGGAAGCATGTTAGGCTTAAATGTGTTTGGTATTTGCTTCTTGATGCTCTCTTTTGTTCTTCAACTCTTATTCCTACGAGAGCATCATTAAAGTCTTATGCCTAGCTTAAAGGCATAAAAAAAGCGCTTTTGGAAGGCAGCCCACATGAATAATTTTTTTGCTTTTGTTGTGTCTTGATGTTGTTTACTGCTGTAGCATCATCATTGTATCTTTGCTTTGTTGGAAATATGCCCTAGAGGCAATAATAAAAGAGTTATTATTATATTTCCTGGTTCATGATAATCGTTTATTATCCATGCTATAATTGTATTGATTGGAAACTCATATACATGTGTGGATAAATAGACAGACTTTGTGTCCCTAGTGAGCCTCTACAGGACTAGCTCGTTGATCAAAGATGACCGCGGTTTCCAGGTCATAGACATGAGTTGTCATTTGATAACGGGATCACATCATTAGGAGAATGATGTGATGGACGAGACCCAAACGTTAAACATAGCTTTTGATCGTATCAGTTATCGCTATAGTTTTCTGCATGTCAAGTATAAGTTCCTATGACCATGAGGTCATGTAACTCATTGACACCGTAGGAGTGCTTTGTGTGTGCCAAACGTCACAACGTAACTGGGTGACTATAAAGGTACTCTACAGGTATCTCCGAGGGTGTCTGTTGAGTTGACATGGATCGAGACTGGGATTTGTCACTCCGTGTGACGGAGAGGTATCTCCGGGCCCACTCGGTAATACGTCATCTCAATGAGCTCAAAGTGACTAAATAGTTGGTCACGGGATTATGTATTACGGTAACGAGTAAAGAGACTTGCCGGTGACGAGATTGAACTAGGTATAGAGATACCGACGATCGAATCTCGGGCAAGTAACATACCGACGAGACAAAGGGAACTGTATACGGGATTGCCTGAATCCTTGACATCGTGGTTCATCCGATGAGATCATCGAGAAACATGTGGGAACCAATATGGGTATCCAGATCCCACTATTGGTTATTGACCTGGGAGTGTCTCGGTCATGTCTACATGGTTTCCGAACCCGCAGGGTCTACACACTTAACGTTCGGTGACGCTAGGGTTGTTAGTGAGAATAGTGCATGGTTACCGAAGGTTGTTCGGAGTCCCGGATGAGATCCCGGACATGACGAGGGTCTCCGGAATGGTCCGGAGATGAAGATTGATATATAGGATGAAAGGTTTCGGAGTCCGGAAGTGTTCCGGGGAGCATCGGGAAATCGGCGGATTACCGGAAAGGGTTTCGGGGGTCCCGGAAGTGTTTCTGGGCCTAATGGGCCACAAGGGGGGACACCACAGCCCTCATAGGGCTGTGCGCCCCCCCCCTGGGCCCTCTCCTCATGCGGCTAAGGGGGGTGGACCCCCTAGGGCAGCCGCACCCCTTGGAGTGGGGGGCAAGGCACCTAGGGGGGGAAACCCTAGGGCCTGGCCCTTGGCCGCCGCCCCCCCCTGCCTTGGCCGCCGCCCCCCCTTGCCCTGGCCGCCGGCCCCCTAGGGGAAACCCTAGGGCGCCCCCCTCTCCTCCTTCCCCCTATATATAGAGAGGTAGAGGGAGGGCAGCCAACACAAGTTCGTGCCTCGGTGCTGCCCTCCCTCTCCCATAACATCTTCTTCTCCCGCGGTGCTTAGGCGAAGCCCTGCTGGGATCCTCCTCCACCATCACCACCACGCCGTCGTGCTGCTGGTTCTCCATCAACCTCTCCTCCACCCCTTGCTGGATCAAGAAGGAGGAGACGTCTCCGAGCCGTACGTGTGAAGAACGCGGAGGCACCGTTGCTTCGGTGCTTGGATCTTCAGCGATCTGAATCGCGGCGAGTACGACTCCATCAACCGCGTTCTTAACGCTTCCGCTTAGCGATCTACAAGGGTACGTAGATCCAACTCTCCTCTCGTAGTAGCATCTACTAGATTGATCTTGGTGAACGTAGAGAAAAATTTTTGTTTTCCATGCAACGTTCCCCAACAGTGGTATCAGAGCTAGGATCTTGCGTAGATGCTTTCTCGAGTAGAACACAAAAGGGTTTGTGGCGTTGATGTTTAAATTGCTGCCCTCCTTAGTCTTTCTTGATTCAGCGGTATTATGGGATGAAGCGGCCCGGACCAACTTTACATGTCCACGTACATGAGACCGGTTCCATCGACAGACATGTGACTTTTGTTGCATAAGATGGCTGGCGGGTGTCTGTCTCTCCTATCTTAGTTGAATCGGAATAGAACAAGGCGGTCCTTGTAGAAGGTTAAATAGCAACTTGAATATCACCGTTGTGGTTTTGCGTAGGTAAGAAGCGTTCTTGCTAGATACCCATAGCAGCCACGTAAAACATGCAACAACAAATTAGAGGACGTCTAACTTGTTTTTGCAGGGTATGTATGTGATATGATATGGCTAATGACATGATGAGATATATTTGATGTATGAGATGATCATGTTGTAATAGTTAATATCGACTTGCATGTCGATGCATACGGCAACCGGCAGGAGCCATAGGGTTGTCTTTATTTTTTGTATGACCTGCGTGTCAATCATTAAGCGTTTTGTAATGCTTTACTTTATCGCTAAGCGGTAGCAATAGTAGTAAGAGCATGGTGGGCGCCGACAACCCCGATGGCGACACGATGATGGAGATCATGATGATGGAGATCATGGTGTGGCGCCGGTGACGATGGAGATCATGTCGGTGCTTTGGAGATGGAGATCAAAAGCACGAGTTGATGGCCATATCATGTCACTTATGATTTGCATGTGATGTTAATCCTTTTATGCATCTTATTTTGCTTAGGACGACGGTAGCATTATAAGATGATCCTTCACTAAAATTTCAAGATAAAATTGTGTTCCCCCCGAGTGTGCGCCGTTGCGAAGGTTCGTCGTTTCGAAGCACCACGTGATGATCGGGTGTGATAGACTCTACGTTCGCATACAACGGGTGCAAGCCAGTTTTGCACATGCAGAACACTCGGGTTAGACTTGACGAGCCTAGCATGTACAGACATGGCCTCGGAACACGGAGGACTGAAAGGTCGAGCATGAGTCATATAGTAGATATGATCAACATGTTGATGTTCACCATTGACACCACCTCATCTCACGTGATGATCGGACTTGGGTTGGTGAATTTGGATCATGTCACGCTCGAATGACCGGAGGGATGTCAATTTGAGTGGGAGTTATAAATAATTTGATTAGGTAATAACTCACTTATCATGAACAATAGTCTAAAATGTCTTTGCAAATTTTTGTTGTAGATGGCTCGCGCAGTAGCTCCCCTGAATTTTAATGCGTTCCTAGAGAAAGCTAAACTGAAAGATGATGGGAGCAACTTTGTGGACTGGCTCCGCAATCTGAGGATCATCCTCACAGCTGCCCAAAAGGTTTATGTCCTAAATGCACCGCTAGGTGACCCCCCCGCTCCTACAGCCCCTGCAGACGTTTTGAACGTCTGGCAGACACGTTCGGATGACTATTCGATAGTACAGTGTGCCATGTTGTACGGCTTGGAAGGAGGACTTCAAAGGCGTTTTGAACGTCATGGTGCATATGAGATGTACACAGAGTTGAAGTTCATCTTTGAAAAGAATGCTAAGATCGAGAGGTATGAGACCACCGATAAATTCTTTGCTTGCAAGATGGAGGAGAATTCGTCTCTCAGTGAGCACTTACTGAAGATGTCTGGGTACTATACCCGCATAGCTGATCTGGGACTTGTGTTCCCGGATGAGGCTATCATTGACAGAATTCTCCAGTCACTCCCTCCAAGCTACAAGAGCTTCGTGCAGCAGTATAACATGCAAGGGATGAACAAGACCATCGCCGAGCTGTTTTCGATGCTGAAAGTCGCTGAGGCAGACATCCAGAAGGAGTATCAAGTGTTGATGGTCAATAAAACCACCAGTTTCAAGAAGAATGGCAAGGGCAAGAAGGGTAACTCTAAGAAGGGTGGCAAAGCAGTTGCTAATCCAGTGAAGAAACCCAAGGCTGGGCCCAAACCAGAGACTGAGTGTTTCTATTGCAAGGGGAACGGCCACTGGAAGCGGAACTGCCCCAAGTATCTGGCGGACAAGAAGGGGGCCAACAACAACAAAGGTATATATGATATACATGTTATTGATGTGTACCTTACCAACTCTCGTTGTAGTGCCTGGGTATTTGATACCGGTTCGGTTGCTCACATTTGCAACTCTAAACAGGAACTGCGGAATCAACAGAGGCTGGCGAAGGACGAAGTGACGATGCGCGTGGGAAATGGTTCCAAGGTTGATGTGATCGCCGTCGGCACGCTCGCTCTTCGATTACCATCGGGATTAGTTATGAACCTGAATAATTGTTATTTAGTGCCTGCGTTAAGCATGAACATTATATCTGGATCTTGTTTATTGCGAGACGGTTACTCATTTAAGTCAGAGAATAATGGTTGTTCTATTTATATGAGTAATATCTTTTATGGTCATGCACCCGAAGTTAGGGGTTTATTCTTATTGAATCTCGATAGTGATGATACACATGTTCATAACATTGATGCCAAAAGATGTAGAGTAGATAATGATAATACCACTTTCTTGTGGCACTGCCGTCTCGGTCATATCGGCGTGAAACGCATGAGGAAGCTCCATGCTGATGGACTTTTGGAGTCTCTTGATTTTGAATCACTTGACACGTGCGAGCCGTGCCTCATGGGAAAGATGACAAGGACCCCGTTTTCAGGGACAATGGAACGGGCAAGTGACTTATTGGAAATCATACATACCGATGTGTGCGGTCCGTGAGTGTAACGGCGCGCGGTGGATATCGTTATTTTCTCACCTTCACTGACGACTTAAGTAGATATGGGTATATTTACTTGATGAAGCATAAGTCTGAAACTTTTGAAAAGTTCAAGCAATTTCAGAGTGAAGTTGAAAATCATCGTAACAAGAAGATCAAGTTCCTACGATCTGATCGAGGGGGAGAATATCTGAGTTATGAGTTTGGTGATCACTTAAGAAAATGTGGAATTGTTTCACAGTTGACGCCACCTGGAACACCACAACGTAATGGTGTGTCCGAACGTCGTAATCGAACCCTATTAGATATGGTACGTTCTATGATGTCTCTTGCCGATTTGCCACTATCGTTTTGGGGATATGCGTTAGAGACAGCTGCATTCACTTTAAATAGGGCTCCATCTAAGTCCGTTGAGACAACACCGTATGAACTGTGGTTTGGTAAGAAACCAAAGTTGTCTTTTCTCAAGGTTTGGGGTTGCGATGCCTATGTCAAAAGGCTTCAGCCAGAAAAACTCGAACCCAAAGCGGACAAATGTGTCTTCATAGGATACCCAAAAGAAACTGTTGGGTACACCTTCTATCTCAGATCCGAAGGCAAAGTGTTTGTCGCTAAGAACGGATCCTTTCTCGAGAAAGAGTTTCTCTCGAAAGAATTGAGTGGGAGGAAGGTAGAACTTGATGAGGTTATTGAACCTCTGCTTCAACCAGAAAGTAGCGCAGCACAGAAAGATGTTTTTGTGGAGCCTGCAGAGGTTGAAGAGGAAGCCAATGATGATGATCAAGAAGCTTCTGATCAAGTTACTACCGAACCTCGTAGGTCGACAAGGGTACGCACTGCACCTGAGTGGTATGGTAACCCTGTCTTGGAGGTCATGTTGTTAGACAACGGTGAACCTACGAGCTATGGAGAAGCGATGGTAGGCCCGGATTCCGACAAATGGTTAGAGGCCATGAAATCCGAGATGGGATCCATGTATGAAAACAAAGTATGGACTTTGGAAGTATTACCTGAAGGGCGGAAGGCCATTCAGAATAAATGGATTTTTAAGAGGAAGACGGACGCTGACGGTAATGTCACCGTGTATAAAGCTCGACTTGTGGCAAAGGGTTTTTCACAAGTTCAAGGGATTGACTACGATGAGACTTTCTCACCCGTAGCGATGCTTAAATCCGTCCGAATCATGTTAGCAATAGCTGCATATTTCGATTATGAAATTTGGCAGATGGATGTCAAAACAGCGTTCCTTAATGGTTTTCTTAAGGAAGAGTTGTATATGATGCAACCAGAAGGTTTTGTCGATCCAGAGAATGCTGACAAAGTATGCAGGCTCCAGCGTTCCATTTATGGGCTGGTGCAAGCATCTCGGAGTTGGAATCTTCGCTTTGATGAGGTGATCAAAGCGTTTGGGTTTATACAAGTTTACAATGAAGCTTGTATTTACAAGAAAGTGAGTGGGAGCTCTATAGCGTTTCTAATATTATATGTGGATGACATATTGCTGATTGGAAACAATATAGAATTTTTGGATAGCGTGAAGGGGTATTTGAACAAGAGTTTTTCGATGAAGGATCTCGGTGAAGCTGCTTTCATATTGGGCATCAAGATCTATAGAGATAGATCAAGACGCTTGATAGGACTTTCACAAAGCACATACCTTGATAAAGTTTTGAAGAAGTTCAAAATGGATCAATCCAAGAAGGGGTTCTTGCCGGTATTGCAAGGTACAAAGTTGAGTAAGACTCAATGCCCAGTGACTGCGGAGGATAGAGAAAAGATGAGTGTCGTCCCCTATGCTTCAGCCATAGGCTCTATCATGTATGCAATGCTGTGCACAAGACCAGATGTCAGCCTTGCCATAAGTATGGCCGGAAGGTTTCAAAGTAATCCTGGTATGGATCACTGGACAGCGGTCAAGAATATCCTAAAGTACCTGAAAAGGACTAAGGATATGTTTCTCGTTTATGGAGGTGATCAAGAGCTCGTCGTAAAGGGTTACGTCGATGCAAGCTTTGACACTGATCCGGATGACTCTAAGTCTCAAACCGGATACGTATATATTCTCAACGGGGGAGCGGTAAGCTGGTGCAGTTCCAAGCAGAGCGTGGTAGCTGATTCTACATGTGAAGCGGAGTATATAGCTGCCTCGGAGGCGGCAAAGGAAGGTGTCTGGATGAAGGAGTTCATGACAGATCTTGGAGTTGTGCCCAGTGCACTGAACCCAATGACTCTGTTCTGTGATAACACTGGTGCCATTGCTCTAGCCAAGGAACCAAGGTTTCACAAGAGGACCAGACACATAAAGCGACGCTTCAATTCCATCCGCGATTCGGTCAAGGAGGAGGACATAAACATTTGCAAAGTACACACGGATTTGAATGTTGCAGATCCGTTGACTAAGCCTCTTCCACGGGCTAAGCACGATCAACACCAAGACTCTATGGGTGTTAGATTCATTACCTTGTAATGCTAGATTATTGACTCTAGTGCAAGTGGGAGACTGTTGGAAATATGCCCTAGAGGCAATAATAAAAGAGTTATTATTATATTTCCTTGTTCATGATGATCGTTTATTATCCATGCTATAACTGTATTGATTGGAAACTCAATACACGTGTGGATGAATAGACAGACTTTGTGTCCCTAGTGTGCCTCTAAAGGACTAGCTCGTTGATCAAAGATGACCGCGGTTTCCAGGTCATAGACATGAGTTGTCATTTGATAACGGGATCACATCATTAGGAGAATGATGTGATGGACGAGACCCAAACGTTAACATAGCTTTTGATCGTGTCAGTTATCGCTATAGTTTTCTGCATGTCAAGTATAAGTTCCTATGACCATGAGATCATGTAACTCACTGACACCGTAGGAGTGCTTTGTGTGTGCCAAACGTCACAACGTAACTGGGTGACTATAAAGGTACTCTACAGGTATCTCCGAGGGTGTCTGTTGAGTTGACATGGATCGAGACTGGGATTTGTCACTCCGTATGACGGAGAGGTATCTCCGGGCCCACTCGGTAATACGTCATCTCAATGAGCTCAAAGTGACTAAGTGGTTGGTCACGGGATTATGTATTACGGTAACGAGTAAAGAGACTTGCCGGTAACGAGATTGAACTAGGTATAGAGATACCGACGATCGAATCTCGGGCAAGTAACATACCTACGAGACAAAGGGAACTGTATACGGGATTGCCTGAATCCTTGACATCGTGGTTCATCCGATGAGATCATCGAGAAACATGTGGGAACCAATATGGGTATCCAGATCCCGCTATTGGTTATTGACCTGGGAGTGTCTCGGTCATGTCCACATGGTTTCCGAACCCGCAGGGTCTACACACTTAAGGTTCGGTGATGCTAGGGTTGTTAGTGAGAACAGTGCATGGTTACCGAAGGTTGTTCGGAGTCCCGGATGAGATCCCGGACGTGACGAGGGTCTCCGGAATGGTCCGGGGACAAAGATTGATATATAGGATGAAAGGTTTCTGAGTCCGGAAGTGTTCCGGGGAGTATCGGGAAATCGGCGGATTACCGAAAAGGGTTTCGGGGGGTCCCGGAAGTGGTTCTGGGCCTAATGGGCCACAAGGGGGAACACCACAGCCCTCATAGGGCTGTGCGCCCCCCCTGGGCCCTCTCCTCATGCGCAAGGGGAGGTGGACCCTCCTAGGGCTGCCGCACACCCCCTGGCTTGGGGGGCAAGGCACCTAGGGGGGGAAACCCTAGGGCCTGGCCCTTGGCCGCCGCCCCCCCCCTGCCCTGGCCGCCGGCTCCCCTAGGGGAAACCCTAGGGCGCCTCTCCCCTCTCCACTCCCCTATATATAGTGGGGCAAAGGGAGGGCAGCCAACACAAGTTCGTGCCTCAGTGCTGCCCTCCCTCTCCCATAACATCTTCTTCTCCCGCGGTGCTTAGGCGAAGCCCTGCTGGAATCCTCCACCACCATCACCACCACGCCGTCGTGCTGCCGGTCTCTCCATCAACCTCTCCTCCACCCCTTGCTGGATCAAGAAGGAGGAGACGTCCCCGAGCCGTACGTGTGAAGAACGCGGAGGCACCGTTGCTTCGGTGCTTGGATCTTCAGCGATCTGAATCGCGGCGAGTACGACTCCATCAACCGTGTTCTTGAACGCTTCCGCTTAGCGATCTACAAGGGTACGTAGATCCAACTCTCCTCTCGTAGATGCATCTCCTAGATTGATCTTGGTGAACGGTAGGAAAATTTTTGTTTCCCATGCAACGTTCCCCAACACTCCTCCCCGGCGGGCCCGCTGGACCCAGCACCATGCCCGGCGGCCTCGCTCCCTCCGGCAACCTCGCTCCCTCCGGCGACCTCGCTCTCTCCGGCGACCTCGCTCGTCCCGGCAAACTTCAGGGTAGGCACCCCGACAAACTCATCGGGCGGAAGCTTGAGCAGCCTGAGGATTTCAGCCTCCTCTGCTTGGCTCACCGCGTCCGCGGCCTGTGCCTCATCCATGACCTGCCAAAACGACCGCAGCGAAAATTCGTATCCTTCTGTCACAAACTTCGTCTGTTTCGGATTAATTTCGGAGGCCGAAAAGGGCTTGCAGAATTGAGTTTCGGATGATTTAGTGGTTGGCGTGCACTCTTCTAGCGTCTACAACCCTACCGTGAGCTCACCCACGGACAGATACTGCGACAATGATGTGCAGAACAATGTTACATGACTCTATTTCTGCACCAACAAGCCCTACATGCTAGTCTGGATGGAAGGAGAAGCCTCTTCGGTGCACCGAACACCCAAAAACTTGCCGTTTTGCATGGTTTATCACACATACCGCTACCACCCACATTTTTGTCCATGCACATGTGTAGTTCTTGGACAAAACTGTGCATACCAGCTCTTCTACATTACATTCATACCGTTCGAAAATAATAGGCCATTTCGAGTGGCGCAAAATGGCTCGTGGGCGCGAGCAAATTACCCTGGAAGCCGGATTCACGATATCCCTCGTTGCTGAAATTCATTTGAGCTGTATCCGTAGAACGACCGTACCCTGGCCATACGAACTCCGTTTGGGCTCCATGACCTGCCAAAACGACCGCAGCGAAAATTCGTATCCTTCTGTCACAAACTTCGTCTGTTTCGGATTAATTTCGGAGGCCGAAATGGGCTTGCAAAATTGAGTTTCAGATGATTTAGTGGTTGGCGTGCACTCTTCTAGCGTCTACCACCCTACCGTGAGCTCACCCACGGACAGATACTGCGACAATGACGTGCAGAACAATGTTACATGACTCTATTTCTGCACCAACAAGCCCTACATGCTAGTCTGGATGGAAGGAGAAGCCTCTTCGGTGCACCGAACACCCAAAAACTTGCCGTTTTGCATGGTTTATCACCCATACCGCTACCACCCACATTTTTGTCCATGCACATGTGTTGTTCTTGGACAAAACTGTGCATACCAGCTCTTCTACATTACATTCGTACTGTTCGAAAATAATAGGCCATTTCGAGTGGCGCAAAATGGCTCGTGGGCGCGAGCAAGTTACCCTGGAAGCCGGATTCACGATATCCCTCGTTGCTGAAATCCATTTGAGGTGTATCCGTAGAACGACCGTACCCTGGCCATACGAACTCCGTTTGGGCTCCATGACCTGCCAAAACGACCGCAGCGAAAATTCGTATCCTTCTGTCACACACTTCGTCTGTTTCGAAATAATTTCGGAGGCCGAAAACGGCTTGCAGAATTGAGTTTCGGATGATTTAGTGGTTGGCGTGCACTCTTCTAGCGTCTACCACCATACCGTGAGCTCACCTACGGACAGATACTGCGACAATGACGTGCAGAACAATGTTACACGACTCTATTTGTGCACCAACAAGCCCTACATGCTAGTCTGGATGGAAGGAGAAGCCTCTTCGGTGCACCGAACACCCAAAAACTTGCCGTTTTGCATGGTTTATCACCCATATCGCTACCACCCACATTTTTGTCCATGCACATGTGTTGTTCTTGGACAAAACTGTGCATACCAGCTCTTCTACATTACATTCGTACTGTTCGAAAATAATAGGCCATTTCGAGTGGCGCAAAATGGCTCGTGGGCGCGAGCAAGTTACCCTGGAAGCCGGATTCACGATATCCCTCGTTGCTAAAATCCATTTGAGGTGTATCCGTAGAACGACCGTACCCTGGCCATACGAACTCCGTTTGGGCTCCATGACCAGCCAAAACAACCGCAGCGAAAATTCGTATCCTTCTGTCACACACTTCGTCTGTTTCGAAATAATTTCGGAGGCCGAAAACGGCTTGCAGAATTGAGTTTCGGATGATTTAGTGGTTGGCGTGCACTCTTCTAGCGTCTACAACCATACCGTGAGCTCACCCACGGACAGATACTGCGACAATAACGTGCAGAGCAATGTTACATGACTCTATTTCTGCCCCAACAAGCCCTACATGCTAGTCTGGATGGAAGGAGAAGCCTCTTCGGTGCACCGAACACCCAAAAACTTGCCGTTTTGCATGGTTTATCACCCATATCGCTACCACCCACATTTTTGTCCATGCACATGTGTTGTTCTTGGACAAAACTGTGCATACCAGCTCTTCTACATTACACTCGTACTGTTCGAAAATAATAGGCCATTTCGAGTGGCGCAAAATGGCTCGTGGGCGCGAGCAAGTTACCCTGGAAGCCGGATTCACGATATCCCTCGTTGCTGAAATCCATTTGAGGTGTATCCGTAGAACGACCGTACCCTGGCCATACGAACTCCGTTTGGGCTCCATGACCAGCCAAAACGACCGCAGCGAAAATTCGTATCCTTCTGTCACACACTTCGTCTGTTTCGAAATAATTTCGGAGGCCGAAAACGGCTTGCAGAATTGAGTTTCGGATGATTTAGTGGTTGGCGTGCACTCTTCTAGCGTCTACAACCATACCGTGAGCTCACCCACTGTAATGCCCAGGATGGGACTATACCTCCTACGTGTCGAGGCACGACTTAAAGGTATAAGCCCATCCTAGAATGATCTCAAGTTTGGTATCTTTGCACAACTCATGTAAAAGAGGGATTAAAAAGCAAAAGGAGATAGTTGGCTTACACTCGCCACTTCACACAATACATTACATAAGCAATACATCATTCAAAACATCACAACCCGACTACGGGTGAAGATCCAAAAGAAAGATACCAAAACAACATAAAGCCACAGGTCAGGAACGAATCCTAGTAGAAACCACTACTGAACATCGAAACGTCACGAGCAAACAGCCAAACTCTTCATCGAGCTCCCGATGAAGTACTTGAACCAGCTCCTGCATCAAACTCGGCTGAACCTGCATCTGGTGTGGTGAAGTAACTGTGAGCCACAGAGGACTCAGCAATCCCGTTCCCGGGTAACACGACTATTTAAGCCTTGGGTGAGGAACAAGGCTGGAGAAAGAATAAGAGGTGAAGGAACAAACAAGAGTCTGCAGCAGCAACTAGCACTAACTTACGTAAAAGAGAGCGAGAAGAGAAGTGCCTCGGTCGAGAGGTGATCACGAAGTGATCCTAACTAAAGCCGGTCAAACATAACCCCACCGTGTTCAACTCCCGAATCCCTATTCGGAAATTGACAGTCACGGTACACACGCTGGTAGTGTATTGGAAACATTGTGTCAAGTTATCTACAACCGGAATTAACAAGCTCCCATCTGCCACATAACCGCGGGCACGGCTTTCGAAAGTTCAAACCCTGCAGGGGTGTTCCAACTTGGCCCATCACAAGCCCACGATCCGCGGAGTCGCAACTCCATAGTTGGGAAGACCCGAGTATTCTCGGAATCCCGTGCTCGAGTTAAACCGAACTAAGGTAAGGCTAATCCAGCAAATCCTCCCGGCGTGCCGACACCCTGATAGTAGCCGCGCGTATCTCGTCTCAGGCCACGACCGGATGAGCACAGCGTACAGTGGCCGAAACCCAAGTTGCCAAGGGGGGCCCCGCACACGACTCTAGTTTGGACCAACACTCAAATCGAGCACTGGCCCAGGGGGGTGGAATTAAGATGAAAGGGGTAGCTAGTCCCATTCAAGTTTTATTAGTTTGTTATTAGGCAAATAGTACCAATGTTGGGACTTGCTGGAAAAGACTTAGCACTTAGCGGTTTATCAAGGGGGTCCCATACACCCCAACCGTGTTAGGAACGCAAAATCAAGGAACATAACACCGGTTTATACGGTTCCTAACGGCATGAGTGGAACAAAACACCAAGCAAAAGGCTTAGCCTTCCACCCTGCCAGTATATAGATGATTTCATTTTTAAGCATTTATATAGTGTGATATAACCCAACCAAACTTCAACATGAAGCAAGCATCTTCAATCTTCACCTGCAACTAGCAATGCTATAAGAAGGGCTGAGCGAAGCGTACTTAGCCAAGCAACGGTTTGCATAGGTAGGGTGGTTAAACAGGTTCATGGTTACAAGTAGGAGGCTGACAAGAAGAACATGGGCATCGAGGCAAAACTATAGATCGAGACTTCTAGCAAGAGGCAAAATAGTAATGATATCCGGGTTCGGTCATCTTGCCTGGAATTCCACAAGGGAGAAGAACGGATCCAAGAAGAAGACGGAGCAACACAGTCGAGAGAATCCTCACAACTCCGGAACGAAACCGAAGCTAACAAGAGAAGCAACCGGAAAGAAGCAAAACAACACGGTAAACACACAAACATAAACATGGCATACGATGCACATCCAAGTATGATGCATGTCCGGTTTAGATATGCAAGGCATGGCAAAGTGCACAAACAATACTACAAGTTAAGTGGAGCTCAATATGCAACGAGTTGCATATTGACAAAACACCACAATTAATTATTTAATTGACTCTCGGTTATTACAAGACAAGATTAAATGTTTTTAGCATGGCAAGAGGTGAAGCTTAATAAAACTACACTAACTAGGCAATTTAAATGAGGCCGGAAATAACAACAACATATCCGGAAAATCCCCATGAGCATGTTTAATAATTATAAGCAAACAACAATTAAACATATAAATGTTGTTAACATGATGCGGATGATATGAACAAGTTTTATGCAAGTTTTATTAAAAGGGTTGACATTAAGAGATATGAAGTTTATGTCACCGTGGTGGAAGAAAAGGGTGCCACGACAACGATCCGAAATGATGCAAAGGCAACAACTCGGTTCCGGTAACTCGTTGAGAGTCCGGTGCAAAAGGTAGATGTCGAGCGAGCCAAACGAGATGAAAGGTGGGGCGATCCCGTTACCGGGTTCCCACGAGTCGGTGACGAGGCAACCGAGGAACATGACAAAAGGTTGGAACGGGCACGAAGCACACAAGGGAGACATTTCATACAACACAAGCAAGCATGCATCTCATGGGTCATCGACTCGAGGTTATACCTTCGAAACATGCGTTTCGGGACGGTTCGAGATCGTAGAGGGACGTAGTGGAAGTAGGCGTTCTCGCGGGTCGTAGAGGAAGTAGGTGTTCCGTTCGGAGAGGAAGTAGACGTTCTCATTTCTTCACCGAAGGTAGTCGTTCTCGTAGCGGTAGTTGTACTCGGGCGACGGTAGTGGTACTCGCGGTCATCGAGCGACGGTAGTGTACATGATCCGTAGAGGTACTTGAGGGTGCCGACGGATCCGGGAGTCGGTAGTGGTACTTGTCGCGGTCGTGGTACGTGTCGTGGTACTTGGGGGTTCTCGATCTCGCGGCGGTAGTCGTTCACGTATGTAGTTGTACTCGTTCCGTAGCCGTTCACGAGCTCGTCTTCCCGTAGATGTTCGGTCGTCGTTATGTAGTTGTACTCGTTTCTTCTGTCAAAACAGTAGCACGGCAACACAACAAAAGAACAACACAACAAAACACGAAACAGAGCAGCACGTTCTTGCGGGAAGGGACCCTGGCAGCGGCACGGCGGGGTAGTGACGAGGCCGGGGCGGCTCCTGGCCGGAGGGAAGGACGCAGAGGCGCGGACGGAGGAAGCTGCTGGAGAGGATGGCTCGAGGAGAGGCAGCAGGCGCAGAGGAGGTCGGGGCGACCAGAGGGAAGGGCGCCGGTGCCTGGTCGCTGGAGAACCAGGTGAGGCGAGGCCCTGGAGGGCGCGCATCGGGGCGCTGCGGACGGCGCGGGAGGAGAGGCCGCGGCCTGGGGCGGCGCTGGGCAGCCAGGCGAGGCTCTCGGGGCGGAGCGGTGCAGCCCCGCGACGCTGGAGAGGAGGCGCAGAGGGGACGGAGGCGCGGGCAGCAGGGCGAGGAGGCCCAGGCGCGCAGGAAGACGCGGCCGCTGCGGCGGACGGCGGTCGACGGGAGGGCGGCGCGGCCCTGGCGCTCGACTTCTGGAGAGGAGGGCAGAAGGGACAGCCGGGCTCACGCCAGAGCTGGAGGGAGGCGCGGTCGCCGGCTCTGGCAAGGCAGAGGGGAGGGAGCCGCGGGAGAGGCTCGATGAGTTCGGGCGACCTTGCTGCGAGGAATGCGGTCGCGGGCCGGGACAGAGGCTGGGGCGCTCCAGCGAGCGAGGGAGGCCACGGGAGATCGGGCTCGATCGCGAGCGAGGGAGAGAAAGAGAGAAAGGGGATCGAAGGGATTCGAGAGGGTGAGCGAGAGGGTGCGGCGGCGGACAGAAGAGAAGGAGGAGGGGCGAACGGGTGCGCTGCGAAGGGAGTTAGGGTTCGGTGGGGGAAATGGGCCAAGAGGCTGATGGCCGGCTGGGCCTGATGGGGAAAGGAGGAGGCCCAGATGGCCAGGAGGAGTTTGCTTTCTTTTTTTTATTTCTTAGCAGAAACAAAAGAGAAGAACGAAAAAAAGGAGGGGGTTAGGGAAAAGATAGCACATGGAATTAATTATCTCGGGCTCGTAAAAATGAGCACGACCGGAGAAAAATACAAAAGGCCAGATCGGAAAAATAATTCAAACATATTTGAATTTAATTCAAATAGTTTTGAACTAAGACTTGATTATTGAAGTGTCCAAAAATCCTCCAATTTTTGGAGGAACCTCGAAACAACGGAAAAGAATTATTGGCAAGATTTTTAAGGTGAAACTCGAAGTGAAAAGACATGGGGAAAAATTATGCACGTGTGTTGGGTTAATTCCAACGAATGGAATAATTAATAAATATAGCTCCCTAAATAGTGAGAGACTTTTATATGTTTTAAAGAGAAGACATCCTTCCCTCGATTTAAATGGACCGAAGGTCCACACAATTTATTTAGGTTGAGATGCAAAAAATAAATATGACATGATGACATGATGCAATGCAAAAATAAATAACACAAGCAGAACTGAAACACACGGGCAACCCGGAACATCTGGAATCTTCTGGAATCTTCTGGGACGTCGGTCTCGGGCGTCACAACTCTCCCACACTAACAGAGGATCTCGACCCGAGATCCTAGAGATATCACCGGGTAAAAAACGGAAGAGGAAGAGGTAAAACAAAGTTGCTTCTTTGACAGACTAGTGAAACCAAATAACCTTGAGAGGTTAAACAAGTTGAAAGAAGGAATGCAACGGAGATAAACGAAGATGAAAACACTCCGTTAGAAAAGAGGAGCAAGGAGCATTATAAGAACCTTATAGGTTGAAAGACATGAAACAAGAGCTCACGGATGACGGAAGAATTTCAAAACCACTCCGGTTAGCCAAGGAATAAGAATGACGGAATTCAGGCAGCACTCCGTCTGAAAATGGAAGGAATTGGACAAGAACTTGCCAAGTTGAGATGATACTTGATGAAAACAACAACATATTGCCTCCGAAACAATTAAAAGAATGGCACAAGGTTAAGAAGGATTCAGACAGCACTCCGGTTAAAAGAGAGTTAAAACTTGATAAGATGAGGGAACTAGAATGAAGAATACAACACTCCGGTTAAATAAACAAGCAAGGGAGAATATGATCTTGATAAAAACGAGATGATGGTTAAAGAGAGCAATATCACAAGGCCTCCGGAATGAAAGAATAGCATATAGATCAACGAAAGAAAAGAATGGAGAAGAAAAAACAACTTCTCCGACAAATGAATTGAAAGAGCATCCTTACGAAGAAGGGTTGAACGGAGTTGTTGGAAAAATCAACAACGAAACAAATAAGGTTGATGTGGGCTTATGGAAAACATCTCAAGGTTATGAGATGACAACCGGCCACTAACTTAAACAATTGATTGGACTGAGATCAACAAGGAGATGAAAAACTTATTTCACCGGAATGATAAATGAAGAACTTGGGTCATTTATTAGCACCACAATTAGCAACAATCCTTAGGGAAGGCTTTAGGTGAAATACAACCCAAGATAACTCCAACGAATAAATTGAAGGGTTGGAAAGATCTCCTGAACAAGGAAAATGATGGTTTTAAATATCTCATTCGTGACAACTCATGAATCGTAAAACATGAAGGAAAATTATCAAGAATGACATAACACCATCTGAAAAGATAAGGTAGAAAGAATTGCACTTCAAAATGCAAGAAGAAGAAATATTTGAGCTCCTCCAACAAGAATCTTGATGAAGACTTCGAGGATGAATTAAAATATGATGAACCACCAAGAGAACTCCGGTAATGAAAGCAAGAGAAGTGAAGATGAAAAGAATAAGATTCAAGGCCTGCGATGAATTAGATGGAGCTTGAAATGATAATTGGAATAACTTGGAGCTCCGGAAAACAAGATGAAGAATTTTGAACCAAAGATATGATATGATGAACAAGCTCCGGAAAACAGAGATTAATTCACCTTGAAGGAATAAGAATAAGAATTATGTCATGCATCTCCTTCACCAATTTAAATTGATGACAACCAAAGGATTTGGCATATAACTTATTCTCGTTGGAAAGAATTAAAGAGAGATCTAGCACAAGTTTGGGTAAATCTTCAACGAACCACCGGTAGGATTGTGAAAAGAACGAGTGAATTAAAACGATAACAACGGAAGAGTAAACTTGAAAGAACCACCGTAAGAATAGGGAGACGAACGAAGAAACATCAATGAAGAATATTGGAGGTTGAAGTTGAAAACTGAGAACGAAGAATCTGCTGAAATGATGGCCTTCGAAGGATCACAAAGAAAAGAATTCATGAAAAATGCTCCGGATGGCATAAAAGGGTTCCTCACAATCAAAACGATAATGAGGATGGCATGAAGCTAGAACCACGAATCTTCAAGAGAACGGGCCAAGATTTAAGAGAAACACTTCTCCGATCTTCAAATGTTTAGAATGAAGACGAGGAATGCCATAAGAATTGTTGAGCACTCCGGAATGAAGAATTAAAAGGTTGAACCAAAGATGAAAAAGAATTTGAAAGCGATCTTGGAGAAGGCATATGACTGATGGAAAACAATCTTACGTCACAGTTTGAAAAGAATTTGAGTATAACTCCGGAAAAGAAGAGTCAGGTAAGATCCTGGGAAAGACCTGTGGGTTAGGGCCTACTCAAAGAAATCACCGTCGAAATAGATTGCTTAAGAGATATTGCACCGGTTGAATTAAAAAGGCTTGAATAAGAAGGCAATCCTCAAAAAAAAAAATTTGAACGGATTAAGAATGGAATTATGAATCTTCAACACTCCGGATATGAATAGCAAGAGGAAAATGATTAATTGGTGCACCGGAATGAGAAAAGCATTATGAAATGAGGAAAAAGGATAAGATCAACACCGAAATCTTGAATTACATCCACCGGCAGAATTAGAGAACAAAAGAATGATGAACTTGAAGCTCTTGAGCATCTTCACGATAATCACCGGATAAGAACATTGAAGGAAAAGAATGAAGAAATATCACATGAATAAAAATGGATACTTCGTCTGAGAATTGCTGGCTCCATAAAGAAAAGGGTGGGAGGGTGGGGAAAAACAAAGACAACTTGGGATGATTGAAACAGACAAATCGTCAGATTTCTCAACGGCGTCTGTATGGAGTAACTTGAAGAGAAGGCACACCGGTTGAAAAGGATTAACATGAAGATCTCGAAGGTCAAGAAGGATTAGCACTCCCATAGAAATATGAGAACACCGATTAAGAAGGTATGGAATCAACATTTGACATCGAAGCAACTCGAATACCAGAATCAAAACAAAACAAAGGATAGATATGTAGCAGCCTAATCTTCACAATATCATTCGAACAGAGAATTGAACGAATGAATTCCGCAGGCATATCAACTCGACGAGAAGCCACTTGGAGAACAAAAGGTAAATAAAAAGGAACAAGGATCAGATATAACAAATACAAGATAGAAGTTTCGTTCGACATCTTCGTGCTGAAAGCTCATGGAACGTGTTACAAAAGGGTTTTGCAATCCCCGGATCAGCATAGCCAAGGACCCTTTAAGATGCAACTCCCGATCAGAACAAGTCCATAAAACCACTTCACTCAATGTAGAACCCCAAACTTCATATCGAGCATCCGTTGGAAGAATGCCTAGAACTACTTGATGAACCCACCTATAGATTTCCGAAAGTTTCCAGTTATGCAATCAGGTGTTGGGGATACACGGGAAGCACCGCGCAATCAACTCTAAACCTACATCCAGGTGTATCCATCCTTCAACACATAACCAGTCTTTCTCGGAAACTGTGTACCTCGGACCTTCGAAAAGCATCCACTATAACAAGCTATGGCAATACTCTCGAACTACCTCCCCAGTACTGGGTGATGTCGGGGTTATCTTGCCACTGGCCGTATAGGAGAGATTTTCGATGTCGGCCGTCTTAAGTATTTAGTACTGCCGCGATATGCTTGTTACAATGATACCCCGAAGCTCAACTCCTCGGTAACAGGAGGCATCGAGAACAATATCCTTGTCACAAGAACATCGAAACAATCCCAGAATACTCGCGGGATCCTAAAAAAAAAATTTTGGTGCAATTTTTGAAAGTAGAAGAGATAAGAGTAATCGTCAGGAGTCCTCACCAGAGAGAAAGGGGATGAGAAGCAAAGAAATCCTACTCTCCGATATAATATAGGACTCAAAAACATTTTTCAGTGTGTGCCTAGACTCAACCGTCAACGGTTCGATCAAACAGTGGGGGCTTCTAGGTCGGAGAAGGCTCTGAATACCAACTTGTAATGCCCAGGATGGGACTATACCTCCTACGTGTCGAGGCACGACTTAAAGGTATAAGCCCATCCTAGAATGATCTCAAGTTTGGTATCTTTGCACGACTCATGTAAAAGAGGGATTAAATTGCAAAAGGAGATAGTTGGCTTACACTCGCCACTTCACACAATACAATAAATAAACAAATCATCATACAAAAACATCACAACCCAACTACGGGTGAAGATCCAAAAGAAAGATACCAAAACAACATAAAGCCACAGGTCAGGATCGAATCCTAGTAGAAACCACTACTGATCGTCGAAACGACACAAGCAAACGGCCAAACTCTTCATCGAACTCCCGGGTGAAGAACTGATCCAACTCCTGCAGCGAACTCGGCTGAACCTGCATCTGGTGTGGTGAAGTAACTGTGAGCCACAGAGGACTCAGCAATCCCGTTACCGGGTAACAAGACTATTTAAGCCTTGGGTGAGGACAAGGCTGAAGAAAGAACGAGAGGTGAAGGAACAAACAAGAGTCTGCAGCAGCAACTAGCACTAACTTACGTAAAGAGAGCGAGAAGAGAAGGCGCATCGGTCGAGAGGTGATCACGAAGTGATCCTAACTAAAACCGGTCAAACATAACCCCACCGTGTTCAACTCCCGAATCCCTATTCGGAAATTGACAGTCACGGTACACACGCTGGTAGTGTATTGTAACATTGTGTCAAGTTATCTACAACCGGAATTAACAAGCTCCCATCTGCCACATAACCGCGGGCACGGCTTTCGAAAGTTCAAACCCTGCAGGGGTGTTCCAACTTGGCCCATCACAAGCCCACGATCCGCGAAGTCGCAACTCCATAGGTGGGAAGACCCGAGTATTCTCGGAATCCCGTGCTCAAGTTAAACCGAACTAAGGTAAGGCTAATCCAGCAAATCCTCCCGGCGTGTCGACACCCTGATAGTAGCCACGCGTATCTAAGTCTCAGGACACGACCGGATGGGCGATTCTACAGGTTTTTACCAAACCTTGAGTTTCCTCGAGGTGGCCCCGCAGACTCCCCGTTTCGGACCAACACTCATGTGGAGCACTGGCCCGGGGTTGTGGAATTAAAATAAAAGAGGGTTTGCAAGGCCCTTATGCAAGTTTTATTAGTTTGTTATTAGGCAAATAGTACCAATGTTGGGACTTGCTGGAAAAGACTTAGCACTTAGCGGTTTATCAAGGGGGTCCCATACACCCCAACCGTGTTAGGAACGCATAATCAAGGAACATAACACCGGTTTATACGGTTCCTAACGGCATGAGTGGAACAAATCACCAAGCAAAAGGCTTAGCCTTCCACCCTTGCCAGTATATAGATGATTTCATTTAAGCATTTATATAGTGTGATATAACCCAACCAAACTTCATCATGAAGCAAGCATCTTCAAACTTCACCTGCAACTAACAATGCTATAAGAGGGGCTGAGCGAAGCGTACTTAGCCAAGCAACGGTTTGCATAGGTAGGGTGGTTAAACATGGCAATGGCTACAAGTAGGAGGCTGACAGGAAAACATGGGCATCGAGGCAAAACTATAGAGCGATACTCTAGCAATAGGCAAAGATAGTAATGGTATCCGGGTTCGGTCATCTTGCCTGGAATTCCACAAGGGAGAAGAACGGATCCAAGAAGAAGACGGAGCAACACAGACGAGAGAATCCTCACAACTCCGGAACGAAACCGAAGCTATCAAGAGAAGCAACCGGAAAGAAAGAACAACACGGTAAACACACAAGAATAAAACATGGCATACGATGCACATCCAAATATGATGCATGTCCGGTTTAAATATGCAAGGCAGGGCAAGAGCACAAACAAATACTACAAGTTAAGTGGAGATCAATATGCAACGAGTTGCATATTGACAAAACACCACATATTAATTATTTAGTTGACTCTCGTTATTTACAAGACAAGATTAAATGGTTTTAACATGGCAAGAGGTGAAGCACAAAGAAACTACACTATTTAGACAATTTAAATGAGGCCGGAAAAATAACAACAACATATCCGGAAAATCCCCATGAGCATGTTTAGTAATTATAAGCAGACAACAATTCACACATATTAATGTTGTTAATATGATGCGGATGACATGAACAAGTTTATGCAATTATTAATTAAAGGTTGACTTAAAAGAGATATGAAGCATTTGTCACCGTGGTGGAAAGAAAGGGTGCCGCGGCAACGATCCGAAAATGATGCAACACATCATATCGGTTCCGGTATCTCGTTGAGAGACCGGTGCAAAAGGTGACGAAGCGAGTCAAACGAGATGATGGGGTGTTCCCGTTGCCGGGTTCCCACGGGTCGGCGACGAGGCAACCGAGGAACATGACAAAAGGTGGAACGGGCACGAAGCACACACGGGAAACATCTCATACAACACAAGCAAGCATCTCACGGGTCACGTCTCGGGTTATACCTTCGAAGCGTGCGTTTCGGGGCGGTTCGCGATCGTCGAGGAACGTAGTGGAAGAAGTTGTACATGGCCGTAGAGGGAAGTAGTTGTACTCGGGCGGCGGTAGATGTACTCGTTCCGTTGGCTCCGGCGTCGGTAGTGGTACTTGTCGTTGCGTCGGACGTAGTGGTACTCGGCGCATCGTCGTGGTACTTGGGGGTTCTCGATCTCGCGACGGTAGTTGTTCGGGCGTCGATCTCGTACACGGTTCATTTTGTAGATGTTCACGGAGCTCGTTCGTAGATGTTCATGTCATCGATGTCGGGGTACTTGTCTCGAAGAGGTACTTGGTCGGGTCGCCGGTAGACGTTCGGTCCCAAAAGAAGATAGACTTGTTGTTTTCCTGGTTATCTGAGATTAACAACACAGCAACAATACAACAAAAACCAAAACTACAGCAGCAACTTGGCACAAAACACAGCAAGGACAGCAGCGCGGGGCGGGCGAACTGGAGAAGCTGCGGCGTCAGAGAGGAGATGCAGCGGCACGGGCTCCTGGAGCTGGCTCGGGGCGGAGTCTTCTGCTGGAGATGGAGGGCGGCCGACGAGGCAGAGGCAGCAGGGCGAGCTGGCGCCCTGGACGAGCGACGGAAGGGCGGCGTCCGCGCGAGGGAAGGCGTGCGCTGGAGAAGGCCGCGGCGAGGCAGCACGGGCGCCGGCCTGTGGGTGATGCGGCGTGAGGAGGGAGTGCGGAGGGAGCCGAGCTTGGGCGGGAGCGAGGCGCCATGGAGGCTCTGGCGCGGAGGCTCGGGGTCGCGGGGGCTGCGCGAGGGGGCGCCTCCCCCTCACCAGGTGACGCAGGGCCTGGAGAAGGGAGCCGCGGGGCTCGGAGGCAACAGGGGGCGACGGCGGAAGAGAGGAGCCAGGCGCGGGGCGCTCGGGGCTCGGTCCCGGCGCGGGAGGCCGCCGAGGGCATGGCGATGAGGAGAAGGACGGACGGAGGAGAGAGGCCGCGGTCGTGGGCCTGGCCGCTGGACGGGGAACGGCGGGAGCGCTCGGGCTGGACGGTGCAGAGGAGGAAGGGCGAGGACGGAGCAGACTCGAGGGCTCCCGGCGCGGACCGCGGGGCGAAGGCGGCGCCCTGCTACTGGTGAAGAAGGGGGGGCCTCGGGGCGACGCGGAGAGGGTTCGAGGGGAGCGAGGGAAAAAGGAGAAGAGTGGTGGCGGCGGTCGGGCGAAGGGAAGGGAGGATCGAGGGGAGGGGATCGCTCGGGAAACTGAGCGCTAGGGTTCGGCGCGGGATGGGCCAGGGAGATGGGCCGGAGGGAGGAAAAAAGGAGGTTGAAGCCCAGATGGCCAGGAGGCCGGTGGGCTGAGAAATAAAATAAAAAAAAGAAGGGGTTCTGCTGTTTTCTAAAAAAAAAACAGAAAAACGGCAAGGAGAAAGAAAAGGAAGGAGGAGTTAGGGCAAAAGTTATCACAAGAGGTTATTTTTCTCGGCCATCATAAAATGAGCACGGCCGGAGAAAAATACAAAAGACCAGATCGGAAAATAATTCAAACATATTTGAATTTAATTCAAATAGGTTTGAACTAAGACGAGATTATCGAAGTGTCCAAAAATGTTCAAATTTTTGGAGGAACCTCGAAACAACGGAAAGAATTATAGGGAGGGTCTAGAAGTAGAAACTCGAAGTGAGAAGACATGGGGAAAATTATGCAAGTGTGTTATGTGAATTCCAACAAATGGAATATTTAAAATATAGCTCCCTAGTATTGAGAGGCTTTTATATGTTATATAGAGAAGTCACCTTCCCTCGATTTAAATGGACCGAAGGCCCACACGAATTATTTAAGTTGAGATGCAAAAAAAATAATGACATGATGGCATGATGACATGATGCAATGCAAAAATAAATAAAGCAAGCACAACTGAACACACGGGAGAACCCCGGAACATCTGGAATCTTCTGGAATCTTCTGGTATCTTCTGGGACGTCGGTCTTCGGGCGTCACAGTTGTTCTGTTAAAAACCAAATCATTTCTGCAATTCCAAATAGCCCATAGTAAAGCACATACTCCCACTCGGATATGTCTTGCTATTACTACATCAATGCCTTGTAGCCACGTTCCAAAAAGTGTGTGAATTGAAACCGGGGGTTGATATTAAAGGCTATCTGTACCGATCTCCATAAAATCTTAGCCATAGGGCAATCAAGGAAGATGTGTCTAATAGATTCGTCCCGATCACAAAAACTATATCTTTTAGACCTTGTCTAGTTCCTTTTTACCAAATTATCTTTAGTTGACTCGTTTATGTACAAACCACATAAGCAATATTGTGGAGCACTTGCGCCATGCGCATCCAATGCGCTCCCCCCACAGCCGGGTGCTGGTTCTTCCCGTCCGTTGTAGCCGCCCGCACCACCACTGTATGCTGGTTGCAGGGAGGAGGGGTGGTGCCCAGAGGGTGGGGCCACGAAGCTTGGCTCCCGCCGCGCGAGGGGGGACTCGGGCTGACTCTGTGTTGAGTAGTTATCTTAAGGGAGATTTTTTTTTCAAAGAGACCCGTCTAATGACATCTATCATGAACCATTACGCCATGTCACGAAATGCGGGACCTTGGCTCAAACCATGTGGAATTTTGGTTTTGGCACAAATCTGGCTTTCAATGTCTATGGTTTCTATAATTCACTTCAAATTTGATCTAATCCACGAAAATAACGCGTCGAGTTTATGCTACCGGCATCCTTCATCTTGTTGGAGGTGTTCCATAGTCACTAGACGCCAATTCTGCTCCATGGTGCTTGTATGTTCTTTTCCTCAACTATACTATGTGTTCTTTCTCCTACGGAGCCATGCTAATTACTCCCTCCGTTCCCAAATATTTGTCTTTCTAGAGATTTCGATGAGTGACTACATACGAAGCAATATGAGTGAATTTACACTCTAAAATATGTCTACATACATCCGTATGTTGATTCTATTTGAAATGTCTAGAAAGACAAATATTTAGGAACGGAGGGAGTAGTTTATGCCACTTTTATAATGTCGTGTGTATGCATATGGTATGTATGTGACCTTCCCTGCAATCCTTCGAAAGAACCAACTGGTACATTAACTATTGGCGAAGTTAAGTAACATATGTATATTCCCGTGAGAGTACCATCGATCGATCCTCTAGCATTGACTGGCTAACTTCAGTCACGCTCATGAAAATAGATAATAGTTCGTGAACCCAGCTAGCTAACTATTTATATCTTGAACAAATATGCCAATAATAGTGTAGCAGCAGATTAAATGGAATAACAGTTGAGCATGGAAAAAAATAACGAGCAGACCAAAAAGTTCTGAACATAATAATATTTCGTAAATATAGCTGGGCACTGCAAATACGCACTTTACCCAGCTAGTAAGTATTACGGCAATCATTTACAGTTCATATTGTTCCATACATACTCCATGAACAAAATTTAAATTGTAAGCTTCCAACGTTGCTTGCCTTTTTTAGTTTCTAGGATGTGTTAAGTTTACCCTAACTTCCATTCCTCATCTTCATTACTGCAGGTTGATAAGATATTGCAACCTCCAGATTTTAATCTAGCTACTCCATGAAGATGGCGGGTCGACTCCATGATGTCGGTGTTCGTCCTCCACCATCCTCTAGATGGAAGTCTTTCGTCCGCTATTGAACACCAGTTCCGATCTATAGTGCTTGCGATTCCTCTTCGCCATGCTTCCGAATCCCTGTTGCCTCCCAATCCTATGACACGCCGCTATGTGGATATTGATATTTGACTCAACGAGGCTTACGCTACACACTGCCTTCTTCAGCTCAATAAGTATGCGTGCTCTCCCTCCTGCATAGCCGAGCGAACTAGTTGGTGTCACTTTAATTTATAACGCCATGCATGCAGACATGTGCTATGTGCATGCTATGTATGTGACCGTCCGTAAAATACTAAAATGAATAGGCAAAAAGTACATTAGTCACTAAAGAAGTTCAGTATGTATACTCGAGTGCGATAACTTCAAACCCTGCTGATCACTCTAGCGTTGAGAAGGTAGTGCCCTCATTCAACCTGCGGCAAATTTATAATTATTGGTGAAGACAACTACTCCCTCCGTATCATATTAGAGGCTTTTCTAGGCTAGCTACATAAATGATTTACCTAAAAAACTAATTAAATGGTATATTCTTTTGCGGGTGAAGACATGTATTCGTTCATACAGTCGATCGTAGCTAACTCCATAGCAGCCATTGGGCCTGACCCAACCCAGGTCATAGTCCTGCCCTTAGAACGAGCCAACTTTTGCTATGTTATCACTAACCTTATTCTGGCTAGGATTTACATGAGTAATACAAGATTCACAAAGAGGCATAAGATATTTGATTTCCTTTGACAAGAGACGTGTAGCCCGATCTATCCACCTCTTTTGCTTGGATAAACTGAACTGCAACAAGAGAATCCATCTCGATCTCGATGGGTAATTCGCTTGTCTGGATGGCAAATGACAAACCCTGCATACATGGCATGCACACAATTCAGCTTCCAATGCATCTCGACAGGAGAAAAGTTGCCTCAAAAAAAGATTAAATGATCGATAGTGCCTAACCTATGGACCACTCCTACGGATGGGATATATGTACTAATCTCCCTCTTTAATTTCAACTAATCACCCCTAATCTGAACTAACCACCCCCCTGATTTATGAGATTAAGCTTAGGCAATATTTGGGCCCAACACTAACAGTCCAAAACTTGGACCTTTGCTCTCAAGCATTCACTACAAAGTCTTTACAAGTCTATATCCTTCCCCCGCAAAAAAAGAAAAAAAAAGGAGAAGAAGAAAGGAATAGAGAAGAAGAGAAAATTTCTCTTCTTCTCCTCTATTCCTTTCTTCTTCTCCTCTTTTTTTTCTTCTTTTTTCTTCTTCTTATTTATTTCTCTTCTTCTTCCTCTCCTCTTCTTCTTTCTTTCCTCTTTCTTATTTTCTTCTTTCCTATCCTTCTTTTTCTAAATTTGTAACTTTTGCATATATAAAACTTTCTATGAAAAAAAAACATTATTTTTCTTCTTTCCTATCCTTCTTTTTCTTCTTTCCTATCCTTCTTTTTCTTCTGTCCTATCCTTCTTTTGCATATATATACATCACATACACATCACATACAGCAACATCACAATTGTAACTATCTATATATAAACAAAAAATATTCTATGAAAAAAACATTTTTAACATATATA
>LR738713.1:659907370-659918160 GCA_902687465.1 Secale cereale
TTTTCTTCTTCAACTAAATTTAACCTCTCGACAATAGGGTCCATCTTGATCTTGTGATCATCGATGACTTCCGCAACATGCAACTCCAATTCCATCTTCTCCTCCTCCATTTTTTCCAATTTTTTCTTTAAGGAAATGTTTTCCTCTTCAACTAAATTTAACCTCTCCACAAGAGGGTCGGTTGGAATTTCCGGTTCAACTACCTCCTAGACATAATAAAACATCTATGCATGTCAGGTTGGTCGGCATAACTATCATAAACACTAAAACAAATAGTTATAAATTAAAGATAATATACCACATCCGAATCGTAGACAGGACGAGGGCCCACGTGGGCGGATATCAAAACCATCGCACTATATAATAACAAGCAATAATAAACGTAAGAGAATTAGACAAATATCTATCTAAAGCAATAATAACAAGCAATAATAAAAGTAAGAAAAGCATGGACATAACAAGAGGCTCATCACGGTGGTGCCGGTGACGAGATCGGCGGGGCCGATCAACGGCGGCGAAGACGGGGACGGGACGTGACGGACCGCTAAACCTAGACAAATCTCGGAGAAAATAGAGCTTCGAGAGGAGAAAAGCTTAACTAGTGTGGCTCGGGCATTCCACAGAACACGTTGTGTGCATAGGAGGTGAGCTAGAGCACCACTAACCCCTCTCCCCCTCGGCCAGTAAAAAAAACAGAGCAATGAGCTCTGCTCTTGAGTGAGGGGTTATATATAGGCACCTCATTGGTCCCGGTTCATATCACCAACCGGGACCAATGGTGGTGGGCCAGGGGCAAGAGCCATTGGTCCCGGTTTGTCGCTCCAACCGGGACCAAAAGGTCCAGACGAACCGGGACCAATGGCCCACGTGGCCCGGCCGGCCCCCTGGGCTCACGAACCGGGTCCAGTGTCCCCATTGGACCCGGTTCTAGATTGAACCGGGGCTAATGGGCTGGACAGGCCTGGTCCAATGCCCTGTTTTCTACTAGTGAGACCTGAATTACTCCCTTAGGCTTCCACAAGCTCCAACGAGTCAGATTCTGTGATAACTGGAGCACAACCCAGAGTCTCAATTAAACACAATCCTTTCAAGAGAGCCGGTGCTCCCCAGAGTCTCAATTAAACACAATCCTTTCAAGAGAGCCGTAGCTTCAGCAGTTGCCGGGTCAAAAAGATTCTGCAGAGGCCAGCATGCACCGGCAATCGCTTCTCCCCTGTTGTTGAGTACTACAGCACCCGCACCTCCATATCCATTTTCAGAGAAAGCAGCGTCCACATTTAGTTTATATGTATTACCTGGTGGCTTAGACCAAGCGATCTCATGATGTTCAGAATTACGTTGTGCTCCCATAAAATTACATGTCAAAGCTTGAATTGAGAAAGCTGAGCTAGCTGGTTCTGCCACACGTTGACCCTTCTTTGCCACCAGATATACCATGCCCCCACTAGGATTAGTTCCTTCAAACCCCCCTTGATCACCAGAGAATTATTTTGTGGCCGTCGAAGTATTTCTTCCAAAATGACTGAACCAGATTTGTCACCGGAACAACTTCATTGATATACTGCAGCAACCCCATATCGGACTGCCATTTCAATGTTACAATGGAAGTATTATTTCCCCATATCGGACTGCCATTTCACACCTTCGTGGATCGCTGAGAACAAGCAAATTTTGGAGTTTTACGTACTCCATGAATATCGTTTATCGATTCCATGCAGCGCAATGTCACTTGTCCACTACTGTCTAGATAGAGATATTATTTCAATCATTGCACCACAGTCATGTTTCACAGTATGCAGATTTTCAGTTCCTCCTGCTTATGAATCCCGATTGCCTCTCAATCCCGTGACACGTTTCTAAGTCGGTACAAGATCCACTAGGTCTACGCAACGGACTGCCTTCTCCTGCTTGAGTATGCTTTCCCTCCTCTAGCATGTGTATCTTTTCTCCCTCCTGAAGCACCGAACTACGTATATGCAACAAACTAGTTTGTCCCACGTTTATAGTGCCACACAAGTAGGCATGTGCTATGCATGTGACCTTCCTTGAAATCCTAGGAAAACTCCGCATGTAGCCCTAGCATTGAGAGCACCGCAAACCCCGCCGGTAGCTTTTAGCATTGAGAGGCTAGCTTCATTCAAATCAGCCGGTGAAAATTGATAACGGTTGGTGAAGTCACATAGCTAGCTAATTAACCTGACCGAAGAAAAGCAAGTTGAAGCTGGCACGTCCGCGGGGCAATGCGGCAAGCTGGCAACCACTTTGATCACATGCCACTTTGGTTGGTTTTGCGTGTGCCACTTTGAGGATTCAGGTCGTTTTATACGGTTAAAGCGGCTCTGTGCTCGCTAGCATCCAACGTGCTCTTATTGTTCTTAGGGGCGTAGCCAGGAGGCTATCGGGCCGTGGCATGAGGCGTGCCAACTCGGTTGTTCGTTGGCTGTAGCTAAAGAAACACTGTTTGTCAATATTCAGAACTGTAGCAACGTTGTTGGCTTAGGGTGTGTATCCAACCTGGCTATGTTATTTGTTGTTCTCAGATAGCCACATGCTGAATAGACTACACTGTTGTTCTTGTTGGAAAATATATATGATGAACACATAGACAAGGTAAGTTGTACAAAAATATGAGTGGTGGCATGCAAGACGCGGTTACCGTTAGAGTCTGTAGCGGTTGAAGGATGTAGTCCATTTAGAAGATCAAACTATATAAGAATCGTTACAAGAAATGCATATCATTTGTTGGAAAGAATTGGCGCACCGATAACGATGCGCTCTGTGTGCTAGCACGCTACGATGCTCTAGACCCAACAATAAAGGTTAAAAGCAACACATCGTGAAGTGCATAATAAGTTGATCAACATATACAATCACACGGGACACTATTTACATGATAAATAATACTCCCTCCGTTCCACAATGTAGTGCCTATAGATTTTTGTGAAAGTCAAACTTTGCCAACTTTGACCAAGTGTATAAAGAAAACTGTCTACATCTACAATACTAAACATGTACATTCTGAAAATATAACCCACGATGTATCCGATGATGTGCATTTGGTATTCTAGATGTACATACTTTTCTCTATAAATATGGTCAAAATTTGTAATGTTTGACTTTTGTAAAAATCTATTGGCACTACATTATGAAACGGAGGGAGTACAAGCTATCAGAGAAAAATGTCCTAGCATTTTTGTAAATATACACAAATAGTTAAATTATCTTATATTTCCAAGCGATAGAGGTAAATAACATGAGGACACATGGAAGCATACCTATGCATGAGATCATGAGGCAGGTGGAGGCATAAACAAAAAATTAACCAGTATAACTACAAGAAATAATAATTTATATTTAACCCAAAAGTTCTGAAAAGTAAATGATTTACCATTGACAAATAATTGGACTGAAAAAAGCCTAATAAGTTTGCGCATGAGCTAAAGATGGAAACAAGCTCTAATATAATTTTTAAATTTATGTCTAATGTCTTGCACCATAATATCTGATAAAATAATATGTGAAAAAAGTAACTATACAATATTTTCTTGCCGCCCAAATGTGTATGTGACCCTCCTAGGTTACTTTGTATAAATAAACTAATAAGCTACGAGCCAACTTCTAACTCCGTTGTTTTTCTCCATTACAATGAATGTCTGACACTATGTTCATCCCCGCCTACCACTATCAGGTTATTATTGCAGGTTATTGGGTTTTTGGCAATATACCCAATTTTATAGTTAATTGCAAAAACTATCAAAATTGAAGGCTAGGTTTGTATAAACTCAATTCTACAGGTTTGTGCCAAAACCCCGTACTTTTGAGCCTAATTTTGTTTGCCCAAAACACTAGTTGGCAGCTTTGGCCGTTTTGATGACTATTATGAAAATTGGGTGCCGTTCACAATAGACAATGTTAGACAGGGGATTTGTATAGATTTATGAAACTATCACCTTAATTTTATAAGGACACCCTTCAATTGATAAAAAGCAATCAAGTCCAACAAGGGGGGCGGGATTGTAATTTGGGCTTTGGCCGTCGAGGTAATGCAAACCAGCACCATGCCGATCGACCATGGTCTCGTCATCGGCGAGGGGGTGCACCGTATAGATCTGGCAGGTCGTGCCACCGCAAGCCATCGGGTCTGATGCTGCAGCTCGAGATGTCATATCCACGTCCACGATAGATATTGTTGCCGTGCCGAAATGCATGGGTAGGGCGTGGTGGCCCGGGATGGCTTGGTCGGCTGAGATGCGAGGCGCGGCGGTGGGCATGCGTGCTCGTGATTGGGGGCGTGGAGCATGAAGGAATTGTCACTGCACAGGTCGATGAGGGCACCCCGACATAGCTTCTCTGCCAGCTCACTCCAGAGCACGGCTCGCCGGCGACCGCAGATGCTGGTTGGTCAGTGCACATGGTGTCGTTTAGGCCGCCGGATAGGAGCGGCGTCGCGGGGAGGGCATCCACGCAAACCCAGTGCGAGCCTTGCCCTCTGCCTTGGTCAATCTAACGTGCATGTAGAAGACGATCTGCATCCTGTGCACGCTCATCCTTAGCACGACCGTGTCCCGCATGCCCGGTGCGACGTAGCAGAGGGAGAGAGTCTAGGCCATCGCGCCCACCTGCCTCAAAACCAGTACGGACTTCGGGGGGGCGGTTGGCGGCGACGCGACATCCGCAACACCATCAGGATGTTGTGGAGCACTTGCGCCATGTGCATCCAATGCGCTCTCCCCACGGTCGGATGTTGCTTCTTGCCACCCGTCGCTGCCGCAGACATCACCACCAACTGCTGATTGTAGGGAGGGAGGGCCAGTGCCGGGAGGGTTGGGTCACGCGGCTTGGCTCCGACCGACGTGAGGGGAGGAATTGGGATGACCGTGGGGTTGAGTTTATTTTAAAGGAAAGTTTTTTTAGAAAGACCTGTCTAGTGTGGTCTATCACGAACCATTATGCCATGTCATCAAATGCTGGACTCGGCTGTCATAATCGTCATCAAAACGACCAAAGCGCCAACTACTGTTTTCTGCACACAGAAAAAAACTAGGTTCAAAATTAGGGAGAGGGGTGTGTTGGCACAAACCCTGTTGAATAGTGGTTTCTACAAATCTAGACTTCATTGTTAATGGTTTCTACAATTCACTCCAAATTGTATCTACTCCACAAAAATGACGCGTCGACTTTATGCTGCCCGCATCCCTCGTCTAGTTGGAGGTGTTCCATATGTCACCACTCACCAGACGCCAATTCTGCTCTATGGTGCATGTATTTTCTTTTCCTCAACTAGAGTATGTGTTCTCCCTAGTACGTAGCCATGCTAACTAGTTTATGCCACTTTTATAATGTATACTGTGTATGCATATGGTATATATGTGACCTTCCCAACAATCCTTGGAAAAAAGCAACTGGTACAATAATTATTGGTGAAGTTAAGTAATACTCCATCCATTACTTTATGTAAGGTGTACTATTTTTGGCACGGTGACCAAGGCATATAATTATAGACAAGTTTAGATAAATTTAACTTTCACTAAATCATTGACTAGCTGCAGGTAAATCATTTATACATACTATCGGGGGAGATACTTTCCTTTTTTGAAGGGCTAAAAACAAAATTGCAAAATATTAGAAGAAATGCATCTTATATTGTGAAAAAATATTAGGAAAACAAACATACCGTATATAATCGAACGGAGGGAGTATATGTATATTACCATGAGAGTACCATCGATCGATCCCTCTAGCTTTGACTGGCTAGCTTCAGTAACGCTCGTTGGTCGAAGCCAGATAGCTAACTAATTATATCGTGGTAGGCGTGGTGAGCAGTCTTCAAATCATTAGAAAAACTAATCATATCTTGAACGAATATGCAATAATAGTGTAGCGACAGATTAAATGGAATAGCAGTTGAGCATGGAAAAATATAACGAGTAGACCAAAAAGTTCCGAATATAATAATATTTCGTACATACAGCTAGCCACCGCAAATACGCTGTTCACCCAGCTAGTAAGTATTACATCAATCATTTACAGTTCATATTGTTGCATACATACTCCATGAACAAAATTTAAATTGTAAGCTTCCAAGTTCCAAAGTTGCTTGCCTTTTATTGTTTCTAGAATGTGTTACGTTTACCCTAACTTCCATTCCACATCTTCATTACTGCAGGTTGATAAGATATTCCAACCTCCAGATTTTAATCTAGCTACTCCATGAAGATGGTGCGTCGACTCCTTGCCGTCGGTGTCCGTCGTCCACTATCTAGGGAGGTGTTTCGTCCGCTATTGAACATCAGTTCGGATCTATAGTGCTTGCGTTTTCTCTTCTTCACGCTTCCGAATCCTTGTTGCCTCCCAATCCTATGACACACCGCTCTGCATGTGAATACTGATATTGGACACAATGATGAGGCCTACGCAACACACTGCCTTCTTCAGCTCAAGTATGTGTGCTCTCCCTACTGCATCACAAAGCGAACTAGTTGGTGCCACATTAAATTATAATGCCACGCGTGCAGGCATGTGCTATGTGTTATGTGCTAGACGTCCGCAAAACCCGAAAATGAATAGGCAACAAGTATACTAGTCATTAAAGGAGTTCAGTATGTATACTCCAGTGTGATAATTGGAAACCCTGCTGATCACTCTAGCATCGAAAAGGTAGTAACCTCATTCAACCCGCGGCAAATATATAACCCTAGGTCAAGCCAACTACTCCCTTCGTATCATATGTAAGATGCTTTTGTATGCTAGTTTAGCTTATAAAAGGGTCTTATATTTTGATACAGAGGTAATAGTAGCTAATTAAATGATTTACCTAAAAAATTAATTAAATGATCGATAATGCTTAACCTACGAACCACTCCTACGGATGGGATGTATGTACTAATCTCCCACTTGAATTTCAACTAATATCCCCTAATCTAAACCAATGTTGGGGATATCGTTTATCAGGAACTTATCGGTCGACCCATGATAAGAGGTAAATCGGCCAGTTTATCGGCATATCGGCCGATTTATCGCCATATCGGCTGATTTATCGGCATATTTACCTTATCGGCCAGCCAGCGGTAAGCGATAAATCGGCCGATTTATCAGCATATCGGAAGATATCTTGAACAATGATCTAAACTAGCCACCCACCTGATTTATGAGATTGAGCTTAGGCAATGCATGGTACCAAACACTAACTGTCCAAAACATGGACCTTCGCTCTGAAGCACTCACTACTAAAGTCTTTGCAAGTCTATATCTTTACACCTCCCAAGTCCGTGGTGGTAGTGTCGTCCTGTGCATTTTATTGAGCCGAAGGACCATGAAGAAAAGAGGCAGTGTTTATTTATGGAACATGGAACAACAAAGAGTAAGACGTAAGAGGTGGTAGTAGGCAACTATAGCAACTGAAGAGAGTTGATACGGTGAAGTGGCCTGTGTGTGCACGCGCACGTGTGCGCCGGTGTGTGCTTGTGTTGTTCGCTCTGCGTTTGTTCCTTTCTCCATCAGTTTATTGCTATGTAAGAACAGACAATGTTGCATGTTATTGCTGACCGCCAAGCTAATCGAAAGATAGTTAAACCGTTTCTTGGAAATAAGGGAAAGGTATATTTTCATCCCTCAACTCTTTAGAAATTATAGAAATGGTCCTTCAGCTTCAAAACAATCACATTTTAGCCTTTCAATTTTTCAAACCAGATAACTTTAGTCCCTCTTGTTGAAGTATATTGCGCACATCTCTCCATCAGTTCGGATTTTTGGATGACTTGGCTAGTGCATGGATTCAATATGGTATTAGAACCAGGAGGTCTTGAGTTTAAAATCCTGCCAACGCAGTATTATAAAAAAGATTACGCGACCTACATAAATCGCACGTCTAAGAGCTAAATATGCCTAGACGTGAGAGGGGGGTATTGAAGTATATTGCACGCCTCTCTCCATCAGTTCGGACTTATGGATGAGTTGGCTAGTGCATGAATTCAATACCTCTTACCGCTTCTGGTGGTTTCATTGATTACATGGCATGGTCCGACCCTAGTATTTTGAGTTGACTACGACCTCATCATTTTCCGCAAAAAAATAATATCACCTCATCCTTTTCTATCTCTCTCACCTCTCCCCATCTTCGTTCTTTTTTCCTATGCATGCAATGTGCACACTTGTAGGCACCTGCTGCATGCGCGCGTCGGCTCCTACTGTCGGTGGCAGATCTAGGATTTGACAATGTGGGGGCCAACCATAAACTAGTTTCCAATGGTTAGGAAAAATATACACTACAATGCACATGAATTAGTATGATGACAAACATTGCAGTAGTAAAATATAATTTTTAAATTGTTTGAGGGGGGCACCACCCCTAGATCTGCCACTGCATGCTGCTGTGATCTTTGGAACTGGATTCAAACGGGTTCAAAAGAGCAGGAGATTACAGAGACATTGAGAGGTGGCTGCCATACCCTTTTGCCACAACCTCTGGCGCCGGCGGCGTGGTTGCGGTGCTGCGTTCCACAAGTTGTTCGGAAACTAACGTTGGAGACGCAACGTTGTCGGTGCTCGTCCACTGCTACGACCTCCATGGGGAATTGTACCTCTTCTCCCATCCCAGTGAGTAGGCCCACGCGCGGCCATTACCATGTTGAGCAGGCACACACACACGCTGTCACCTCCTTGCAGATGCCCCGTGGGCGCTCTTGGTTATTTGCTGATGTCGAGCGCTTCAGCCGTTCGACGAGGTACTGCCGGTGCTGCACGCTTTGTGCCATGTACAACGGCAAGGTGGGCGTGCTCCAGGCATTGGCCATGCATCTAAGCGGTGCCAAACTGCCGGGGCCATCGCCGTACCCGTTGTTGTAGCCGCACCACGGCCAGCCCAGTTGTTGCGTGCCACGGAGTTGTGGTACTACGGCTGTTGGATGGCTCCATAGGCCCATGACCTACTAGTGTGCTCAGCTTGTTGAGGGATCCTTTCTAAACTATCAATAAAGTTGAGGGACAAAAAATATACTTCTCTCTGGAAATAAAGATATTCTGCTGAGGAATACATTGATTCTCAATTGAGACAACTAGATGCACAACAGAAGTCATTTGAAACATTCAAACTAATAAATCATTTTGGGACAACCAGTGTGATGGCTTCTCGCCCCTCGTTGGTTACCCCAAGTGGAAGGTTTGAGATGCAGTGTATTATGAGCTATATGCAAATCAGTGTTACTGTAACTAGACTTAGAATTAAATCAAAAACAGCTGACTAGACTTGTGAAATATCAACCTGGTCGTAGATATTCAGAGCTATGCGATAATTCGTTACTCCCAAGTAACCCAAGTGCATGCAACATGGACCAAGCAAGTGCTCACCTTATTGCTTAGCAAAGTAGGAGGCCACGCCATGATGTAGGGTTGGATATCGTTGTGAAATGTATGATTGAAGAACTCGTTTGCATTCTCTGTTTCCAGGCAGAAAGACATGAAGAACTTGGTAAGCCTGCCAAAATCAATACACAGGAACAGGAATCCATCGATGACCACCGCAACCTGCACCGTAATGACACCATACTCTGCTGAGCACATCGTGACGTCAATAAACTTATTCAGTGGGAAAACCTTGGGCTGCATCCACTTGTCAACACCATCACCGTCGGCTCTCCAAATCCAAACTGAGATCATTGTATTCTCTGCACCAAATCCATCTACGCAAACCATGCAAAGCTTCCCAGCATTGGTCCGGCCAAGTTCAAATTGCGTAGAGTCCATATCTTTCAAGGGGTGCGGCAAATCCATTCGAGATAACTGCAGCGTCGCAGTGTTGAGCACGACAATATACCCTGTATTTTTGTCTTTCCAGTAGGCTAATCTATCAAATTCGTCCATCATCACAGTATCAGTGTAAGACGGGAGGACGGAGTTGTCGCCTCCATTGTCTACACGCTGCAGCGTTGAGGTATCCACCCAAGAGATACTCTGCCAGTCCCTGCTGTCCGATGAGAAGACAGAGAAGCGAGCCAGCTTCGGCTGCACAGAGACCACACGGAATGATCTCTGGTCATCTTCGGAGAAGATGATGCTGAAATCAGGGCAGTGGGGGTCGTCGCATGTCTCTTGGGGAGGGTAGGGGAAGATATACAGCGCCCGCTTGAGGGGGTTGTAGGCAGCTATCTGGTCGGTGTTCTCGTTACAGAGGAAGACGTAGCCGCAGCGACAGCGACAACCATTGAGGATATTCCACCTGGAGTCGCCTCTGCCTTTCGGGAGCCGGATGAAGCGGAAATCGCTGCCGTGGACGGCCGCGGTGAGGTCATGGTCGGAGCGGCCGTCGAGGGGAATGAGGGAATGAATGCCTGCGTTGAAGAATACAAGGATTTGGGGCGGGTGGACCGCCCGGAAGCGGCGGCGGAAGGAGGGAGACGATCGCACGGCGTGGAGGAAGGCGCGGCAAGCGAGGGCGGCGCGCACCAGGCTCGGGAGGGAGGGGAGGCGGAGGAAGATCTCGCAGAGGAGGTCGTCGCCGATAGCAGTAATGGCGGTGGTGGTGGCCACTGGCGCCGGCGACGGGGGCCCTCGTTGGGAGGCCATGGATTGTCAAGATCGGGCGGCGGCGGCAGATTTTTGTTTCTTATACAGAGTCATCGAGTCAGTATATCCGATCCCACGCACGACAGCCGACCGATCTAGGGTAATTCAGCTTGGTTTTGGCTCAAGTGTGGATGGATTCGATCGACCGCATGTAGGATCATTGGATCCCATGCGCAAAAGACGTTCGATATTGTGTAGTTTAGGTGTGGTCTAGAGTTTGCAACATGGGC
>LR738713.1:659932297-659948873 GCA_902687465.1 Secale cereale
CACGCGATATTAGCGCCGTGATGAAAAAATCAGATTTTTTGCACGCGTAGCCGTTCCGGACGCTCCAGCGAAGACGCAAAAAACGCGTGCGCAGCATAACTGGTTCAGCGCGTGGAGCGAAACGGCATCGCGCGCCGCTTATTTCGTGTGCCCGCTCTCACGCGCTGGACACTCGAGCGCCTGCGCCTCGACTCCACCTCCCTCTCCGGCCGCCCCTCCTTCGCCCCGCTCCGCGCCGTCGCCGGCGAATTCGCTAATACTTTCCGAGGTCCTCATGATGATGCGGCTAGGACTGGACGTTCGAGCGAGCTTTTCGGCTCGGCTCGAAGCTCGTTTCAGCTCGGCCCGAACTGGCTCGGCCCGATAACAAAACCTACCAAGCCGAGCTTGGAAACTGGGCTCGCTGGGCCAAGGAGCCGAGCCTGAAAATGCTCGGTCCAGCTCGGTGGCTCGCCTCAGGCAAAGCCCAAACGCCCACGAGGCAGCCCAAGCAGCCCATCCCACTAGTTTGTGAACTCCCCGCACGGCCACAAAGCTCCTCGCAGCTCATCCTGGTCAATTCACTCGTGCGGTAGTCACACACTAGGTTTTCAAGTACACGGACCTGCCGACGTCGTCGCCGCGTGCCTCTCCTCCACTCCTTGCGTACCCTGTCGAGCGGCGCCGGTAGCCCGCCCGTGCAGCGCCGCCGACTACTACGCAGCATGCGCCATTCCTCGCCACATCAAGCACCGGCAGGCGCACGGCGGCCATCGCACACGAGCTGCAGGGCGGCGACCATGCCGCCAAGTGATTCGTCCACATCCTATGGGTCTGCAAGTACTCCTCTCGTTTCCAAGCACCACTCCACATAGCATCGCCGGTGATCCCACATCTAGCAGCAGCGAGGCCCTTGGGAAGAAGACGTAAACAGGGCCCACCCGGAAGTGACCCCTGTCCGTTCACTCACGAGCTGCTTGGGCTAGACCGAGCCACTGCAAAAACGAGCCCAGCCACCCATATGCAGCTCGTTGCATCAGCGAGCCGAGCCGAGCTGGCTCGTTTCAGAGCGAGCTAAAGCATGGCTCGGGCCGAACTCGGCTCGGCTCGCCTCGTGTCCAGCCCTAGATGCGGCACACGACAATGAAGAGGAGGAGAAAGAATCGTCTTCGGATGAGGATGAAGAATCGGAGGAAGAGGAAGACTATGATGATGCGGCATGATTGTTGATGTGCCATTTGTTTGTGTGAATTATATGTCATGAACTTGGTTGTGTGATTTCGAACTTTTTTTTTTGCGACAGAAGGAGAGTTTTATTCCATAATTATAGGGTTACAATCAAGAGGCACCAACTCCTTAATACAAGGTGGGCTCCTCCCCAGCCATACGGCAGTAGTAGACTCCGTATGACTGTACAATGCCAACCGATGTGCTACCCTATTATGCTCACGCTTTAGTTTTAATGGAACAAACTCTCGATCCTGAAGATGACGCTTGATCTCTAATACCAAGTGCCCATAAGCTGACCTGGATAAGCTATCCCTGGTCATTGCACCTAGTGCCGTGGATGAGTCTGACTGAACCACAATTGGCATGGACGAGTGCTGCAGGGCCAAGGCCATGCCCTGCATTATCGCATGTAGCTCCGCTTCCAGCGCATCATTGCAGTTAAAGATGCATCTATACGCCGCGAAGATCACACTTCCTTCATGATCCCGAAGTATCATACCTGCTGCCGCCGACCCGTCCTCTTGCATGAATGCCCCATCCACCGAGAGCGCCGCCCAGCCCAAGGGCGGTCGTGGCCAGTGCAGACCCGTTGGAAGAGCGGGAACCTCGGCGATTGCATCCCGAACGACAGGCATTTTCCCTTTGAGGATATTATCTGTAGAGAATCGACCACACAGGTTCAAGGAGTTCATATAGCTCTGAAGGAAGTCCGACGTTGCCGTTACGGGAGGATCATCCTTTCCGTGCGTAAGGTCCGATCGTAACGACCAGATCCTCCATATCAACATGATCGTGCAATCCCGCATGTGATCGTCGCAGTTAGCCAGGACATTTAACAGCCACTCCTTCCCTGAATCCTGGAGAAGCTCTTGGCTCGGAAGACGCCATACTGTTCTCATCTGATTCCATATTCTCTGCGCATGCTCACACGACACAAGAGCATGGAAGCTAGTTTCCTTTTCTCGTCCGCACACCCGACAGCTATCCCTAGTCGAGATGTGTCTATATTTCTTGCACTCATTTGTGGCGAGAGCCCCAGAGACAACCTTCCACGCCATAATTCTCATCTTAAGAGGCACTTGAGAGCTCCAAATTCGCTGCCAGATAGGCCTTCGACCTAAAGCATTATTACTTGACGAGCTTAGCTGCATTGAGTATTGAGCTTCTGTAGCTAGATGATAGGCGCTACGAACGGAGAACTGTCCAGACCGCTCCGGAGCCCAAGCGATGAAATCCTGCCCGTTCCTTGGAGATGTGCGGATCATCAAGATCGCCCTAACATCCATGTCCCAAAAATGCTCCCTAAGACGTTCCAAATCCCATGCACCATGCTCATTCAGAAAATCAGCCACCTGATTGTACCGACAGTTCCCTTTAGGGGTGATCGGCCTGAAATTGTGGCCACGAGGAATCCAAGCATCTCTCCAGGTTTTAATCATAAGACCGTTGCCGACTCGCCATATAATGCCCTTCTTCACCAACTCAAGACCATGAACAATACCCTTCCAGACCGCCGAAATGTTAGACGAGAATACCGTGTCTAGCAAATTGCCCCTTGGATAGTATTTGGCTTTCAGTAATCTCGCACAAAGGCTATCTGGGCTATCCAAAAGGCGCCAGGCTTGCTTGGCAAGCAGAGCTTGATTGAAAGCCCTCATGTCTCGGAATCCCATGCCCCCCATTGCTTTGGGCAACATCATCCTCTCCCAACTCAGCCAGGCCATCTTTCTATTGCCGTTTTCCACCCCCCACCAATATTGCCTCATCATTTGGTTAGGTCATCGCACACTGAGGCCGGTAGTTTGAACACACTCATCACATAGGTGGGTATCGCCTGAGCCACGGCCTTGATAAGAATTTCTTTATTTCCAACCGAGACATATTGTTCACTCCAATCAATAAGAATTTTCCTCAATCTGTCTTGCAACGTCTCGAATTGCCCTTTATGAACTCGTCCGTCAGGGACCGGCAATCCAAGGTATTTTGGCTCAAACACCTGCTGTGTTACCTCCAATGTTTTCTTGATATCATCCGCAACTGACCCACCACAATTGTCAGAAAAAAGGATGGAACACTTCTCGGGGTTTATAAGTTGACCCGTCGCCGAGGAATAAGTGTTCAACAAACCTTTAACAACATTCACCTGTTGGCCTGAAGCTTCAAAAAATAGCAAGGTATCATCGGCAAAGAGGAGGTGAGATATCTCCGGAGCACCTCGACAAATGCTCACCCTGTTCAAGCTACCATCGTTCACTGATTTAGATAGAAGAGCAGATAACGCATCAGCGACAAAGAGAAACAAAAACGGAGACAGTGGGTCACCTTGGCGGAGGCCTCGCGATGGTGTGAAAGCCTCCAGAAGCTTCCCATTGAGCTTAACCGAATAACGAACAGATCTGACACACGTCATTATCCAAGCGATCCATTGCTCCGAAAAAACCCATCGTCTCAGCGCCTTCTCCAGAAAATCCCAATCGACCCGATCGTACGCCTTTGAGAGATCGAGCTTGTACGCACAGGCCGCCCGACTGTTGCTCTTCAAGGATTGTATGTGATGGATGCACTCGAAGGCAATGATAGAGTTATCCGAGATGAGCCGGCCCGGTATAAAGGCACTCTGGTTCTCAGAAATCAACTCCGACAGACAAGGACGGAGTCGATTAACCAAGCACTTAGAAACCAGCTTGTAAATTACGTTGCATAGGCTGATCGGCCTGAACTCCTTAAGCTCCTTGGGATGCGGGACTTTGGGAATAAGGACGATCGCCGTATCATTAACCCCTTCTGGCATGGAGCCAGATGCAAAGAACTCTAGTACAACAGCTATGATCTCAGATTTTAGAGCTGCCCAATTCCGTTGATAAAATCTTGCTGGAAAGCCATCCGTGCCCGGAGCTTTAAGTGGGCCTATTTGAAATAGGGCATTCGACACTTCCTCCTCTGTAAACGGCGCGCATAACATGGCGTTCATCTGTTCAGATACTTTAGAATCTATAGCCTCGAGAACGACCTCCGGAGTAAGAGTCGGATCCTTTGTATAAACTTCCTTGAAGTAGGAAGTAGCCATGAGTTCCATGTCCGACGGAGAGGAGCACCAAGAGCCATCAGTTCGCCGGAGTCTGTGAATGTAGTTCCTCCTTGCCCGCCAAACGGCTCGTCTATGCAAGTATGCCGTATTCCGCTCCCCTTCCTTCAGCCACGTAATGCGTGATCTCTGTAGCCACATCATCTCTTCTCTGTAAAGCAGCTCATCAAGTTGAGACATCTTATGGCGGATCAACGAACGGTCCGCATCATTAAGCTATAAATCAGCCAGTTCGGCCTGTAGCTTCTCCAGCTCAGTAACAACATGGCCGAAATTTTCCTTACTCCACGCCCGTAAGCCATGCATCATTTCATGTAGGGCATCCCTCACGGCCGCTAGGGTACCAGCCGGCTTGCTTTTCCGCCATCTACTTGCCACCACCTCTGACAACGCCGGATGGCGTTCCCACATAATTTCATACCGAGGAGAAGCTCTAGTTCTCCTCGGATCCACAAGAGCCAGTCGAATCACGATCGGACTATGATCCGAACATGAGGATGCCAAGTGATCCACTTGCGCGGCAGGGAAGAGCTCCCTCCACCCCTCATCCGCACAAGCTCGGTCCAGGCGCACACGCACGTTCCTTTCTCCAATCTGCCCATTATCATATGTAAAGGGAAACCCCGAGAACCCAAGATCCCATAACTCACATGCCAACAAACAATCCCGGAATAGCCCCATCTGATTTTCGGAGCACTGGGCTCTTGACATGTGCTCATGCTGCCAGATTGCTTCATTAAAGTCCCCACACACTAACCACGGCTCCGACGAAACCGCACGAAGCTGGGACAGCGAACTCCACATGAGATGATGGTTTTCAACCCTAGGTTCACCATAGACAAACGTTGTCCTCCAGCTTTTATCACTTGCCACATCAACAATCCGCACGTCAATGTACCGTGCACAAGAATCCAGCATCGTCACTTGCAGTCAGGCCCGTACTGCACACATGTGCAGGGTGTTCGACCGAACAGGGCCCCCAATTTAGCAGGGCCCCAATTTTCTAACTGACCTGTTTAGCCATGGCTAATCTCCCATAAAAAAGCCACGAGTAAACACTAAGTACCTAGTCTACACCCAAGACCGTATCTCACGCACGACTCTTCTTCTCTCTTGTTGTCTTTCTCTTCTAGTAGCATCTTCCCATGGTCCTATGGCAGTTTCTGATTCTACTCCTGTAGATTAATTCATTCGCATTCTCCCCAAAACAGTCTTCTGATGCAATTTATTCGGTGTCTTCTTCAATCTGTAGTTTTAGTAGTATGACAGCTCCATCATCGTCCATCTATTTATTCGGGTGTCTTCTCTTCTTCACTCCATTTATCACTCACTTCTTTCAATCCCCGTGTTGCTTGTCGCTGGACCTGTGAGGGCAAGAGTGCTTGACCAATTTATCAATAAGATCAAGGCAGCAAGCGGACTATCAAAGCTACACACGGTGCCGCCACATGGTTTCTTCCCAAATTAAGAAAAAGGCTATTTCATCCCTCTTTATTTCTATGTTCTGTTTTCGGCGCATGATATTTGCTAGTTTTAATTTCCTGAAATTTCCTCCAGTTCGAATTACGAAATTTGAGTTCGGACACAAAAGCAGAAGAAATGATTTTTTTTGTTTGAAAAACTCACTCGACATGAAGAAGGCAATCCTGATAAGTGTTTAGTAAAAGAGTCAAATGTTTCTTCCGAAAAAATCAAGGTTTAGATACTAGTGCTGATGAGGTTCCTGGCGATCATAGGATGAATGCTAAAAAAACCAAAAACACCTACAGAATTTAGTACCGGTTGGTGATACCAACCCGTACTAAAGGTATCCTCTACCCCACCGCTGGCTCGTGCCACGTGGTGGCCTTTTAGTTGATGTTCGTGCTGAACCGGTACTAAAGGGGGGGGGGGGGGCTTTAGTCCCCACCCTTTAGTGCCGGTTACAGAACCGGCACTAAAGGCCCATACGAACCGGTGCTAAAGCCCGGTTCTGCACTCAGTGGCGAATCTAGGAAGAAAATAAAGGGTAGGCTAAACTCAACGGTGAGAAAACTAAGCTCTCTTTTGAGAAACAAGCATGATGTCCCAACCTTGTTGTCAAAATATGCTCAGCATTTCCCAAATTACTACTTAAAACATGTAGTATTAACTAGAATTTTTTCTAGGAATTTCGACTTTTTTACGAAATTTTGAACCAAAATATGAATTTATCTTGCAAAATAACCAGTATCTCCCCATTTTGTTGTCCATATAAGTTGAAGGATGTATTACAATCACAATAGTTAGGGGAAGGGTATCTGGGTTTAGAACTTCAGACTAACTGGGATAGGTTCAGGTTTAGTGTGAGGAGTACATGCATGCCTAGTCATTTTGGTACTCTTCTTTTTTGCAAATAAGTTGCATTGGATACTAAATTAGTTAGCACTACATGAACTAGTTATTACAGTAGATAGAGGCTGGGCATTCGCCTGTGTGGTGCATGTTCGCTGTGCATGTGTGGCGTTGTGTGTTTGCTACTCCATAGTAGATATATTATTGAGCTGGGTGAAAGTACTAGTGGTAGTAGTAAAAAATAGTGTCATTTGGAGGGTAGGCTTGAGCCTGTTTAAGCCCTGTTAGTAGACTCGCCACAACAATCTCTAAATTAAATTGATAACACAAAATTAAAGGAAAAAAACCAAAACCACCTACAGAATTTAGTACCGGTTGGTGATACCAACCCGTACTAAAGGTATCCTCTACCCCACCGCTTTCTCGTGCCACGTGGTGGCCTTTTAGTTGCGGTTCGTGCTGAACCAGTACTAAAGGGGGGGGGGCTTTAGTCCCCACCCTTTAGTGCCGGTTACAGAACCGGCACTAAAGGCCCATACGAACCGGTGCTAAAGCCCGGTTCTGCACTAGTGCTAGTTACGCGGTTGATGTAGTCGAACGTCTTCGCCATCTAACCGATCCAAGCACCGAACGTACGGCACCTCCGCGTTCAGCACACGTTCAGCTCGATGACGTCCCATGAGCTCTTGATCCAGTTGAGCTTCACGAGAGAGTTTCGTTAGCACGACGGCGTGGTGACGGAGATGATGAAGCTACCGACGCAGGGCTTCGCCTAAGCACTGCAACGATATGACCGAGGTGTGTTTCTGTGGAGGGGGAATCGCACACGGCTAATACAATGTTGCTTGTCTGTTCTAGGGTGCCCCCTGCCCCTGTATATAAAGGAGCATGGGGGGAGGCCGGCCGGCCCTTGGGCGCGCCAAGGAGAGGGAGGCACTACAAAAAATATGTCAACTTGTGACCTTGACTATTGGTCACTGAATGGTCATTATTTTCTATTTGTGACCTTTGCTTATTGCGCCGTAACCATGGATAATCTTCATCGTTTATCAGGATGCTTGGGTTAACCTTGACTTTGAAGGGAGGAATTTCATGAAACTTTTCATAATCTTCAGACATGTCTGTCTTGCCCTCCACTCCCAGGATGTCCCTTTTTCCTGAAAGAACTATGTGGCGCTTTGGCTCATCGTATGATGTATTCGCTTCCTTATCTTTTCTTTTTCTCGGTCTGGTAGACATGTCCTTCACATAGATAACCTGTGCCACATCATTGGCTAGGACGAACGGTTCGTCAGTGTATCCAAGATTTTTCAGATCCACTGTTGTCATTCCGTACTGTGGGTCTACCTGTACCCCGCCTCCTGACAGATTGACCCATTTGCACTTAAACAAAAGGACCTTAAAATCATGTCCGTAGTCAAGTTCCCATATGTCCACTATGTAACCATAATATGTGTCCTTTCCCCTCTCGGTTGTTGCATCAAAGCGGACACCGCTGTTTTGGTTGGTGCTCTTTTGATCTTGGACAATCGTGTAAAATGTATTCCCATTTATCTCGTATCCTTTGTAAATCAATACAGTCGAAGATGGTCCCCTGGACAACAAGTACAACTCATCACAAACAGTGTTGTCACCTCTGAGACGTGTTTCCAACCAACTGCTGAAAATCCTGATGTGTTCACATGTAATCCAGTCGTCGCACTGCTCCGGGTGTTTGGAGCGCAGACTGTTCTTGTGTTCATCGACATACGGGGTCACTAATGTAGAGTTCTGTAGAACTGTGTAGTGTGCTTGAGACCAAGAATATCCGTCCCTGCATATTATTGAGTCCCTTCCAAGCGTGCCTTTTCCAATCAGTCTCCCCTCGTACCGCGATTTAGGGAGACCTATCTTACTAAGGCCAAGAATGAAGTCAACACAAAACCCGATGACATCCTCTGTTTGATGGCCCATGGAGATGCTTCCTTCTGGCATGGCGGGGTTACGGACATATTTCTTTAGGACACCCATGAACCTCTCAAAGGGGATCATATTGTGTAGAAATACGGGCCCCAGAATGACAATCTCGTCGACTAGATGAACTAGGACGTGTGTCATGATATTGAAGAAGGATGGTGGGAACACAAGCTCGAAACTGACAAGACATTGCGCCACATCACTCCTTAGCCTTGGTACGATTTCTGGATCGATCACCTTCTGAGAGATTGCATTGAGGAATGCACATAGCTTCACAATGGCTAATCGGACGTTTTCCGGTAGAAGCCCCCTCAATGCAACCGGAAGCAGTTGCGTCATAATCACATGGAAGTCATGAGACTTTAGGTTCTGGAACTTTTTCTCTGCCATATTTATTATTCCCTTTATACTCGACGAGAAGCCAGTCGGGACCTTCATACTGAGCAGGCATTCAAAGAAGATTTCTTTCTCTTCTTTCGTAAGAGCATAGCTGGCAGGACCTTCATACTGCTTCGGAGGGATGCCGTCTTTTTCGTGCAAACGTTGCAGGTTCTCCCGTGCCTCAGCTGTATCTTTTGTCTTTCCATACACGCCCAAGAAGCCTAGCAGGTTCACGCAAAGGTTCTTCGTCACGTGCATCACGTCGATTGAAGAGCGGACCTCTAGGTCTTTCCATTAGGGTAGGTCCCAAAATATAGATTTCTTCTTCCACATGGGTGCGTGTCCCTCAGCGTCATTCGGAACAGCTAGTGCGCCGGGGCCCTTTCCAAAGATTACGTGTAAATCATTAACCATAGCAAGTACGTGATCACCGGTACGCATGGCGGGCATCTTCCGGTGATCTGCCTCGCCTTTGAAATGCTTGCCTTTCTTTCGACATTGATGGTTGGTCGGAAGAAATCGACAATGGCCCAGGTACACATTCTTTCTGCACTTGTCCGGGTATATACTTTCAGTGTCATCTAAACAGTGCGTGCATGCGTGGTATCCTTTGTTTGTCTGTCCTGAAAGGTTACTGAGAGCGGGCCAATCGTTGATGGTCACGAATAGCAACACCTTTAGGTCAAATTCCTCATGTATGTGCTCATCCCACGCACGTACACCGTTTCCATTCCACAGCTGTAAAAGTTCTTCAACTAATGGCCTTAGGTACACATCAATGTCGTTGCCGGGTTGCTTAGGGCCTTGGATGAGAACTGGCATCATAATGAACTTCCGCTTCATGCACATCCATGGAGGAAGGTTATACATACATAGAGTCACGGGCCAGGTGCTGTGATTGCTGCTCTGCTCCCCGAAAGGATTAATGCCATCCGCGCTTAAAGCAAACCATACGTTCCTTGCGTCCTTTGCAAACTCCTCCCAGTACTTTCTCTCAATTTTTCTCCACTGCGACCCGTCAGCGGGTGCTCTCAACTTCCCGTCTTTCTTACGGTCCTCACTGTGCCATCGCATCAACTTGGCATGCTCTCTGTTTCTAAACAATCATTTCAACCGTGGTATTATAGGAGCATACCACATCACCTTCGCAGGAACCCTCTTCCTGGCGGGCTCGCCATCAACATCACCAGGGTCATCTCGTCTGATCTTATACCGCAATGCACCGCATACCGGGCATGCGTTCAGATCCTTGTATGCACCGCGGTAGAGGATGCAGTCATTAGGGCATGCATGTATCTTCTGCACCTCCAATCCTAGAGGGCATACGACCTTCTTTGCTGCGTATGTACTGTCGAGCAATTCGTTATCCTTCGGAAGCTTCTTCTTTAATATTTTCAGTAGCTTCTCAAATCCTTTGTCAGCCACAGCATTCTCTGCCTTCCACTGCAGCAATTCCAGTACGGTACCGAGCTTTGTGTTGCCATCTTCGCAATTGGGGTACAACCCTTTTTTGTGATCCTCTAACATGCGATCGAACATCAGCTTCTCCTTTTGACTTTCGCATTGTGTCCTTGCATCGACAATGACCCGGCGGAGATCATCATTTGGTTCCTCTTGATCTTCAGCAGCTTCACCCGTTGCAGCATCATTGGGCACATCGTCTGGTTCCTCTTGATCTTCACCAGCTCCCCCCATTGCAGCATCACCGTATTTAGCGGGCACATAGTTGTCATCGTACTCTTCTTCTTCGCCGTCTTCCATCATAACCCCTATTTCTCCGTGCCTCGTCCAAACATTATAGTGTGGCATGAAACCCTTGTAAAGCAGGTGGGAGTGAAGGATTTTCCGGTTAGAGTAAGACATCGTATTCACACATTTAGTGCATGGACAACACATAAAACCATTCTGCTTGTTTGCCTCAGCCGCATTTAGAAACTCATGCATGCCCTTAATGTACTCGAAGGTGTGTCTGTCACCGTACATCCATTGCCGGTTCATCTGCGTGCATTATATATAATTAAGTGTGTCAAAAACCATTACAGAACATCATAAATAGACAATTAAGTGACCAAATGGATAAAAGTTCATCATGACATTAAAACCAAAGTACATACATATATAGTTCTCATCTAACAACATATAGCTCTCCATACACATCGAAACTATATAAAACTTTTCAATGCGAAAACAAATGCGATCATAATCGCAACCAAGGTAACAATTGATCCAACGACATAATGATACCAAGCCTCGGTATGAATGGCATATTTTCTAATCTTTTTAATCTTCAACCGCATTGCATCCATCTTGATCTTGTGATCATCGATGACATCCGCAACATGCAACTCCAATATCATCTTCTCGTCCACAATTTTTTTTTATTTTTTCCTTCAAGAATTTGTTTTCTTCTTCAACTAAATTTAACCTCTCGACAATAGGGTCCATCTTGATCTTGTGATCATCGATGACTTCCGCAACATGCAACTCCAATTCCATCTTCTCCTCCTCCATTTTTTCCAATTTTTTCTTTAAGGAAATGTTTTCCTCTTCAACTAAATTTAACCTCTCCACAAGAGGGTCGGTTGGAATTTCCGGTTCAACTACCTCCTAGACATAATAAAACATCTATGCATGTCAGGTTGGTCGGCATAACTATCATAAACACTAAAACAAATAGTTATAAATTAAAGATAATATACCACATCCGAATCGTAGACAGGACGAGGGCCCACGTGGGCGGATATCAAAACCATCGCACTATATAATAACAAGCAATAATAAACGTAAGAGAATTAGACAAATATCTATCTAAAGCAATAATAACAAGCAATAATAAAAGTAAGAAAAGCATGGACATAACAAGAGGCTCATCACGGTGGTGCCGGTGACGAGATCGGCGGGGCCGATCGACGGCGGCGAAGACGAGGACAGGACGTGACGGACCGCTAAACCTAGACAAATCTCGGAGAAAATAGAGCTTCGAGAGGAGAAAAGCTTAACTAGTGTGGCTCGGGCATTCCACCGAACACGTTGTGTGCATAGGAGGTGAGCTAGAGCACCACTAACCCCTCTCCCCCTCGGCCAGAAAAAAAAACAGAGCAATGAGCTCTGCTCTTGAGTGAGGGGTTATATATAGGCACCTCATTGGTCCCGGTTCATATCACCAACCGGGACCAATGGTGCTGGGCCAGGGGCAAGAGCCATTGGTCCCGGTTTGTCGCTCCAACCGGGACCAAAAGGTCCAGACGAACCGGGACCAATGGCCCACGTGGCCCGGCCAGCCCCCTGGGCTCACGAACCGGGTCCAGTGTCCCCATTGGACCCGGTTCTAGATTGAACCGGGGCTAATGGGCTGGACAGGCCTGGTCCAATGCCCTGTTTTCTACTAGTGAGACCTGAATTACTCCCTTAGGCTTCCACAAGCTCCAACGAGTCAGATTCTGTTATAACTGGAGCACAACCCAGAGTCTCAATTAAACACAATCCTTTCAAGAGAGCCGGTGCTCCCCAGAGTCTCAATTAAACACAATCCTTTCAAGAGAGCCGTAGCTTCAGCAGTTGCCGGGTCAAAAAGATTCTGCAGAGGCCAGCATGCACCGGCGATCGCTTCTCCCCTGTTGTTGAGTACTACAGCACCCGCACCTCCATATCCATTTTCAGAGAAAGCAGCGTCCACATTTAGTTTATATGTATTACCTGGTGGCTTAGACCAAGCGATCTCATGATGTTCAGAATTACGTTGTGCTCCCATAAAATTACATGTCAAAGCTTGAATTGAGAAAGCTGAGCTAGCTGGTTCTGCCACACGTTGACCCTTCTTTGCCACCAGATATACCATGCCCCCACTAGGATTAGTTCCTTCAAACCCCCCTTGATCACCAGAGAATTATTTTGTGGCCGTCGAAGTATTTCTTCCAAAATGACTGAACCCGATTTGTCACCGGAACAACTTCATTGATATACTGCAGCAACCCCATATCGGACTGCCATTTCAATGTTACAATGGAAGTATTATTTCCCCATATCGGACTGCCATTTCACACCTTCGTGGATCGCTGGGAACAAGCAAATTTTGGAGTTTTACGTACTCCATGAATATCGTTTATCGATTCCATGCAGCGCAATGTCACTTGTCCACTACTGTCTAGATAGAGATATTATTTCAATCATTGCACCACAGTCATGTTTCACAGTATGCAGATTTTCAGTTCCTCCTGCTTATGAATCCCGATTGCCTCTCAATCCCGTGACACGTTTCTAAGTCGGTACAAGATCCACTAGGTCTACGCAACGGACTGCCTTCTCCTGCTTGAGTATGCTTTCCCTCCTCTAGCATGTGTATCTTTTCTCCCTCCTGAAGCACCGAACTACGTATATGCAACAAACTAGTTTGTCCCACGTTTATAGTGCCACACAAGTAGGCATGTGCTATGCATGTGACCTTCCTTGAAATCCTAGGAAAACTCCGCATGTAGCCCTAGCATTGAGAGCACCGCAAACCCCGCCGGTAGCTTTTAGCATTGAGAGGCTAGCTTCATTCAAATCAGCCGGTGAAAATTGATAACGGTTGGTGAAGTCACATAGCTAGCTAATTAACCTGACCGAAGAAAAGCAAGTTGAAGCTGGCACGTCCGCGGGGCAATGCGGCAAGCTGGCAACCACTTTGATCACATGCCACTTTGGTTGGTTTTGCGTGTGCCACTTTGAGGATTCAGGTCGTTTTATACGGTTAAAGCGGCTCTGTGCTCGCTAGCATCCAACGTGCTCTTATTGTTCTTAGGGGCGTAGCCAGGAGGCTATCGGGCCGTGGCATGAGGCGTGCCAACTCGGTTGTTCGTTGGCTGTAGCTAAAGAAACACTGTTTGTCAATATTCAGAACTGTAGCAACGTTGTTGGCTTAGGGTGTGTATCCAACCTGGCTATGTTATTTGTTGTTCTCAGATAGCCACATGCTGAATAGACTACACTGTTGTTCTTGTTGGAAAATATATATGATGAACACATAGACAAGGTAAGTTGTACAAAAATATGAGTGGTGGCATGCAAGACGCGGTTACCGTTAGAGTCTGTAGCGGTTGAAGGATGTAGTCCATTTAGAAGATCAAACTATATAAGAATCGTTACAAGAAATGCATATCATTTGTTGGAAAGAATTGGCGCACCGATAACGATGCGCTCTGTGTGCTAGCACGCTACGATGCTCTAGACCCAACAATAAAGGTTAAAAGCAACACATCGTGAAGTGCATAATAAGTTGATCAACATATACAATCACACGGGACACTATTTACATGATAAATAATACTCCCTCCGTTCCACAATGTAGTGCCTATAGATTTTTGTGAAAGTCAAACTTTGCCAACTTTGACCAAGTGTATAAAGAAAACTGTCTACATCTACAATACTAAACATGTACATTCTGAAAATATAACTCACGATGTATCCGATGATGTGCATTTGGTATTCTAGATGTACATACTTTTCTCTATAAATATGGTCAAAATTTGTAATGTTTGACTTTTGTAAAAATCTATAGGCACTACATTATGAAACGGAGGGAGTACAAGCTATCAGAGAAAAATGTCCTAGCATTTTTGTAAATATACACAAATAGTTAAATTATCTTATATTTCCAAGCGATAGAGGTAAATAACATGAGGACACATGGAAGCATACCTATGCATGAGATCATGAGGCAGGTGGAGGCATAAACAAAAAATTAACCAGTATAACTACAAGAAATAATAATTTATATTTAACCCAAAAGTTCTGAAAAGTAAATGATTTACCATTGACAAATAATTGGACTGAAAAAAGCCTAATAAGTTTGCGCATGAGCTAAAGATGGAAACAAGCTCTAATATAATTTTTAAATTTATGTCTAATGTCTTGCACCATAATATCTGATAAAATAATATGTGAAAAAAGTAACTATACAATATTTTCTTGCCGCCCAAATGTGTATGTGACCCTCCTAGGTTACTTTGTATAAATAAACTAATAAGCTACGAGCCAACTTCTAACTCCGTTGTTTTTCTCCATTACAATGAATGTCTGACACTATGTTCATCCCCGCCTACCACTATCAGGTTATTATTGCAGGTTATTGGGTTTTTGGCAATATACCCAATTTTATAGTTAATTGCAAAAACTATCAAAATTGAAGGCTAGGTTTGTATAAACTCAATTCTACAAGTTTGTGCCAAAACCCGGTACTTTTGAGCCTAATTTTGTTTGCCCAAAACACTAGTTGGCAGCTTTGGCCGTTTTGATGACTATTATGAAAATTGGGTGCCGTTCACAATAGACAATGTTAGACAGGGGATTTGTATAGATTTATGAAACTATCACCTTAATTTTATAAGGACACCCTTCAATTGATAAAAAGCAATCAAGTCCAACAAGGGGGGCGGGATTGTAATTTGGGCTTTGGCCGTCGAGGTAATGCAAACCAGCACCATGCCGATCGACCATGGTCTCGTCATCGGCGAGGGGGTGCACCGTATAGATCTGGCAGGTCGTGCCACCGCAGGCCATCGGGTCCGATGCTGCAGCTCGAGATGTCATATCCACGTCCACGATAGATATTGTTGCCGTGCCGAAATGCATGGGTAGGGCGTGGTGGCCCGGGATGGCTTGGTCGGCTGAGATGCGAGGCGCGGCGGTGGGCATGCGTGCTCGTGATTGGGGGCGTGGAGCATGAAGGAATTGTCACTGCACAGGTCGATGAGGGCACCCCGACATAGCTTCTCTGCCAGCTCACTCCAGAGCACGGCTCGCCGGCGACCGCAGATGCTGGTTGGTCAGTGCACATGGTGTCGTTTAGGCCGCCGGATAGGAGCGGCGTCGCGGGGAGGGCATCCACGCAAACCCAGTGCGAGCCTAGCCCTCTGCCTTGGTCAATCTAACGTGCATGTAGAAGACGATCTGCATCCTGTGCACGCTCATCCTTAGCACGACCGTGTCCCGCATGCCCGGTGCGACGTAGCAGAGGGAGAGAGTCTAGGCCATCGCGCCCACCTGCCTCAAAACCAGTACGGACTTCGGGGGGGCGGTTGGCGGCGACGCGACATCCGCAACACCATCAGGATGTTGTGGAGCACTTGCGCCATGTGCATCCAATGCGCTCTCCCCACGGTCGGATGTTGCTTCTTGCCACCCGTCGCTGCCGCAGACATCACCACCAACTGCTGATTGTAGGGAGGGAGGGCCAGTGCCGGGAGGGTTGGGTCACGCGGCTTGGCTCCGACCGACGTGAGGGGAGGAATTGGGATGACCGTGGGGTTGAGTTTATTTTAAAGGAAAGTTTTTTTAGAAAGACCTGTCTAGTGTGGTCTATCACGAACCATTATGCCATGTCATCAAATGCTGGACTCGGCTGTCATAATCGTCATCAAAACGACCAAAGCGCCAACTACTGTTTTCTGCACACAGAAAAAAACTAGGTTCAAAATTAGGGAGAGGGGTGTGTTGGCACAAACCCTGTTGAATAGTGGTTTCTACAAATCTAGACTTCATTGTTAATGGTTTCTACAATTCACTCCAAATTGTATCTACTCCACAAAAATGACGCGTCGACTTTATGCTGCCCGCATCCCTCGTCTAGTTGGAGGTGTTCCATATGTCACCACT
>LR738713.1:659954865-659966445 GCA_902687465.1 Secale cereale
CCACCCACCTGATTTATGAGATTGAGCTTAGGCAATGCATGGTACCAAACACTAACTGTCCAAAACATGGACCTTCGCTCTGAAGCACTCACTACTAAAGTCTTTGCAAGTCTATATCTTTACACCTCCCAAGTCCGTGGTGGTAGTGTCGTCCTGTGCATTTTATTGAGCCGAAGGACCATGAAGAAAAGAGGCAGTGTTTATTTATGGAACATGGAACAACAAAGAGTAAGACGTAAGAGGTGGTAGTAGGCAACTATAGCAACTGAAGAGAGTTGATACGGTGAAGTGGCCTGTGTGTGCACGCGCACGTGTGCGCCGGTGTGTGCTTGTGTTGTTCGCTCTGCGTTTGTTCCTTTCTCCATCAGTTTATTGCTATGTAAGAACAGACAATGTTGCATGTTATTGCTGACCGCCAAGCTAATCGAAAGATAGTTAAACCGTTTCTTGGAAATAAGGGAAAGGTATATTTTCATCCCTCAACTCTTTAGAAATTATAGAAATGGTCCTTCAGCTTCAAAACAATCACATTTTAGCCTTTCAATTTTTCAAACCAGATAACTTTAGTCCCTCTTGTTGAAGTATATTGCGCACATCTCTCCATCAGTTCGGATTTTTGGCTGACTTGACTAGTGCATGGATTCAATATGGTATTAGAACCAGGAGGTCTTGAGTTTAAAATCCTGCCAACGCAGTATTAAAAAAAAGATTACGCGACCTACATAAATCGCACGTCTAAGAGCTAAATATGCCTAGACGTGAGAGGGGGGTATTGAAGTATATTGCACGCCTCTCTCCATCAGTTCGGACTTATGGATGAGTTGGCTAGTGCATGAATTCAATACCTCTTACCGCTTCTGGTGGTTTCATTGATTACATGGCATGGTACGACCCTAGTATTTTGAGTTGACTACGACCTCATCATTTTCCGCAAAAAAATAATATCACCTCATCCTTTTCTATCTCTCTCACCTCTCCCCATCTTCGTTCTTTTTTCCTATGCATGCAATGTGCACACTTGTAGGCACCTGCTGCATGCGCGCGTCGGCTCCTACTGTCGGTGGCAGATCTAGGATTTGACAATGTGGGGGCCAACCATAAACTAGTTTCCAATGGTTAGGAAAAATATACACTACAATGCACATGAATTAGTATGATGACAAACATTGCAGTAGTAAAATATAATTTTTAAATTGTTTGAGGGGGGCACCACTCCTAGATCTGCCACTGCATGCTGCTGTGATCTTTGGAACTGGATTCAAACGGGTTCAAAAGAGCAGGAGATTACAGAGACATTGAAAGGTGGCTGGGTGGTGGGTCTAGGTGTTTATGCAGTTCGTGTCGGATCTCGAGGTGGGCAGACTGCCATACCCTTTTGCCACAACCTCTGGCGCCGGCGGCGTGGTTGCGGTGCTGCGTTCCACAAGTTGTTCGGAAACTAACGTTGGAGACGCAACGTTGTCGGTGCTCGTCCACTGCTACGACCTCCATGGGGAATTGTACCTCTTCTCCCATCCCAGTGAGTAGGCCCACGCGCGGCCATTACCATGTTGAGCAGGCACACACACACGCTGTCACCTCCTTGCAGATGCCCCGTGGGCGCTCTTGGTTATTTGCTGATGTCGAGCGCTTCAGCCGTTCGACGAGGTACTGCCGGTGCTGCACGCTTTGTGCCATGTACAACGGCAAGGTGGGCGTGCTCCAGGCATTGGCCATGCATCTAAGCGGTGCCAAACTGCCGGGGCCATCGCCGTACCCGTTGTTGTAGCCGCACCACGGCCAACCCAGTTGTTGCGTGCCACGGAGTTGTGGTACTACGGCTGTTGGATGGCTCCATAGGCCCATGACCTACTAGTGTGCTCAGCTTGTTGAGGGATCCTTTCTAAACTATCAATAAAGTTGAGGGACAAAAAATATACTTCTCTCTGGAAATAAAGATATTCTGCTGAGGAATACATTGATTCTCAATTGAGACAACTAGATGCACAACAGAAGTCATTTGAAACATTCAAACTAATAAATCATTTTGGGACAACCAGTGTGATGGCTTCTCGCCCCTCGTTGGTTACCCCAAGTGGAAGGTTTGAGATGCAGTGTATTATGAGCTATATGCAAATCAGTGTTACTGTAACTAGACTTAGAATTAAATCAAAAACAGCTGACTAGACTTGTAAAATATCAACCTGGTCGTAGATATTCAGAGCTATGCGATAATTCGTTACTCCCAAGTAACCCAAGTGCATGCAACATGGACCAAGCAAGTGCTCACCTTATTGCTTAGCAAAGTAGGAGGCCACGCCATGATGTAGGGTTGGATATCGTTGTGAAATGTATGATTGAAGAACTCGTTTGCATTCTCTGTTTCCAGGCAGAAAGACATGAAGAACTTGGTAAGCCTGCCAAAATCAATACACAGGAACAGGAATCCATCGATGACCACCGCAACCTGCACCGTAATGACACCATACTCTGCTGAGCACATCGTGACGTCAATAAACTTATTCAGTGGGAAAACCTTGTGCTGCATCCACTTGTCAACACCATCACCGTCGGCTCTCCAAATCCAAACTGAGATCATTGTATTCTCTGCACCAAATCCATCTACGCAAACCATGCAAAGCTTCCCAGCATTGGTCCGGCCAAGTTCAAATTGCGTAGAGTCCATATCTTTCAAGGGGTGCGGCAAATCCATTCGAGATAACTGCAGCGTCGCAGTGTTGAGCACGACAATATACCCTGTATTTTTGTCTTTCCAGTAGGCTAATCTATCAAATTTGTCCATCATCACAGTATCAGTGTAAGACGGGAGGACGGAGTTGTCGCCTCCATTGTCTACACGCTGCAGCGTTGAGGTATCCACCCAAGAGATACTCTGCCAGTCCCTGCTGTCCGATGAGAAGACAGAGAAGCGAGCCAGCTTCGGCTGCACAGAGACCACACGGAACGATCTCTGGTCATCTTCGGAGAAGATGATGCTGAAATCAGGGCAGTGGGGGTCGTCGCATGTCTCTTGGGGAGGGTAGGGGAAGATATACAGCGCCCGCTTGAGGGGGTTGTAGGCAGCTATCTGGTCGGTGTTCTCGTTACAGAGGAAGACGTAGCCGCAGCGACAGCGACAGCCATTGAGGATATTCCACCTGGAGTCGTCTCTGCCTTTCGGGAGCCGGATGAAGCGGAAATCGCTGCCGTGGACGGCCGCGGCGAGGTCATGGTCGGAGCGGCCGTCGAGGGGAATGAGGGAATGAATGCCTGCGTTGAAGAATACAAGGATTTGGGGCGGGTGGACCGCCCGGAAGCGGCGGCGGAAGGAGGGAGACGATCGCACGGCGTGGAGGAAGGCGCGGCAAGCGAGGGCGGCGCGCACCAGGCTCGGGAGGGAGGGGAGGCGGAGGAAGATCTCGCAGAGGAGGTCGTCGCCGATAGCAGTAATGGCGGTGGTGGTGGCCACTGGCGCCGGCGACGGGGGCCCTCGTTGGGAGGCCATGGATTGTCAAGATCGGGCGGCGGCGGCAGATTTTTGTTTCTTATACAGAGTCATCGAGTCAGTATATCCGATCCCACGCACGATAGCCGACCGATCTAGGGTAATTCAGCTTGGTTTTGGCTCAAGTGTGGATGGATTCGATCGACCGCATGTAGGATCATTGGATCCCATGCGCAAAAGACGTTCGATATTGTGTAGTTTAGGTGTGGTCTAGAGTTTGCAACATGGGCGTTGGGCATATTGCGCTCGTTCAGGGTTTGTAACAACATCTATACTGCTCTCGCTTACAAGGTTTGTTCAACTGTTGTTTAGGCTTGCAACATGAGTAGTACATGTTGGACTCATGGGTTTGTGATCCATGTTGCACTTGCTCTGCAAGCTCGTTTAGTTGTGGTTTAGGTTTTGCAACATGAGCCATATTGCAAAGCTCTTTTATGACATAATTAATCTTGTGAAGCTTCTTGAGTTGCTGTTCTGGCGTGGAGGACTGTTTGGTAAGTCACGCACGAGGAAGGACCTACGATATTGGGAAGGGGTGAGGAGAAGAGGGAGATGCTCTCGACGGCGGTGATACGGGTGGTCATTGTCGCCCCTTCTTGTTCGTAGAAATTGTGGCGCGAGCATGGCAGGGATGCAGCACGCAGTGCTGTGCAACAATGCCAATTATTGCCGTGGGATGCAGCATGCAGTGGTCGCCATTGTTCCTTCCGCTCGTAGTGGTGGTTGGGTGGTCATGTCTCCATGTGAAACCTCTCCTCTCAAGTGTGATAAATGGGGATGAAAAAGAGCCGGTTGGGGAAACATGTGGAGGGAAGCCAATATCTGGAGAGATAAGACTGGACGGAAATGGTAGAAGGGCCCATAGGGCCAATTGCCGAATAGGCGACGTGGTTGACGAAAAGTGGGGGAAATTGTTTCCATAAAAAGTGGTTGTATTCACTAGCCCCGTGGTGAAATCGGAACAGATATTATAATCCAATTATTTAACCTCGGCCTTCTAGAACTGTTGCCTCTATCATAGTTTTAGATGACCTCTAAAAACAATTTTTTAGATTATGGGGTGGTGTGTTATTTCTTATATTTTTTAAATATAATACCACATTTATGAATAAGTTGAGTCCACTCCTTAGTGTTACAAATAAATTCATCTTCATCCAAACACAATGTCGAACATTTTGTCGAACACCTTGTGGTCGTCTGCCACATCGCCAACCGAATAGATGTGAATAGAAGGGGAGAAATAACAACACGCAGGGAAGGGAAGGGCGGGAGGGTTGCTGGGAGCATCAACTGGGTTGCAAGCGGATTGGTAGGAGGGGTTGCTGGGAGCACCTACGCATATATACTATCCATGACAAAAAAGAACAATGATTATAAGGACAGTAAAACTGAGCCTAAACCCAGCCCTCACAACGATTTGAGTTTTCAACCGTCCGTTTTTACGATTTATGCATTTTCGGCCGTCGGACTAAGGTGTTAAGCCATCTGTCACCGCGTCTAGTAAATAGTGGCCCAGTTGTCCGATGGGCTGCTGCTCCAGAGGCCAAAATGGAGTCCTTTGGTTAATTGGGCCGCTAGCCAGCCCATTCCTGCCCATGTGCTTCAGTGAAGAAGGTCCAGTGCGGTTGGTCGTCCATTCGCATTGCGCTGTCGCCCCAAAAAGAGAGTTGTCATGGCTGAGGGTCATCGGGATGGGCACCGCCTAGTGGCGGCCTAGAATCACCGATGACAGACGGGGAGCCGCAAGACATGAGGCTCGCTTCGTCTCGCACGGAAGTGCCCTTGCCTGTCCTCGTTGCATCTAATCGCTGTTTTCTTGGCCGGATTACTCTTAGGCAGAGACTACGTGCTGATAAAGTATTACAAAAGTAGAACGAGAGAGATCCAAAACAGAAATGTAAAGTGAATCATTGTTCTCATTGATGATGAGATTACACATTTATATAGCCCCTGAAGGGTGCGAACGAAGGGACGCTAGGCAACCGCCTCAGTTAAGAAAAACAGGGATTAATAGGAATAATTAAATCCTTACACTCTCAATGCAATCTTCTTCACAAGCAGAATTAAAGTGATACTTTGATCATAGCATGGCATATTACGCACAAGTTGTCGCACATTTCAAGGGTGTTGTCACCCAAAATAAATTCCAAATTACTGAAACTAAGTGCAGCAACTTTCAAAACATAAACAAGCGGCCTAGTCATATGATCATATCATAGGTAGGATAGGCGGGCAGCATTCCCTTTTAGGAATACAAGCTTATATGCCAGCTCAATGTTTCTTATCTCCGGACCGAGCAGCAGACTCCATGGCCTCCCTGCAATCCACAAGAGTGAAATGCGTGAGTGAGAATAATTTTGCAGATTTCTAAGCTCAGTAGAAGCGCTCCCATTTACATGTTTATCTTCCTCCTTCCTTGGACAATGAACTAATTCAATAGGATAACAAGTAGGTAAACTAGCAAATACATCTTCATTACCCTAGAGCTCTCTTGATCTCATCGCTCTCAGGTTCACGTTTCAGTGCTTCCCGGAATGCATCAGCTGCTCCTTGGTACTACCTCCTTTCCGGTTTATAAGGCTTGCGCGTATATCTAGGTTGACAAATAAACCAACGTAATACAAGTTATTCGTCACAAAAAATATATCATTAGAAACTTCAGATCTTGTATTTTCTAATGGTGTAATTTTTAGACTATACAACTCATTTTATATTGGTCAAATTATAGACCTAGGGATACGCGCATGCCTTATAAACCGGAAAGGAGGTAGTAATTCTGTACACACACAAAATAAATTACAACAGCATGCAAGTAAGTGAAACTGAACCAGACTGCCATTCCGAGGCTGGACTTGCCATACCTCCATGAATGTGAGAGCTGTACCCTCACGGAACCATCCCTTGCACCAATCAGGCTGAAGTTTTCTGCAGTGTTGAGCGTCTGACAAGGCTCTTTCCCATTCCCTCATCCTCAGCCAGCAAGTGCTCCGGTTGGAGAACATGGTGGCATCAGAAGGGTCTATCTCAATCACCTGCATTAACAACCGGCATGCATGAAATCACTTTAGCAGGATCCTTTCATTAGATCAACATATATACTGATGGCTTTTTTCTATTCTCTTTTTGTATGTTTGGATCTTCTAAACTCTGCAATAATAAATTGAGGGCTGTGCATCAATCGATGCAAAGGCCTGGGCTGTTACCCCTAAAAAAATAATAAGAATAGTCCTGATTTAACCAAAGGCGAGATCAAATATTTAGTGTGAGCTTTTAGTCACGATATGGAATGCAGAGCAATTGCTTTAGCCATCTGATATGAGGAAGCCACCCTCTATGAATATTTCAAAATAAAAATAAACTAATCTATGAAAAATTCATTTTTCTCATAACTAGTACTCACTCCGTAAACTAATACTCCCTCTGTTCACTTTTATAAGTCCTTGAAAACATTTCAGACAATGTGTAAAACAGTCCATTTTCTTATGTCTGAAAGGACTTATAAAAGTGAACGGAGGGAGTATAAGACGCTTTAGATCACTACTTTAGTGATCTAAAACGTCTTATATTACTTTACAGAGTAGTATGGACGCAAGAATTACTGAAGTCACCACATTTTCTGCTCTGCATCTGATGTTTCAGAACTCACCCGTCCGAAGAAGTACAGTGCGGCATGGTAGTCCTCCTTTGCAAATGCATCCCTCCCTCTAGACTTCAGATCAGTTATTGTTCCATCTCCAGGAACTGGATCCTGAAGACAATAGCACAGCCATAGTGAATTTCAAATTCAATAAGCATAAGTATTGCAGTTGGAAAGCCTATATTAAAATCTCTTCACCCTGAATTCTCTAATTTAGAATCATGATTATTGATTTCCACTTCAAATTTACAAATTCGATAGGTGAAGTGTTGTGCAACCAACATTACCAAAATTTGTCCTTAATACTCGCTATTAAGTAAAACTACCAAGTTGACACTCATAATTGTGAGGGCATTATTTTAAATTTGTTGAATGGTACAAAGAAATAAATATATAGTTTTATGAAAATTCAGATTTTGCGGTACCAGAAACAATATGTTTGGGCAACCATTGTAGCCCATATGCTTTTAGAATATACTCTCCTTTCTGATCTACCGGTCATTATGTATTTATTAGGCACACTTACCAAGATCCACTGATTTTAGAGAATTTTGAATTGATCTGCATTTTTATCATACTATACTTTTACGATATAATCGTTATATGTGGGAAATTCTAAATTATCGTAGATTAGCAGGCTCACAACTTTAAGATAGGCAGCATGTGATTTTCAATGAAATTAATTACCTATGTAAAAATTTCGAACTTCTCTACATATTATAAAATCAAGCTCAATCTCAGTATTAGCTTCAACATCTAATATGGCACGTGAGGCATGGAATTTCGGATCAACCTCTGGCATGTAGCTTAGATATCTGATGAGGATGTTAGGCCCATGTCATCATGACGACGTAAATCCTAGCGGTTGGTGACAATTTTGTACCGAAGCAGAAGTGTACAATATTGTTTAGGATGTCAAGTATTAACGAATAAAGATACAGTACACTATTGTTTAGTGCAGGTTTCTGCAGTGAACAAACACATGGTCTTTGAAAACAGAACGGAACGAGGATACATGCATGGATGAAGGGGTAATATTGAAGGACACAACCAAAGCTCGCGAGTATTTTTTTTTTAGTAAATTTTTTTTTGAGTAAAAGATCGCGAGTATGCATTCATACTTCTGGGTTCAATTTTTAAATCCATATAAACTATTACTGACAACATGTGTAAGTAAATGTTGTGCTCTAAATAGAAAGGAAAAATCTACAGGATATACTTCAATGTAGTAAGAAAGGATCTACTCCCTCTGTTTCTAAATATAAGCCCTTTTAGGAATTTCGATATGAACTACATACAGATGAATATAGACATATTTTAGAGTGTGGATTCACTCATTTTTCTCTGTACGTAGTCGGTATTGGAATCTCTATAAGGTCTTATATTTAGGAACGGAGGGAGTACATGCCTGATGCTAGATTTGTTAGTTATTTGTGCACACATATACCTGATGCCTGATAAGTGGAGATTCCATCGTTCTAATTATCCCATCAACAGTCCAATATGGCAGAGATGGAACTTGTATTGTCTTGGAAAACAGAATTTTGACAAGGTCACGTCGACCACACTTTGCCGCTAATTTGATTGGAATATCCCCACCCTATATTACAACAAAAAGACAGGGGCATAATCCAGCATGAATGAAAAGGGATCATAACATTGAGGTGTACCAGAAAACATTATGAAAATAAAAGGAGATATTCCTACATACATCATAACTAATGGCAGTATAAGGTATTGTCAAATGAATTAATAAAACAAACTAATCAATAGTAAAACTACATCCACTTATGTTCTTGTCAGCAAGATCAAGTAGTACAAATCACCCTACACTGGCATAGAGATAAATCGTCAAGAGTCGATTCATTCTAATCAGTACTACCTCTGTCCAGGTTTATTAGCCCCCCTCATATTTTGGGTCAAACTTTGACCATCTATTTGACTAGAAAAATGCCAAGGATATATGATAAAAAGGTATTGTTGGATTTGTATTGAATAAAGGTTTCCAATGGTGTAATTTTTGTGGCATATAGCTTACATTTTATTAGTTAAATATGTGGTCAAACTCTAGTCCAAAATAAGATGGTTCCTAATAAATACGGACGGATGGAGTAACAATCGTGTGGTATGATACTCCATTATGCCAAACCATGGCACAGATACCTATATATCACTAGGGCTGCAAATCAATACATATGCACAGCTCCAATTAATCACTATTTTTGGCATCACAATTTGAATTGTGATTTTTTCATAAATCAGGCTACATGGAGTCTGAGATCCAAAAGCAATTTCCGCCTTTATTATATATAGTCCCTCTGTTCACTATTATAAGATGTTCTAACATATTTCTGATTTGAATGTATAGAGGTGCATTTTAGTATGTTTGTTCACTCATCTCAGCCCGTATGTAGTCCATAATGAAATTAAATATTCAAAACATCTTATATTGTGAAGAGAGGGAGTAATAATTTAAATTGACAATTTAATTTATACAAAGCACATTCTCTCTATCTCGGCCTTAGGTTCAGACAACCACACAACCATATGCGATATGCAAGACGCCAAATTACAAATTTACAAGTTACAACCTAGTCCCTCCGTCCCATAATGTAAGACGTTTTTTGACACTAACGTCTTACATTATGGGACAGAGGGAGTAGTAAAGAAAATCCAACAAGCATAAGAGTCCAACTAACCTCGGCAGGAATATTAGGATCTGCCCCAGCCTCAAGCAAGAACTTGACAATATCTGTCCAGCCAGCTTCCACTGCATGCATTAGAGTCGGTCCGTGGTAAGAGCTAAAATTGGCATCAGCACCAGCCTATTATTTTGAAATACATAACAGAAAGTAAGAAAATGTTGAACCAGTATCATATGCACGAGACTGTAAGATCAACCAAAGTAGTATGGCTGTTTTGCTGGCCTGCATTATCCTATACTAGAACAAGAGCTAGGAGAGGCACAAAAAAGTACTCAAGTTAGCTGTGGTGAATGCGTTAAGGGACCTCAATCAGTAGCCTCATGCATTTGAGGGACTTCTCCCAGCAAGCCAGCATGAGTGGTGATACGTTATCATCCATATGTATGTTGGGCTGATTTTTTGAAAGAGAAAAAAACTGTAAGATGGCAGCACTAATAATAATAATAATAATAATAATAATGACCACCAAGAGTATTCTGCTTCCAAATTCAGAAATATGCATGCAATTCGGTTATACTGAGTTCAGAAACATACATCGGCACCATGCTCCAGCAGAATTTCATAGCCTGATGCTGGCCCATTGTGGCAGCCGCGTGCAATGGTGCCCCAACATAAGCCCCGAGCATGATGTCCACAGGAATCATTCCTTGGGACAGTAACAGCTCTAAAGGCTCGCATAGCCCTGGTTTGGTGGCGCAACAAATTAAGATCAGAAGTGTATCTTTTGCAGGAAAGATTTTGGGTTTCAGTTCCAAAGACTGATGATTGAAGACTAGAGTGAGGGAAAATCACCTCTCCCGGCTGCAAGGTGCAGCATCGTCACGCCTCGGGCGTTTGCCTTTCTAGGGTTAGCGCCACGATCGAGAAGGTACTTCATAACCTGGACGTGCCCGACGTATACAACACAACTCAAGGGTGTCTTGCCTGCAAGAGAAAGAAATCAAATGAGACCCGATGCTGACATTCACAGACAAACATGTTGCCAGTCTTTCGGAAAAAAATGCCATCCATCGATAGCACCATGACACAGTGCACGCACCTGTGGTGGTCGCTGCGTTGACACCAAGCCCTACTTCCTCTATCAAGAACTTGCAGCACTCCAAAGAACCCTTGTCTGCAGCCAGATGCAGTGCGTTAGCCCCTTCGACATCCTTGGCTCCCCGCAAGTCCATCCATTTTGCCATTTCTATCAAAAAGAACATTATTGTAAGCAAAGAGAGAGGGGGGGTCTTGTGCATGTGCACGGTGTTCCCCACGCACTCCGGCATTTCTTGGGTCTTTGGGCGGTCGGCTCTGTCATTGGCGCCACTCTTGACGTCGACCTCTTATGCTTGCGTCGTCGAGATATTGTAAGGATTCAGGTCGGAGTGCTGAACCTTGATGCTTTTAAGATGAGTCCTATTAACTCTCTCACGTCAGATGTGGTTGTTCAAAAGAAGGGCTATGAATTCCAGTACACCCTGGAAGATGATAATTTTCGCGTTGATCCTGACTTTGTGCCTCGTGTGTGGGAACATGGCGATGATTTGGATGGGGACAGGGAGTTTGATCGAGAGGACAATTCGGGGGCTGCTGATATGAGTAAGAGGCCGAAAGCTTCTGCGGCGCCCGCCAATACGGCGGCATCCTCCTCCTCGGGAGGTGTGGTCCCGATGCAAACGGCCACCTCCGTACCTGCTTCCGCCATGGCTCCACCATGCTCCTCCTCGCGTCGTTTGGAGGGGAGCCTCCGGCGGCCACGGACCTTGAGCCGT
>LR738713.1:659971314-659986966 GCA_902687465.1 Secale cereale
AAACACAAGAGTCGCACTAACCATGTCTGGAATATTAGGATCTGCCCCAGCCTCAAGCAAGAACTTGACAATATCTGTCCAGCCAGCTTTCAACGCATGCGCTAGAGGAGTCGGTCCGCGATAATAGTTACAGTTGACATCAGCACCAGCCTATTATTTCCCAAATACATAACAGCAAGTAAGAAAAAAGTTGAACTAGTAAACCATGTGCATGAGACTGTAAGATCAACTAAAGTTTTTTTAGGGCTATAAGATCAACTAAAGTAGCAAGGCTGCTTTGCTGGCCTGCATTATTCTGTACTAGTACAATAGTTTGGACAGGCACACAGAAATACTGATGTTAGGTGTGATTGTGTGAATGAGTTACTGGACCTCAATCAGCAGCCTCATGCATTTGAGGGACTTCTCACAGCCTGCCAGCATGAGTGGTGATACATTCTCATCCATAAGTATGTTGGGCTGTTTGTTCGAATGAAAAGAAAATAATAGTCAGATCTCTCATCTCTGATGGCAGAAACTGCCGACCAAGAGTATTCTACCGCAAAAATTATAAATATGCATGCAATTTGGTTATACCACTGAGTTTAGAGACATACATCAGCACCATGCTCCAGCAGAATCTTCATAGCCTGATGCTGGCCCCTCGAAGCAGCCGCATGCAATGGCGTCCCGACATAATCCACGAGCATAATGTCCACAGGAATCATTCCTTGGGACAGCAACAGCTCTAAAGGCTCGCATAGCCCTGGTGTGGTGGTCCAACAAATTAAGATCAGAAGCATTTGCAGGTAACTGAGATCTTCCTTGAAAATCATAGACTGAAGACTAGAGTGAGGCAAAATGACCTCTCCCGGTTGCAATGTGCAGCATAGTCAAGCCTTGGGCTGTCGCCTTTTTCGGGTTTGCGCCATGATCAATAAGGTACTTCATAACCTGGGCGTTCCCGGCGTATAGAGCGCAGCTCAAAGGTGTCTTGCCTGCAAGAAAAGAAAAGAGATGAAATGAGATCCGACACTGACATGCACAGAGAAACATTACCAATCTGCCATGCATCCATCGATAGCACCATGACGCAGTGCACGCACCTGCGGTGGTCGCTGTGTTGACACCAAGCCCTACTTCCTCTATCAAGAACTTGCAGCACTCCAGAGAACCCTTGTCTGCAGCCAGATGCAGCGCGTTAGCCCCTTCCACGTCCTTGGCTCCCCGCAGGTCCGCCCGCTCCGCCATTTCTGTCAAAGAGAACATTATTGTAACTTGTAAGCAGATCTAGAGAGAGAGAGAGAGAGAGAGAGGGAGAGAGAGAGAGAGAGAGAGATAGAGAGTTACCCTTGAGGGTGCGGAGGTCGCCGTCGCGGGCGGCTTGGAGGGCGATGCGGTTCTGGACATGGACGCGGGAAGAGGAAGAGGCCATGGTGGAGGCAGAGCTTTGGGTGGACGGGTGAGTGTTCTGTGGAGTTTGAAGTTGGGATGGGGCAAGGGAACGGTACTTGAAGAAGAGGAAGAGACATCAAGGAAGTGAGAGAGTGGGTGGGTTAATGAAGGGTAGTTGAGGTGCCAACCGATATTAATCAAGGGTTCTTTATCGGTTTATCCAACGCCGAGATTTTTGACTTTGCCATCCATTGTTTGCACAGTATCCTAGGCGTTGGGATGTTTTCCAATGAGGCTATCGCCAGAGTAAAAATTAATGCTTAAACATTTACAAACCGAGCTTCTTGGTTTATGTCTTGTGCATAAGAGCATCTCCAACACACACGCGATATTAGCGCCGTGATGAAAAAATCAGATTTTTTGCACGCGTAGCCGTTCCGGACGCTCCAGCGAAGACGCAAAAAACGCGTGCGCAGCATAACTGGTTCAGCGCGTGGAGCGAAACGGCATCGCGCGCCGCTTATTTCGTGTGCCCGCTCTCACGCGCTGGACACTCGAGCGCCTGCGCCTCGACTCCACCTCCCTCTCCGGCCGCCCCTCCTTCGCCCCGCTCCGCGCCGTCGCCGGCGAATTCGCTAATACTTTCCGAGGTCCTCATGATGATGCGGCTAGGACTGGACGTTCGAGCGAGCTTTTCGGCTCGGCTCGAAGCTCGTTTCAGCTCGGCCCGAACTGGCTCGGCCCGATAACAAAACCTACCAAGCCGAGCTTGGAAACTGGGCTCGCTGGGCCAAGGAGCCGAGCCTGAAAATGCTCGGTCCAGCTCGGTGGCTCGCCTCAGGCAAAGCCCAAACGCCCACGAGGCAGCCCAAGCAGCCCATCCCACTAGTTTGTGAACTCCCCGCACGGCCACAAAGCTCCTCGCAGCTCATCCTGGTCAATTCACTCGTGCGGTAGTCACACACTAGGTTTTCAAGTACACGGACCTGCCGACATCGTCGCCGCGTGCCTCTCCTCCACTCCTTGCGTACCCTGTCGAGCGGCGCCGGTAGCCCGCCCGTGCAGCGCCGCCGACTACTACGCAGCATGCGCCATTCCTCGCCACATCAAGCACCGGCAGGCGCACGGCGGCCATCGCACACGAGCTGCAGGGCGGCGACCATGCCGCCAAGTAATTCGTCCACATCCTATGGGTCTGCAAGTACTCCTCTCGTTTCCAAGCACCACTCCACGTAGCATCGCCGGTGATCCCACATCTAGCAGCAGCGAGGCCCTTGGGAAGAAGACGTAAACAGGGCCCACCTGGCAGTGACCCCTGTCCATTCACTCACGAGCTGCTTGGGCTAGACCGAGCCACTGCAAAAACGAGCCCAGCCACCCATATGCAGCTCGTTGCATCAGCGAGCCGAGCCGAGCTGGCTCGTTTCAGAGCGAGCTAAAGCATGGCTCGGGCCGAACTCGGCTCGGCTTGCCTCGTGTCCAGCCCTAGATGCGGCACACGACAATGAAAAGGAGGAGAAAGAATCGTCTTCGGATGAGGATGAAGAATCGGAGGAAGAGGAAGACTATGATGATGCGGCATGATTGTTGATGTACCATTTGTTTGTGTGAATTATATGTCATGAACTTGGTTGTGTGATTTCGAACTTTTTTTTTTGCGACAGAAGGAGAGTTTTATTCCATAATTATAGGGTTACAATCAAGAGGCACCAACTCCTTAATACAAGGTGGGCTCCTCCCCAGCCATACGGCAGTAGTAGACTCCGTACGACTGTACAATGCCAACCGATGTGCTACCCTATTATGCTCACGCTTTAGTTTTAATGGAACAAACTCTCGATCCTGAAGATGACGCTTGATCTCTAATACCAAGTGCCCATAAGCTGACCTGGATAAGCTATCCCCGGTCATTGCACCTAGTGCCGTGGATGAGTCTGACTGAACCACAATTGGCATGGACGAGTGCTGCAGGGCCAAGGCCATGCCCTGCATTATCGCATGTAGCTCCGCTTCCAGCGCATCATTGCAGTTAAAGATGCATCTATACGCCGCGAAGATCACACTTCCTTCATGATCCCGAAGTATCATACCTGCTGCCGCCGACCCGTCCTCTTGCATGAATGCCCCATCCACCGAGAGCGCCGCCCAGCCCAAGGGCGGTCGTGGCCAGTGCAGACCCGTTGGAAGAGCGGGAACCTCGGCGATTGCATCCCGAACGACAGGCATTTTCCCTTTGAGGATATTATCTGTAGAGAATCGACCACACAGGTTCAAGGAGTTCATATAGCTCTGAAGGAAGTCCGACGTTGCCGTTACGGGAGGATCATCCTTTCCGTGCGTAAGGTCCGATCGTAACGACCAGATCCTCCATATCAACATGATCGTGCAATCCCGCATGTGATCGTCGCAGTTAGCCAGGACATTTAACAGCCACTCCTTCCCTGAATCCTGGAGAAGCTCTTGGCTCGGAAGACGCCATACTGTTCTCATCTGATTCCATATTCTCTGCGCATGCTCACACGACACAAGAGCATGGAAGCTAGTTTCCTTTTCTCGTCCGCACACCCGACAGCTATCCCTAGTCGAGATGTGTCTATATTTCTTGCACTCATTTGTGGCGAGAGCCCCAGAGACAACCTTCCACGCCGTAATTCTCATCTTAAGAGGCACTTGAGAGCTCCAAATTCGCTGCCAGATAGGCCTTCGACCTAAAGCATTATTACTTGACGAGCTTAGCTGCATTGAGTATTGAGCTTCTGTAGCTAGATGATAGGCGCTACGAACGGAGAACTGTCCAGACCGCTCCGGAGCCCAAGCGATGAAATCCTGCCCGTTCCTTGGAGATGTGCGGATCATCAAGATCGCCCTAACATCCATGTCCCAAAAATGCACCCTAAGACGTTCCAAATCCCATGCACCATGCTCATTCAGAAAATCAGCCACCTGATTGTACCGACAGTTCCCTTTAGGGGTGATCGGCCTGAAATTGTGGCCACGAGGAATCCAAGCATCTCTCCAGGTTTTAATCATAAGACCGTTGCCGACTCGCCATATAATGCCCTTCTTCACCAACTCAAGACCATGAACAATACCCTTCCAGACCGCCGAACTGTTAGACGAGAATACCGTGTCTAGCAAATTGCCCCTTGGATAGTATTTGGCTTTCAGTAATCTCGCACAAAGGCTATCTGGGCTATCCAAAAGGCGCCAGGCTTGCTTGGCAAGCAGAGCTTGATTGAAAGCCCTCATGTCTCGGAATCCCATGCCCCCCATTGCTTTGGGCAACATCATCCTCTCCCAACTCAGCCAGGCCATCTTTCTTTTGCCGTTTTCCACCCCCCACCAATATTGCCTCATCATTTGGTTAGGTCATCGCACACTGAGGCCGGTAGTTTGAACACACTCATCACATAGGTGGGTATCGCCTGAGCCACGGCCTTGATAAGAATTTCTTTATTTCCAACCGAGACATATTGTTCACTCCAATCAATAAGAATTTTCCTCAATCTGTCTTGCAACGTCTCGAATTGCCCTTTATGAACTCGTCCGTCAAGGACCGGCAATCCAAGGTATTTTGGCTCAAACACCTGCTGTGTTACCTCCAATGTTTTCTTGATATCATCCGCAACTGACCCACCACAATTGTCAGAAAAAAGGATGGAACACTTCTCGGGGTTTATAAGTTGACCCGTCGCCGAGGAATAAGTGTTCAACAAACCTTTAACAACATTCGCCTGTTGGCCTGAAGCTTCAAAAAATAGCAAGGTATCATCGGCAAAGAGGAGGTGAGATATCTCCGGAGCACCTCGACAAATGCTCACCCCGTTCAAGCTACCATCGTTCACTGATTTAGATAGAAGAGCAGATAACGCATCAGCGACAAAGAGAAACAAAAACGGAGACAGTGGGTCACCTTGGCGGAGGCCTCGCGATGGTGTGAAAGCCTCCAGAAGCTTCCCATTGAGCTTAACCGAGTACCGAACAGATCTGACACACGTCATTATCCAAGCGATCCATTGCTCCGAAAAAACCCATCGTCTCAGCGCCTTCTCCAGAAAATCCCAATCGACCCGATCGTACGCCTTTGAGAGATCGAGCTTGTACGCACAGGCCGCCCGACTGTTGCTCTTCAAGGATTGTATGTGATGGATGCACTCGAAGGCAATGATAGAGTTATCCGAGATGAGCCGGCCCGGTATAAAGGCACTCTGGTTCTCAGAAATCAACTCCGACAGACAAGGACGGAGTCGATTAACCAAGCACTTAGAAACCAGCTTGTAAATTACGTTGCATAGGCTGATCGGCCTGAACTCCTTAAGCTCCTTGGGATGCGGGACTTTGGGAATAAGGACGATCGCCGTATCATTAACCCCTTCTGGCATGGAGCCAGATGCAAAGAACTCTAGTACAACAGCTATGATTTCAGATTTTAGAGCTCCCCAATTCCGTTGATAAAATCTTGCTGGAAAGCCATCCGTGCCCGGAGCTTTAAGTGGGCCTATTTGAAATAGGGCATTCGACACTTCCTCCTCTGTAAACGGCGCGCATAAGATGGCGTTCATCTGTTCAGATACTTTAGAATCTATAGCCTCGAGAACGACCTCCGGAGTAAGAGTCGGATCCTTTGTATAAACTTCCTTGAAGTAGGAAGTAGCCATGAGTTCCATGTCCGACGGAGAGGAGCACCAAGAGCCATCAGTTCGCCGGAGTCTGTGAATGTAGTTCCTCCTTGCCCGCCAAACGGCTCGTCTATGCAAGTATGCCGTATTCCGCTCCCCTTCCTTCAGCCACGTAATGCGTGATCTCTGTAGCCACATCATCTCTTCTCTGTAAAGCAGCTCATCAAGTTGAGACATCTTATGGCGGATCAACGAACGGTCCGCATCATTAAGCTATAAATCAGCCAGTTCGGCCTGTAGCTTCTCCAGCTCAGTAACAACATGGCAGAAATTTTCCTTACTCCACGCCCGTAAGCCATTCATCATTTCATGTAGGGCATCCCTCACGGCCGCTAGGGTACCAGCCGGCTTGCTTTTCCGCCATCTACTTGCCACCACCTCTGACAACGCCGGATGGCGTTCCCACATAATTTCATACCGAGGAGAAGCTCTAGTTCTCCTCGGATCCACAAGAGCCAGTCGAATCACGATCGGACTATGATCCGAACATGAGGATGCCAAGTGATCCACTTGCGCGGCAGGGAAGAGCTCCCTCCACCCCTCATCCGCACAAGCTCGGTCCAGGCGCACACGCACGTTCCTTTCTCCAATCTGCCCATTATCATATGTAAAGGGAAACCCCGAGAACCCAAGATCCCATAACTCACATGCCAACAAACAATCCCGGAATAGCCCCATCAGATTTTCGGAGCGCTGGGCTCTTGACATGTGCTCATGCTGCCACATTGCTTCATTAAAGTCCCCACACACTAACCACGGCTCCGACGAAACCGCACGAAGCTGGGACAGCGAACTCCACATGAGATGACGGTTTTCAACCCTAGGTTCACCATAGACAAACGTTGTCCCCCAGCTTTTATCACTTGCCACATCAACAATCCGCACGTCAATGTACCGTGCACAAGAATCCAGCACCGTCACTTGCAGTCAGGCCCGTACTGCACACATGTGCAGGGTGTTCGACCGAACAGGGCCCCCAATTTAGCAGGGCCCCAATTTTCTAACTGACCTGTTTAGCCATGGCTAATCTCCCATAAAAAAGCCACGAGTAAACACTAAGTACCTAGTCTACACCCAAGACCGTATCTCACGCACGACTCTTCTTCTCTCTTGTTGTCTTTCTCTTCTAGTAGCATCTTCCCATGGTCCTATGGCAGTTTCTGATTCTACTCCTGTAGATTAATTCATTCGCATTCTCCCCAAAATAGTCTTCTGATGCAATTTATTCGGTGTCTTCTTCAATCTGTAGTTTTAGTAGTATGACAGCTCCATCATCGTCCATCTATTTATTCGGGTGTCTTCTCTTCTTCACTCCATTTATCACTCACTTCTTTCAATCCCCGTGTTGCTTGTCGCTGGACCTGTGAGGGCAAGAGTGCTTGACCAATTTATCAATAAGATCAAGGCAGCAAGCGGACTATCAAAGCTACACACGGTGCCGCCACATGGTTTCTTCCCAAATTAAGAAAAAGGCTATTTCATCCCTCTTTATTTCTATGTTCTGTTTTCGGCGCATGATATTTGCTAGTTTTAATTTCCTGAAATTTCCTCCAGTTCGAATTACGAAATTTGAGTTCGGACACAAAAGCAGAAGAAAGGATTTTTTTTTTGTTTGAAAAACTCACTCGACATGAAGAAGGCAATCCTGATAAGTGTTTAGTAAAAGAGTCAAATGTTTCTTCCGAAAAAATCAAGGTTTAGATACTAGTGCTGATGAGGTTCCTGGCGATCATAGGATGAATGCTAAAAAACCAAAACCACCTACAGAATTTAGTACCGGTTGGTGATACCAACCCGTACTAAAGGTATCCTCTACCCCACCGCTGGCTCGTGCCACGTGGTGGCCTTTTAGTTGATGTTCGTGCTGAACCGGTACTAAAGGGGGGGGGGGGCTTTAGTCCCCACCCTTTAGTGCCGGTTACAGAACCGGCACTAAAGGCCCATACGAACCGGTGCTAAAGCCCGGTTCTGCACTCAGTGGCGAATCTAGGAAGAAAATAAAGGGTAGGCTAAACTCAACGGTGAGAAAACTAAGCTCTCTTTTGAGAAACAAGCACGATGTCCCAACCTTGTTGTCAAAATATGCTCAGCATTTCCCAAATTACTACTTAAAACATGTAGTATTAACTAGATTTTTTTCTAGGAATTTCGACTTTTTTACGAAATTTTGAACCAAAATATGAATTTATCTTGCAAAATAACCAATATCTCCCCATTTTGTTGTCCATATAAGTTGAAGGATGTATTACAATCACAATAGTTAGGGGAAGGGTATCTGGGTTTAGAACTTCAGACTAACTGGGATAGGTTCAGGTTTAGTGTGAGGAGTACATGCATGCCTAGTCATTTTGGTACTCTTCTTTTTTGCAAATAAGTTGCATTGGATACTAAATTAGTTAGCACTACATGAACTAGTTATTACAGTAGATAGAGGCTGGGCATTCGCCTGTGTGGTGCATGTTCGCTGTGCATGTGTGGCGTTGTGTGTTTGCTACTCCATAGTAGATATATTATTGAGCTGGGTGAAAGTACTAGTGGTAGTAGTAAAAAATAGTGTCATTTGGAGGGTAGGCTTGAGCCTGTTTAAGCCCTGTTAGTAGACTCGCCACAACAATCTCTAAATTAAATTGATAACACAAAATTAAAGGAAAAAAACCAAAACCACCTACAGAATTTAGTACCGGTTGGTGATACCAACCCGTACTAAAGGTATCCTCTACCCCACCGCTTTCTCGTGCCACGTGGTGGCCTTTTAGTTGCGGTTCGTGCTGAACCAGTACTAAAGGGGGGGGGGCTTTAGTCCCCACCCTTTAGTGCCGGTTACAGAACCGGCACTAAAGGCCCATACGAACCGGTGCTAAAGCCCGGTTCTGCACTAGTGCTAGTTACGCGGTTGATGTAGTCGAACGTCTTCGCCATCTAACCGATCCAAGCACCGAACGTACGGCACCTCCGCGTTCAGCACACGTTCAGCTCGATGACGTCCCATGAGCTCTTGATCCAGTTGAGCTTCACGAGAGAGTTTCGTTAGCACGACGGCGTGGTGACGGAGATGATGAAGCTACCGACGCAGGGCTTCGCCTAAGCACTGCAACGATATGACCGAGGTGTGTTTCTGTGGAGGGGGAATCGCACACGGCTAATACAATGTTGCTTGTCTGTTCTAGGGTGCCCCCTGCCCCTGTATATAAAGGAGCATGGGGGGAGGCCGGCCGGCCCTTGGGCGCGCCAAGGAGAGGGAGGCACTACAAAAAATATGTCAACTTGTGACCTTGACTATTGGTCACTGAATGGTCATTATTTTCTATTTGTGACCTTTGCTTATTGCGCCGTAACCATGGATAATCTTCATCGTTTATCAGGATGCTTGGGTTAACCTTGACTTTGAAGGGAGGAATTTCATGAAACTTTTCATAATCTTCAGACATGTCTGTCTTGCCCTCCACTCCCAGGATGTCCCTTTTTCCTGAAAGAACTATGTGGCGCTTTGGCTCATCGTATGATGTATTCGCTTCCTTATCTTTTCTTTTTCTCGGTCTGGTAGACATGTCCTTCACATAGATAACCTGTGCCACATCATTGGCTAGGACGAACGGTTCGTCAGTGTATCCAAGATTTTTCAGATCCACTGTTGTCATTCCGTACTGTGGGTCTACCTGTACCCCGCCTCCTGACAGATTGACCCATTTGCACTTAAACAAAAGGACCTTAAAATCATGTCCGTAGTCAAGTTCCCATATGTCCACTATGTAACCATAATATGTGTCCTTTCCCCTCTCGGTTGTTGCATCAAAGCGGACACCGCTGTTTTGGTTGGTGCTCTTTTGATCTTGGAAAATCGTGTAAAATGTATTCCCATTTATCTCGTATCCTTTGTAAATCAATACAGTCGAAGATGGTCCCCTGGACAACAAGTACAACTCATCACAAACAGTGTTGTCACCTCTGAGACGTGTTTCCAACCAACGGCTGAAAGTCCTGATGTGTTCACATGTAATCCAGTCGTCGCACTGCTCCGGGTGTTTGCAGCGCAGACTGTTCTTGTGTTCATCGACATACGGGGTCACTAATGTAGAGTTCTGTAGAACTGTGTAGTGTGCTTGAGACCAAGAATATCCGTCCCTGCATATTATTGAGTCCCTTCCAAGCGTGCCTTTTCCAGTCAGTCTCCCCTCGTACCGCGATTTAGGGAGACCTATCTTACTAAGGCCAAGAATGAAGTCAACACAAAACCCGATGACATCCTCTGTTTGATGGCCCATGGAGATGCTTCCTTCTGGCATGGCGGGGTTACGGACATATTTCTTTAGGACACCCATGAACCTCTCAAAGGGGATCATATTGTGTAGAAATACGGGCCCCAGAATGACAATCTCGTCGACTAGATGAACTAGGACGTGTGTCATGATATTGAAGAAGGATGGTGGGAACACAAGCTCGAAACTGACAAGACATTGCGCCACATCACTCCTTAGCCTTGGTACGATTTCTGGATCGATCACCTTCTGAGAGATTGCATTGAGGAATGCACATAGCTTCACAATGGCTAATCGGACGTTTTCCGGTAGAAGCCCCCTCAATGCAACCGGAAGCAGTTGCGTCATAATTACATGGAAGTCATGAGACTTTAGGTTCTGGAACTTTTTCTCTGCCATATTTATTATCCCCTTTATACTCGACGAGAAGCCAGTCGGGACCTTCATACTGAGCAGGCATTCAAAGAAGATTTCTTTCTCTTCTTTCGTAAGAGCATAGCTGGCAGGACCTTCATACTGCTTCGGAGGGATGCCGTCTTTTTCGTGCAAACGTTGCAGGTTCTCCCGTGCCTCAGCTGTATCTTTTGTCTTTCCATACACGCCCAAGAAGCCTAGCAGGTTCACGCAAAGGTTCTTCGTCACGTGCATCACGTCGATTGAAGAGCGGACCTCTAGGTCTTTCCATTAGGGTAGGTCCCAAAATATAGATTTCTTCTTCCACATGGGTGCGTGTCCCTCAGCGTCATTCGGAACAGCTAGTGCGCCGGGGCCCTTTCCAAAGATTATGTGTAAATCATTAACCATAGCAAGTACGTGATCACCGGTACGCATGGCGGGCATCTTCCGGTGATCTGCCTCGCCTTTGAAATGCTTGCCTTTCTTTCGACATTGATGGTTGGTCGGAAGAAATCGACAATGGCCCAGGTACACATTCTTTCTGCACTTGTCCGGGTATATACTTTCAGTGTCATCTAAACAGTGCGTGCATGCGTGGTATCCTTTGTTTGTCTGTCCTGAAAGGTTACTGAGAGCGGGCCAATCGTTGATGGTCACGAATAGCAACACCTTTAGGTCAAATTCCTCATGTATGTGCTCATCCCACGCACGTACACCGTTTCCATTCCACAGCTGTAAAAGTTCTTCAACTAATGGCCTTAGGTACACATCAATGTCGTTGCCGGGTTGCTTAGGGCCTTGGATGAGAACTGGCATCATAATGAACTTCCGCTTCATGCACATCCAAGGAGGAAGGTTATACATACATAGAGTCACGGGCCAGGTGCTGTGATTGCTGCTCTGCTCCCCGAAAGGATTAATGCCATCCGCGCTTAAAGCAAACCATACGTTCCTTGCGTCCTTTGCAAACTCCTCCCAGTACTTTCTCTCAATTTTTCTCCACTGCGACCCGTCAGCGGGTGCTCTCAACTTCCCGTCTTTCTTACGGTCCTCACTGTGCCATCGCATCAACTTGGCATGCTCTCTGTTTCTAAACAATCATTTTAACCGTGGTATTATAGGAGCATACCACATCACCTTCGCAGGAACCCTCTTCCTGGCGGGCTCGCCATCAACATCACCAGGGTCATCTCGTCTGATCTTATACCGCAATGCACCGCATACCGGGCATGCGTTCAGATCCTTGTATGCACCGCGGTAGAGGATGCAGTCATTAGGGCATGCATGTATCTTCTGCACCTCCAATCCGAGAGGGCATACGACCTTCTTTGCTGCGTATGTACTGTCGAGCAATTCGTTATCCTTCGGAAGCTTCTTCTTTAATATTTTCAGTAGCTTCTCAAATCCTTTGTCAGCCACAGCATTCTCTGCCTTCCACTGTAGCAATTCCAGTACGGTACCGAGCTTTGTGTTGCCATCTTCGCAATTGGGGTACAACCCTTTTTTGTGATCCTCTAACATGCGATCGAACATCAGCTTCTCCTTTTGACTTTCGCATTGTGTCCTTGCATCGACAATGACCCGGCGGAGATCATCATTTGGTTCCTCTTGATCTTCAGCAGCTTCACCCGTTGCAGCATCATTGGGCACATCGTCTGGTTCCTCTTGATCTTCACCAGCTCCCCCCATTGCAGCATCACCGTATTCAGCGGGCACATAGTTGTCATCGTACTCTTCTTCTTCGCCGTCTTCCATCATAACCCCTATTTCTCCGTGCCTCGTCCAAACATTATAGTGTGGCATGAAACCCTTGTAAAGCAGGTGGGAGTGAAGGATTTTCCGGTTAGAGTAAGACATCGTATTCACACATTTAGTGCATGGACAACACATAAAACCATTCTGCTTGTTTGCCTCAGCCGCATTTAGAAACTCATGCATGCCCTTAATGTACTCGAAGGTGTGTCTGTCACCGTACATCCATTGCCGGTTCATCTGCGTGCATTATATATAATTAAGTGTGTCAAAAACCATTACAGAACATCATAAATAGACAATTAAGTGACCAAATGGATAAAAGTTCATCATGACATTAAAACCAAAGTACATACATATATAGTTCTCATCTAACAACATATAGCTCTCCATACACATCGAAACTATATAAAACTTTTCAATGCGAAAACAAATGCGATCATAATCGCAACCAAGGTAACAATTGATCCAACGACATAATGATACCAAGCCTCGGTATGAATGGCATATTTTCTAATCTTTTTAATCTTCAACCGCATTGCATCCATCTTGATCTTGTGATCATCGATGACATCCGCAACATGCAACTCCAATATCATCTTCTCGTCCACAATTTTTTTTATTTTTTCCTTCAAGAATTTGTTTTCTTCTTCAACTAAATTTATCCTCTCGACAATAGGGTCCATCTTGATCTTGTGATCATCGATGACTTCCGCAACATGCAACTCCAATTCCATCTTCTCCTCCTCCATTTTTTCCAATTTTTTCTTTAAGGAAATGTTTTCCTCTTCAACTAAATTTAACCTCTCCACAAGAGGGTCGGTTGGAATTTCCGGTTCAACTACCTCCTAAACATAATAAAACATCTATGCATGTCAGGTTGGTCGGCATAACTATCATAAACACTAAAACAAATAGTTATAAATTAAAGATAATATACCAAATCCGAATCGTAGACAGGACGAGGGCCCACGTGGGCGGATATCAAAACCATCGCACTATATAATAACAAGCAATAATAAACGTAAGAGAATTAGACAAATATCTATCTAAAGCAATAATAACAAGCAATAATAAAAGTAAGAAAAGCATGGACATAACAAGAGGCTCATCACGGTGGTGCCGGTGACGAGATCGGCGGGGCCGATCGACGGCGGCGAAGACGGGGACGGGACGTGACGGACCGCTAAACCTAGACAAATCTCGGAGAAAATAGAGCTTCGAGAGGAGAAAAGCTTAAATAGTGTGGCTCGGGCATTCCACCGAACACGTTGTGTGCATAGGAGGTGAGCTAGAGCACCACTAACCCCTCTCCCCCTCGGCCAGAAAAAAAAACAGAGCAATGAGCTCTGCTCTTGAGTGAGGGGTTATATATAGGCACCTCATTGGTCCCGGTTGGTGATATGAACCGGGACCAATGGTGGTGGGCCAGGGGCAAGAGCCGTTGGTCCCGGTTTGTCGCTCCAACCGGGACCAAAAGGTCCAGACGAACCGGGACCAATGGCCCACGTGGCCCGGCCGGCCCCCTGGGCTCACGAACCGGGTCCAGTGTCCCCATTGGACCCGGTTCTAGATTGAACCGGGGCTAATGGGCTGGACAGGCCTGGTCCAATGCCCTGTTTTCTACTAGTGAGACCTGAATTACTCCCTTAGGCTTCCACAAGCTCCAACGAGTCAGATTCTGTGATAACTGGAGCACAACCCAGAGTCTCAATTAAACACAATCCTTTCAAGAGAGCCGGTGCTCCCCAGAGTCTCAATTAAACACAATCCTTTCAAGAGAGCCGTAGCTTCAGCAGTTGCCGGGTCAAAAAGATTCTGCAGAGGCCAGCATGCACCGGCGATCGCTTCTCCCCTGTTGTTGAGTACTACAGTACCCGCACCTCCATATCCATTTTCAGAGAAAGCAGCGTCCACATTTAGTTTATGTGTATTACCTGGTGGCTTAGACCAAGCGATCTCATGATGTTCAGAATTACGTTGTGCTCCCATAAAATTACATGTCAAAGCTTGAATTGAGAAAGCTGAGCTAGCTAGTTCTGCCACACGTTGACCCTTCTTTGCCACCAGATATACCATGCCCCCACTAGGATTAGTTCCTTCAAACCCCCCTTGATCACCAGAGAATTATTTTGTGGCCGTCGAAGTATTTCTTCCAAAATGACTGGAACCCGATTTGTCACCGGAACAACTTCATTGATATACTGCAGCAACCCCATATCGGACTGCCATTTCAATGTTACAATGGAAGTATTATTTCCCCATATCGGACTGCCATTTCACACCTTCGTGGATCGCTGGGAACAAGCAAATTTTGGAGTTTTACGTACTCCATGAATATCGTTTATCGATTCCATGCAGCGCAATGTCACTTGTCCACTACTGTCTAGATAGAGATATTATTTCAATCATTGCACCACAGTCATGTTTCACAGTATGCAAATTTTCAGTTCCTCCTGCTTATGAATCCCGATTGCCTCTCAATCCCGTGACACGTTTCTAAGTCGGTACAAGATCCACTAGGTCTACGCAACGGACTGCCTTCTCCTGCTTGAGTATGCTTTCCCTCCTCTAGCATGTGTATCTTTTCTCCCTCCTGAAGCACCGAACTACGTATATGCAACAAACTAGTTTGTCCCACGTTTATAGTGCCACACAAGTAGGCATGTGCTATGCATGTGACCTTCCTTGAAATCCTAGGAAAACTCCGCATGTAGCCCTAGCATTGAGAGCACCGCAAACCCCGCCGGTAGCTTTTAGCATTGAGAGGCTAGCTTCATTCAAATCAGCCGGTGAAAATTGATAACGGTTGGTGAAGTCACATAGCTAGCTAATTAACCTGACCAAAGAAAAGCAAGTTGAAGCTGGCACGTCCGCGGGGCAATGCGGCAAGCTGGCAACCACTTTGATCACATGCCACTTTGGTTGGTTTTGCGTGTGCCACTTTGAGGATTCAGGTCGTTTTATACGGTTAAAGCGGCTCTGTGCTCGCTAGCATCCAACGTGCTCTTATTGTTCTTAGGGGCGTAGCCAGGAGGCTATCGGGCCGTGGCATGAGGCGTGCCAACTCGGTTGTTCGTTGGCTGTAGCTAAAGAAACACTGTTTGTCAATATTCAGAACTGTAGCAACGTTGTTGGCTTAGGGTGTGTATCCAACCTGGCTATGTTATTTGTTGTTCTCAGATAGCCACATGC
>LR738713.1:659997765-660008266 GCA_902687465.1 Secale cereale
AAAAAATAATAAGAATAGTCCTGATTTAACCAAAGGCGAGATCAAATATTTAGTGTGAGCTTTTAGTCACGATATGGAATGCAGAGCAATTGCTTTAGCCATCTGATATGAGGAAGCCACCCTCTATGAATATTTCAAAATAAAAATAAACTAATCTATGAAAAATTCATTTTTCTCATAACTAGTACTCACTCCGTAAACTAATACTCCCTCTGTTCACTTTTATAAGTCCTTGAAAACATTTCAGACAATGTGTAAAACAGTCCATTTTCTTATGTCTGAAAGGACTTATAAAAGTGAACGGAGGGAGTATAAGACGCTTTAGATCACTACTTTAGTGATCTAAAACGTCTTATATTACTTTACAGAGTAGTATGGACGCAAGAATTACTGAAGTCACCACATTTTCTGCTCTGCATCTGATGTTTCAGAACTCACCCGTCCGAAGAAGTACAGTGCGGCATGGTAGTCCTCCTTTGCAAATGCATCCCTCCCTCGAGACTTCAGAGCAGTTATTGTTCCATCTCCAGGAACTGGATCCTGAAGACAATAGCACAGCCATAGTGAATTTCAAATTCAATAAGCATAAGTATTGCAGTTGGAAAGCCTATATTAAAATCTCTTCACCCTGAATTCTCTAATTTAGAATCATGATTATTGATTTCCACTTCAAATTTACAAATTCGATAGGTGAAGTGTTGTGCAACCAACATTACCAAAATTTGTCCTTAATACTCGCTATTAAGTAAAACTACCAAGTTGACACTCATAATTGTGAGGGCATTATTTTAAATTTGTTGAATGGTACAAAGAAATAAATATATAGTTTTATGAAAATTCAGATTTTGCGGTACCAGAAACAATATGTTTGGGCAACCATTGTAGCCCATATGCTTTTAGAATATACTCTCCTTTCTGATCTACCGGTCATTATGTATTTATTAGGCACACTTACCAAGATCCACTGATTTTAGAGAATTTTGAATTGATCTGCATTTTTATCATACTATACTTTTACGATATAATCGTTATATGTGGGAAATTCTAAATTATCGTAGATTAGCAGGCTCACAACTTTAAGATAGGCAGCATGTGATTTTCAATGAAATTAATTACCTATGTAAAAATTTCGAACTTCTCTACATCTTATAAAATCAAGCTCAATCTCAGTATTAGCTTCAACATCTAATATGGCACGTGAGGCATGGAATTTCGGATCAACCTCTGGCATGTAGCTTAGATATCTGATGAGGATGTTAGGCCCATGTCATCATGACGACGTAAATCCTAGCGGTTGGTGACAATTTTGTACCGAAGCAGAAGTGTACAATATTGTTTAGGATGTCAAGTATTAACGAATAAAGATACAGTACACTATTGTTTAGTGCAGGTTTCTACAGTGAACAAACACATGGTCTTTGAAAACAGAACGGAACGAGGATACATGCATGGATGAAGGGGTAATATTGAAGGACACAGCCAAAGCTCGCGAGTATTTTTTTTTTAGTAAATTTTTTTTTTTTTGAGTAAAAGATCGCGAGTATGCATTCATACTTCTGGGTTCAATTTTTAAATCCATATAAACTATTACTGACAACATGTGTAAGTAAATGTTGTGCTCTAAATAGAAAGGAAAAATCTACAGGATATACTTCAATGTAGTAAGAAAGGATCTACTCCCTCTGTTTCTAAATATAAGCCCTTTTAGGAATTTCGATATGAACTACATACAGATGAATATAGACATATTTTAGAGTGTGGATTCACTCATTTTTCTCTGTACGTAGTCGGTATTGGAATCTCTATAAGGTCTTATATTTAGGAACGGAGGGAGTACATGCCTGATGCTAGATTTGTTAGTTATTTGTGCACACATATACCTGATGCCTGATAAGTGGAGATTCCATCGTTCTAATTATCCCATCAACAGTCCAATATGGCAGAGATGGAACTTGTATTGTCTTGGAAAACAGAATTTTGACAAGGTCACGTCGACCACACTTTGCCGCTAATTTGATTGGAATATCCCCACCCTATATTACAACAAAAAGACAGGGGCATAATCCAGCATGAATGAAAAGGGATCATAACATTGAGGTGTACCAGAAAACATTATGAAAATAAAAGGAGATATTCCTACATACATCATAACTAATGGCAGTATAAGGTATTGTCAAATGAATTAATAAAACAAACTAATCAATAGTAAAACTACATCCACTTATGTTCTTGTCAGCAAGATCAAGTAGTACAAATCACCCTACACTGGCATAGAGATAAATCGTCAAGAGTCGATTCATTCTAATCAGTACTACCTCTGTCCAGGTTTATTAGCCCCCCTCATATTTTGGGTCAAACTTTGACCATCTATTTGACTAGAAAAATGCCAAGGATATATGATAAAAAGGTATTGTTGGATTTGTATTGAATAAAGGTTTCCAATGGTGTAATTTTTGTGGCATATAGCTTACATTTTATTAGTTAAATATGTGGTCAAACTCTAGTCCAAAATAAGATGGTTCCTAATAAATACGGACGGATGGAGTAACAATCGTGTGGTATGATACTCCATTATGCCAAACCATGGCACAGATACCTATATATCACTAGGGCTGCAAATCAATACATATGCACAGCTCCAATTAATCATTATTTTTGGCATCACAATTTGAATTGTGATTTTTTCATAAATCAGGCTACATGGAGTCTGAGATCCAAAAGCAATTTCCGCCTTTATTATATATAGTCCCTCTGTTCACTATTATAAGATGTTCTGACATATTTCTGATTTGAATGTATAGAGGTGCATTTTAGTATGTTTGTTCACTCATCTCAGCCCGTATGTAGTCCATAATGAAATTAAATATTCAAAACATCTTATATTGTGAAGAGAGGGAGTAATAATTTAAATTGACAATTTAATTTATACAAAGCACATTCTCTCTATCTCGGCCTTAGGTTCAGACAACCACACAACCATATGCGATATGCAAGACGCCAAATTACAAATTTACAAGTTACAACCTAGTCCCTCCGTCCCATAATGTAAGACGTTTTTTGACACTAACGTCTTACATTATGGGACAGAGGGAGTAGTAAAGAAAATCCAACAAGCATAAGAGTCCAACTAACCTCGGCAGGAATATTAGGATCTGCCCCAGCCTCAAGCAAGAACTTGACAATATCTGTCCAGCCAGCTTCCACTGCATGCATTAGAGTCGGTCCGTGGTAAGAGCTAAAATTGGCATCAGCACCAGCCTATTATTTTGAAATACATAACAGAAAGTAAGAAAATGTTGAACCAGTATCATATGCACGAGACTGTAAGATCAACCAAAGTAGTATGGCTGTTTTGCTGGCCTGCATTATCCTATACTAGAACAAGAGCTAGGAGAGGCACAAAAAAGTACTCAAGTTAGCTGTGGTGAATGCGTTAAGGGACCTCAATCAGTAGCCTCATGCATTTGAGGGACTTCTCCCAGCAAGCCAGCATGAGTGGTGATACGTTATCATCCATATGTATGTTGGGCTGATTTTTTGAAAGAGAAAAAAACTGTCAGATGGCAGCACTAATAATAATAATAATAATAATAATAATAATGACCACCAAGAGTATTCTGCTTCCAAATTCAGAAATATGCATGCAATTCGGTTATACTGAGTTCAGAAACATACATCGGCACCATGCTCCAGCAGAATTTCATAGCCTGATGCTGGCCCATTGTGGCAGCCGCGTGCAATGGTGCCCCAACATAAGCCCCGAGCATGATGTCCACAGGAATCATTCCTTGGGACAGTAACAGCTCTAAAGGCTCGCATAGCCCTGGTTTGGTGGCGCAACAAATTAAGATCAGAAGTGTATCTTTTGCAGGAAAGATTTTGGGTTTCAGTTCCAAAGACTGATGATTGAAGACTAGAGTGAGGGAAAATCACCTCTCCCGGCTGCAAGGTGCAGCATCGTCACGCCTCGGGCGTTTGCCTTTCTAGGGTTAGCGCCACGATCGAGAAGGTACTTCATAACCTGGACGTGCCCGACGTATACAGCACAACTCAAGGGTGTCTTGCCTGCAAGAGAAAGAAATCAAATGAGACCCGATGCTGACATTCACAGACAAACATGTTGCCAGTCTTTCGGAAAAAAATGCCATCCATCGATAGCACCATGACACAGTGCACGCACCTGTGGTGGTCGCTGCGTTGACACCAAGCCCTACTTCCTCTATCAAGAACTTGCAGCACTCCAAAGAACCCTTGTCTGCAGCCAGATGCAGTGCGTTAGCCCCTTCGACATCCTTGGCTCCCCGCAAGTCCATCCATTTCGCCATTTCTATCAAAAAGAACATTATTGTAAGCAAAGAGAGAGGGGGGGTCTTGTGCATGTGCACGGTGTTCCCCACGCACTCCGGCATTTCTTGGGTCTTTGGGCGGTCGGCTCTGTCATTGGCGCCACTCTTGACGTCGACCTCTTATGCTTGCGTCGTCGAGATATTGTAAGGATTCAGGTCGGAGTGCTGAACCTTGATGCTTTTAAGATGAGTCCTGTTAACTCTCTCACGTCAGATGTGGTTGTTCAAAAGAAGGGCTATGAATTCCAGTACACCCTGGAAGATGATAATTTTCGCGTTGATCCTGACTTTGTGCCTCGTGTGTGGGAACATGGCGATGATTTGGATGGGGACAGGGAGTTTGATCGAGAGGACAATTCGGGGGCTGCTGATATGAGTAAGAGGCCGAAAGCTTCTGCGGCGCCCGCCAATACGGCGGCATCCTCCTCCTCGGGAGGTGTGGTCCCGATGCAAACGGCCACCTCCGTACCTGCTTCCGCCATGGCTCCACCATGCTCCTCCTCGCGTCGTTTGGAGGGGAGCCTCCGGCGGCCACGGACCTTGAGCCGTTCCGCCCCCCCCCTCTGCCTGCTGGTCATGCTTCGCCTACACCACTACAGCCGGGGGAGGTGACGGTGGCTGCTGTTCGGACCCGGGAGGAGGGGTCGGCGACGACCCGGAAGCTGGGGTCACCGGCGGTTGATGCTGCTGTTTACCCCTTGTCACCGTCATCTACCTCTTCATGATCTTCAGATCGACGGGGCGTTATTTTCTCTCCGGCGGTGCGTGCTGACCATGAGTCGGCGTTAGCGGCGCTTCGGGCGATGTCTCCGGTGTAGTCGTCTCAAGAGCAGCCCGCCACCCCGATGGCTGCACCCGCGAGCGAGCTGCAGCCTTCGTGGTCACCTCCTGCGTCACCAGGGATGGCGCTATCTCAAGCGTCGCCTCTGGGGGTCGAGGGGGCTGCGCTTGCTGCCCATGGACTGGAGGGCGGGACGCAGGGCTCTTCGACTACCGCTGTTTTGACGGAGATGTCCACTCCTCCTTTTCGCTCATCTGGGAGGCGGGCCGCTTCGGAGCTGTTCTCTACGCCTAGGCGTAGCGGTCGCCATGTCGTGGGGGCTGATGGAGCCTCCGCCACCGACGATGATTCCTTGCAGAGGGCCATGCGCAGAACGGCATCGCGGAACCTCGATTTTGATGGTACGTCCTCCTGCAAATCTTTTTTATCTTTCGATAAAGCCAAAATATCTTCAAATATTGCTAGTCTTGGCATATCTTTGGGTAAAAATGATTCAGTAGTTGATTTCTCGGTTAAAGCCCTTAAGCAAATGGAGGTCGACCGGTTTACGGTTGCTCCTAAAACGCTCCTTACGAGGGACCCTTTAGTTTCAGATGAGGAGGATGAGGAGTCCGATGCCAACCCTGGAGGCAGACTCCTCTCTCATCTAGTTAATGATACTACAAAGGTGGACTTTGAAGATACCATGCGTGACACGATGCTTTATGAGCTCGTTGCATCGGTACGCAAGAACAAGTCTAACTCTGGCAGTAAAAAGGATCGCCCTAAGAAGAAGTCCAAAGCATCCAACCGTAACAAAGTTTCCCCATGAAAGGAATGTTTTGGAATAGCAGAGGTCTTGGGGACTTGGCTAAGTACAAACATATTTCCGATTGCGTTAGAGATCATGCCCTCGACTTCGTGGCAATCTCTGAGTGCAGTAAGCGAGACTTTCCTTCGCGTGATTTGGACCATTTCTCATGTGGCAAACATTTCGAGTGGCATATCTTGCCGCCTTCAGGGAGATCCGGAGGTATCCTTTTAGGTATTCACTCTACCTACTTGGAACTTCTGTCTGTTTCCAAGGGTGAGTATCATATCAAATTCCACCTGAGAAACAAGTCTGACAACTTCATTTGGAGCCTGGCTGCCGTATATGGAGCCGCTCAAGATGAATTCAAAGCAGCCTTTCTAAAAGAACTGGTCAACACCTGCAGAGAAAACCCTCACCCCATGATACTTGGGGGGGACTTCAACATACTGCGGTTTAGGCAAGATAAAAACAATGATAGGTTTGACACTCGGTGGCCATTTCTTTTTAACGCGGTCATTGATAGTCTTGATTTGAGGGAACTCTCCCTCTCAGGGCGTCAGTTTACCTGGGCCAACAATAGAGCCAACCCGACCTTCGAGAAACTAGATCGGGTGCTAGTCACTATAGACTGGGAATTTAAATACCCCCTAGCATCAGTAAGAGCTTTGGAGCGAATTGAGGCCTTATCGGACCATGCTCCTTTGCTTACTGATTTTGGCCAACAGGCTTCCACGTCGAACCGTCATCGCTTTAAATTCGAACTGGGGTGGCTCACGAGAGAGGGCTTCCCGGAGTTGGTCAAAAAGGTGTGGTCACGCCTGGTACGGGGCGACACACCGATTCAGCGGTGGAATAACCGCATTCGGGCGTTGCGTCAATTCCTTCGTGGCTGGGCTAAGCATACCGCCGGGATTTATAAGAAAGAAAAGATACGACTATCAACCCTGATTGACTCCTTAGATAAAACAACGGAGGTGAGGCTTTTATCTGCGGATGAGATTGAACATAAAAGTCATCTCAATGAGCAACTAGCCCGCCTTTTACGCGAAGAGGAGATCAAATGGTACCAACGGTGCAAGTCTGACTCGTTGGTACTTGGTGATGATAACACGAAGTACTTCCAAATGTTAGCCAATGGCAGACATAGAAAGAAACGTATTTTCACCTTGGATCAGGATGAGGGCCGCATTGAGGGGGATGGTCCGCTCAAGGATTTTATCACAAAATATTATAAAGACTTGTTTGGTCCACCCTCGGAAACTATGCTGGAGTTGGATGAGTCTCTCTGTCACGACATTCAGCAAGTTTCGGCGGCGGAAAATGAATTCCTAACCTCAGCTTTCACTGAGGACGAAATTCGGTCGGCGGTTTTCCAAATGGATCTTAATAAATCTCCGGGACCGGATGGTTTTCCAGCGGAGTTTTATCAATTTTTTTGGGAAATGCTTAAGTCTGATCTAGTTCAATTGTTCAATGACCTGCATGCTCATAGACTAGACATTTCCAGATTAAACTTTGGTGAAATTATTCTTTTACCAAAGTTAAAGGATGCCAATCGGATCCAACAGTACAGACCGATTTGCTTACTAAACGTGAGCTTTAAGATTTTCACCAAGGTCGCGACTAACCGCCTGAATGGGGTCGCAGAACACGTAGTGAAACCTTCTCACACGGCTTTCATGCAAGGACGGAACATCTTAGATGGTGTGGCCGTTCTTCATGAAACAGTTCATGAGCTTCACCGTAAAAAGTTGAACGGTGTCATCTTTAAGATTGACTTCGAGAAAGCTTACGATAAGGTGAAGTGGCCTTTTTTGCTTCAAACTCTTCGCATGAAAGGTTTTTCTGACACTTGGTGCCGATGGGTGGAGAGTTTTGTGTCTGGAGGTAGTGTGGCTATTAAAGTCAATGATGACGTAGGCAATTATTTCCAGACACGAAAGGGGCTTCGTCAAGGCGACCCCGCATCTCCTATCCTTTTCAACATCGTGGCTGATATGCTAGTTACTCTCATCGAGAGGGCCAAACTAGCTGGACAAATCACCGGGGTCATCCCGCACCTTGTAGAAGGTGGCCTATCAATTTTGCAGTATGCGGATGACACTATCCTGCTTTTGGATCACGATCTTGAGAAGGCCAGAAACCTCAAATTGGTACTTTGTGCTTTTGAGGAGCTCTCGGGTTTGAAGATAAACTTTCATAAAAGTGAACTATTCTGTTTTGGCGAAGCCGCAGAAAACTCACATGATTATGCGGATATCTTTGGATGTCATCTAGGCCAATTTCCGATTAGATATCTAGGTATCCCTATTCATTATCGGCGTTTGACTATCGCTGAATGGAAGCATGTGGAAGAAAGGTTGGAGAAACGGTTGGCGAGCTGGAAGTCCAAACTCCTGTCGTATGGGGGCCGACTAGTTCTTATCAACTCGGTTCTTACCAACTTGGTTCTACATATGCTGTCTTTTTTTCATCTGCCAAAAGGTGTTCTCCAACGCCTTGATTATTTTAGATCAAGGTTTTTTTGGCAGAGCGAAAATGAAAAAAAGAAATATCGCTTGGCTAGGTGGAATATTATTTGTCGGCCTAAAAGTCAAGGGGGCCTTGGAATCCAGGATCTTGAGATAAAAAACATTTCATTGCTCAGCAAATGGGTATATAGATTACTCACTGAGGATGGCGTTTGGCAGGAGATCATTCGTAATAAATACGTTGGGTCCAAAGCAATCTCTCAGGTTTACTGGAAACCAGGTGACTCTCATTTTTGGAGTGGGGTTATGAAAGCTAAGGAATTTTTCTTCCAATTTGGCACCTTCTCGGTCCGGGACGGTTCCCAGATTCGTTTCTGGAAGACACCTGGTTAGGCACTACTCCTCTAAATGTGCAATACCCAAGCTTATATCGAATAGTTAGACATAAGTTTGTCACGATCAAGCAGGTATTGGGGCAAGTAAACCCGGATATTTCTTTTCGCAGAACGATTTCTGGACCTCGATTGAATGCATGGAACGATCTGCTGACTCGTTTGGAAGATGTCCAACTGTCGGCCGAATCGGACATTTTTAAATAGAATTTGCATCTCAATGGAAGATTTTCAGTTAAATCCATGTATGATGCACTGGTTCATAACGAGCTTCCATTGGATAATAGAAAATTGTGGAAGCTTAAGATTCCTCTAAGAATGAAGATTTTCCTTTGGTTTCTCAACAAAGGGGTTATCTTAACTAGGGATAATTTAGCTCGCCGAAACTGGCAAGGCAGCAAAAAATGTGTCTTTTGCAATCATAATGAGTCCATTAAACACCTATTCTTTGATTGCAAGTTCGCTAGATCGGTATGGGCAATAGTCCAAGTTGCTTCGAATTTATACCCTCCACGCAGTGTACGGAATATGTTTGGAAACTGGCTGCGGGGAATAGATAAACAATTTTCTAAGCACATTCTTGCGGGAGCGGCTGCCTTATGCTGGGCGTTGTGGCTAACCAGGAATGACATTGTTTTTAACCATAAAAGTGTTTCTTCTCCCATGCAGGTAATTCATATATGCTCGCGATGGCTCCACATGTGGTCTTTCCTGCAGAGGCCGAAGGACAGAGACTTTTTTATGATGGCTTCTACCCGGTTGGAGTGCTCGGCCAGGGACATTTTCTACCCCCATGGATGGCGGTGTGACCTTCGGATAGGCCCGGCATCACCTTAGGCCTCTTTTATCCTTTTCGCTACTACTGGCGTCCCGCCTTCTTTGTTTTTCCTTTTTGTTTTTCGGATTTGGTGCTATGGCTGTGTGCATCTAGTTATGCAGAGGCCGGGTTATTTTTGATGCGGTTGTATCAACTCGATATTTCAATTCAATGAAAAGCCCTTTATCGAGAAAAAGAGAGAGAGGGGGAGAGGGAGAGAGAGAGAGAGAGAGAGAGAGAGAGAGAGAGAGTTACCCTTGAGGGTGCGGAGGTCGCCATTATAGGCGGCTTGGAGGGATGGACGCCGTCAGAAATTTTGAATTGTAAATTTTCAAAAATTAGGCTCATGGAGCCCGAGATCCAAAAGCATTTTCCACAGTATTATATAGTACTATAAATTGACAACTTCATTTGTGCAAAGCTCTCTATCGATATGCAACAGACTAGATTTTACAAGTAAATTACCCAATACAGAAAAGAAAATTAACAAACACAAGAGTCGCACTAACCATGTCTGGAATATTAGGATCTGCCCCAGCCTCAAGCAAGAACTTGACAATATCTGTCCAGCCAGCTTTCAACGCATGCGCTAGAGGAGTCGGTCCGCGATAATAGTTACAGTTGACATCAGCACCAGCCTATTATTTCCCAAATACATAACAGCAAGTAAGAAAAAAGTTGAACTAGTAAACCATGTGCATGAGACTGTAAGATCAACTAAAGTTTTTTTAGGGCTATAAGATCAACTAAAGTAGCAAGGCTGCTTTGCTGGCCTGCATTATTCTGTACTAGTACAATAGTTTGGACAGGCACACAGAAATACTGATGTTAGGTGTGATTGTGTGAATGAGTTACTGGACCTCAATCAGCAGCCTCATGCATTTGAGGGACTTCTCACAGC
>LR738713.1:660008276-660036489 GCA_902687465.1 Secale cereale
CGTCAGAAATTTTGAATTGTAAATTTTCAAAAATTAGGCTCATGGAGCCCGAGATCCAAAAGCATTTTCCACAGTATTATATAGTACTATAAATTGACAACTTCATTTGTGCAAAGCTCTCTATCGATATGCAACAGACTAGATTTTACAAGTAAATTACCCAATACAGAAAAGAAAATTAACAAACACAAGAGTCGCACTAACCATGTCTGGAATATTAGGATCTGCCCCAGCCTCAAGCAAGAACTTGACAATATCTGTCCAGCCAGCTTTCAACGCATGCGCTAGAGGAGTCGGTCCGCGATAATAGTTACAGTTGACATCAGCACCAGCCTATTATTTCCCAAATACATAACAGCAAGTAAGAAAAAAGTTGAACTATTAAACCATGTGCATGAGACTGTAAGATCAACTAAAGTTTTTTAGGGCTATAAGATCAACTAAAGTAGCAAGGCTGCTTTGCTGGCCTGCATTATTCTGTACTAGTACAATAGTTTGGACAGGCACACAGAAATACTGATGTTAGGTGTGATTGTGTGAATGAGTTACTGGACCTCAATCAGCAGCCTCATGCATTTGAGGGACTTCTCACAGCCTGCCAGCATGAGTGGTGATACATTCTCATCCATAAGTATGTTGGGCTGTTTGTTCGAATGAAAAGAAAATAATAGTCAGATCTCTCATCTCTGATGGCAGAAACTGCCGACCAAGAGTATTCTACCGCAAAAATTATAAATATGCATGCAATTCGGTTATACCAATGAGTTTAGAGACATACATCAGCACCATGCTCCAGCAGAATCTTCATAGCCTGATGCTGGCCCCTCGAAGCAGCCGCATGCAATGGCGTCCCGACATAATCCACGAGCATAATGTCCACAGGAATCATTCCTTGGGACAGCAAAAGCTCTAAAGGCTCGCATAGCCCTGGTGTGGTGGTCCAACAAATTAAGATCAGAAGCATTTGCAGGTAACTGAGATCTTCCTTGAAAATCATAGACTGAAGACTAGAGTGAGGCAAAATGACCTCTCCCGGCTGCAATGTGCAGCATAGTCAAGCCTTGGGCTGTCGCCTTTTTCGGGTTTGCGCCATGATCAATAAGGTACTTCATAACCTGGGCGTTCCCGGCGTATAGAGCGCAGCTCAAAGGTGTCTTGCCTGCAAGAAAAGAAAAGAGATGAAATGAGATCCGACACTGACATGCACAGAGAAACATTACCAATCTGCCATGCATCCATCGATAGCACCATGACGCAGTGCACGCACCTGCGGTGGTCGCTGTGTTGACACCAAGCCCTACTTCCTCTATCAAGAACTTGCAGCACTCCAGAGAACCCTTGTCTGCAGCCAGATGCAGCGCGTTAGCCCCTTCCACGTCCTTGGCTCCCCGCAGGTCCGCCCGCTCCGCCATTTCTGTCAAAGAGAACATTATTGTAACTTGTAAGCAGATCTAGAGAGAGAGAGAGAGAGAGAGGGAGAGAGAGAGAGAGAGAGATAGAGAGTTACCCTTGAGGGTGCGGAGGTCGCCGTCGCGGGCGGCTTGGAGGGCGATGCGGTTCTGGACATGGACGCGGGAAGAGGAAGAGGCCATGGTGGAGGCAGAGCTTTGGGTGGACGGGTGAGTGTTCTGTGGAGTTTGAAGTTGGGATGGGGTAAGGGAACGGTACTTGAAGAAGAGGAAGAGACATCAAGGAAGTGAGAGAGTGGGTGGGTTAATGAAGGGTAGTTGAGGTGCCAACCGATATTAATCAAGGGTTCTTTATCGGTTTATCCAACGCCGAGATTTTTGACTTTGCCATCCATTGTTTGCACAGTATCCTAGGCGTTGGGATGTTTTCCAATGAGGCTATCGCCAGAGTAAAAATTAATGCTTAAACATCTTACAAACCGAGCTTCTTGGTTTATGTCTTGTGCATAAGAGCATCTCCAACACGCACGCGATATTAGCGCCGTGATGAAAAAATCAGATTTTTTGCACGTGTAGCCGTTCCGGACGCTCCAGCGAAGACGCAAAAAACGCGTGCGCAGCATAACTGGTTCAGCGCGTGGAGCGAAACGGCATCGCGCGCCGCTTATTTCGTGTGCCCGCTCTCACGCGCTGGACACTCGAGCGCCTGCGCCTCGACTCCACCTCCCTCTCGGGCCGCCCCTCCTTCGCCCCGCTCCGCGCCGTCGCCGGCGAATTCGCTAATACTTTCCGAGGTCCTCATGATGATGCGGCTAGGACTGGACGTTCGAGCGAGCTTTTCGGCTCGGCTCAAAGCTCGTTTCAGCTCGGCCCGAACTGGCTCGGCCCGATAACAAAACCTACCAAGCCGAGCTTGGAAACTGGGCTCGCTGGGCCAAGGAGCCGAGCCTGAAAATGCTCGGTCCAGCTCGGTGGCTCGCCTCAGGCAAAGCCCAAACGCCCACGAGGCAGCCCAAGCAGCCCATCCCACTAGTTTGTGAACTCCCCGCACGGCCACAAAGCTCCTCGCAGCTCATCCTGGTCAATTCACTCGTGCGGTAGTCACACACTAGGTTTTCAAGTACACGGACCTGCCGACGTCGTCGCCGCGTGCCTCTCCTCCACTCCTTGCGTACCCTGTCGAGCGGCGCCGGTAGCCCGCCCGTGCAGCGCCGCCGACTACTACGCAGCATGCGCCATTCCTCGCCACATCAAGCACCAGCAGGCGCACGGCGGCCATCGCACACGAGCTGCAGGGCGGCGACCATGCCGCCAAGTGATTCGTCCACATCCTATGGGTCTGCAAGTACTCCTCTCGTTTCCAAGCACCACTCCACGTAGCATCGCCGGTGATCCCACATCTAGCAGCAGCGAGGCCCTTGGGAAGAAGACGTAAACAGGGCCCACCTGGCAGTGACCCCTGTCCATTCACTCACGAGCTACTTGGGCTAGACCGAGCCACTGCAAAAACGAGCCCAGCCACCCATATGCAGCTCGTTGCATCAGCGAGCCGAGCCGAGCTGGCTCGTTTCAGAGCGAGCTAAAGCATGGCTCGGGCCGAACTCGGCTCGGCTCGCCTCGTGTCCAGCCCTAGATGCGGCACACGACAATGAAGAGGAGGAGAAAGAATCGTCTTCGGATGAGGATGAAGAATCGGAGGAAGAGGAAGACTATGATGATGCGGCATGATTGTTGATGTGCCATTTGTTTGTGTGAATTATATGTCATGAACTTGGTTGTGTGATTTCGAACTTTTTTTTTTTGCGACAGAAGGAGAGTTTTATTCCATAATTATAGGGTTACAATCAAGAGGCACCAACTCCTCAATACAAGGTGGGCTCCTCCCCAGCCATACGGCAGTAGTAGACTCCGTACGACTGTACAATGCCAACCGATGTGCTACCCTATTATGCTCACGCTTTAGTTTTAATGGAACAAACTCTCGATCCTGAAGATGACGCTTGATCTCTAATACCAAGTGCCCATAAGCTGACCTGGATAAGCTATCCCCGGTCATTGCACCTAGTGCCGTGGATGAGTCTGACTGAACCACAATTGGCATGGACGAGTGCTGCAGGGCCAAGGCCATGCCCTGCATTATCGCATGTAGCTCCGCTTCCAGCGCATCATTGCAGTTAAAGATGCATCTATACGCCGCGAAGATCACACTTCCTTCATGATCCCGAAGTATCATACCTGCTGCCGCCGACCCGTCCTCTTGCATGAATGCCCCATCCACCGAGAGCGCCGCCCAGCCCAAGGGCGGTCGTGGCCAGTGCAGACCCGTTGGAAGAGCGGGAACCTCGGCGATTGCATCCCGAACGACAGGCATTTTCCCTTTGAGGATATTATCTGTAGAGAATCGACCACACAGGTTCAAGGAGTTCATATAGCTCTGAAGGAAGTCCGACGTTGCCGTTACGGGAGGATCATCCTTTCCGTGCGTAAGGTCCGATCGTAACGACCAGATCCTCCATATCAACATGATCGTGCAATCCCGCATGTGATCGTCGCAGTTAGCCAGGACATTTAACAGCCACTCCTTCCCTGAATCCTGGAGAAGCTCTTGGCTCGGAAGACGCCATACTGTTCTCATCTGATTCCATATTCTCTGCGCATGCTCACACGACACAAGAGCATGGAAGCTAGTTTCCTTTTCTCGTCCGCACACCCGACAGCTATCCCTAGTCGAGATGTGTCTATATTTCTTGCACTCATTTGTGGCGAGAGCCCCAGAGACAACCTTCCACGCCATAATTCTCATCTTAAGAGGCACTTGAGAGCTCCAAATTCGCTGCCAGATAGGCCTTCGACCTAAAGCATTATTACTTGACGAGCTTAGCTGCATTGAGTATTGAGCTTCTGTAGCTAGATGATAGGCGCTACGAACGGAGAACTGTCCAGACCGCTCCGGAGCCCAAGCGATGAAATCCTGCCCGTTCCTTGGAGATGTGCGGATCATCAAGATCGCCCTAACATCCATGTCCCAAAAATGCTCCCTAAGACGTTCCAAATCCCATGCACCATGCTCATTCAGAAAATCAGCCACCTGATTGTACCGACAGTTCCCTTTAGGGGTGATCGGCCTGAAATTGTGGCCACGAGGAATCCAAGCATCTCTCCAGGTTTTAATCATAAGACCGTTGCCGACTCGCCATATAATGCCCTTCTTCACCAACTCAAGACCATGAACAATACCCTTCCAGACCGCCGAACTGTTAGACGAGAATACCGTGTCTAGCAAATTGCCCCTTGGATAGTATTTGGCTTTCAGTAATCTCGCACAAAGGCTATCTGGGCTATCCAAAAGGCGCCAGGCTTGCTTGGCAAGCAGAGCTTGATTGAAAGCCCTCATGTCTCGGAATCCCATGCCCCCCATTGCTTTGGGCAACATCATCCTCTCCCAATTCAGCCAGGCCATCTTTCTTTTGCCGTTTTCCACCCCCCACCAATATTGCCTCATCATTTGGTTAGGTCATCGCACACTGAGGCCGGTAGTTTGAACACACTCATCACATAGGTGGGTATCGCCTGAGCCACGGCCTTGATAAGAATCTCTTTATTTCCAACCGAGACATATTGTTCACTCCAATCAATAAGAATTTTCCTCAATCTGTCTTGCAACGTCTCGAATTGCCCTTTATGAACTCGTCCGTCAGGGACCGGCAATCCAAGGTATTTTGGCTCAAACACCTGCTGTGTTACCTCCAATGTTTTCTTGATATCATCCGCAACTGACCCACCACAATTGTCAGAAAAAAGGATGGAACACTTCTCGGGGTTTATAAGTTGACCCGTCGCCGAGGAATAAGTGTTCAACAAACCTTTAACAACATTCGCCTGTTGGCCTGAAGCTTCAAAAAATAGCAAGGTATCATCGGCAAAGAGGAGGTGAGATATCTCCGGAGCACCTCGACAAATGCTCACCCCGTTCAAGCTACCATCGTTCACTGATTTAGATAGAAGAGCAGATAACGCATCAGCGACAAAGAGAAACAAAAACGGAGACAGTGGGTCACCTTGGCGGAGGCCTCGCGATGGTGTGAAAGCCTCCAGAAGCTTCCCATTGAGCTTAACCGAATACCGAACAGATCTGACACACGTCATTATCCAAGCGATCCATTGCTCCGAAAAAACCCATCGTCTCAGCGCCTTCTCCAGAAAATCCCAATCGACCCGATCGTACGCCTTTGAGAGATCGAGCTTGTACGCACATGCCACCCGACTGTTGCTCTTCAAGGATTGTATGTGATGGATGCACTCGAAGGCAATGATAGAGTTATCCGAGATGAGCCGGCCCGGTATAAAGGCACTCTGGTTCTCAGAAATCAACTCCGACAGACAAGGACGGAGTCGATTAACCAAGCACTTAGAAACCAGCTTGTAAATTACGTTGCATAGGCTGATCGGCCTGAACTCCTTAAGCTCCTTGGGATGCGGGACTTTGGGAATAAGGACGATCGCCGTATCATTAACCCCTTCTGGCATGGAGCCAGATGCAAAGAACTCTAGTACAACAGCTATGATCTCAGATTTTAGAGCTGCCCAATTCCGTTGATAAAATCTTGCTGGAAAGCCATCCGTGCCCGGAGCTTTAAGTGGGCCTATTTGAAATAGGGCATTCGACACTTCCTCCTCTGTAAACGGCGCGCATAACATGGCGTTCATCTGTTCAGATACTTTAGAATCTATAGCCTCGAGAACGACCTCCGGAGTAAGAGTCGGATCCTTTGTATAAACTTCCTTGAAGTAGGAAGTAGCCATGAGTTCCATGTCCGACGGAGAGGAGCACCAAGAGCCATCAGTTCGCCGGAGTCTGTGAATGTAGTTCCTCCTTGCCCGCCAAACGGCTCGTCTATGCAAGTATGCCGTATTCCGCTCCCCTTCCTTCAGCCACGTAATGCGTGATCTCTGTAGCCACATCATCTCTTCTCTGTAAAGCAGCTCATCAAGTTGAGACATCTTATGGCGGATCAACGAACGGTCCGCATCATTAAGCTATAAATCAGCCAGTTCGGCCTGTAGCTTCTCCAGCTCAGTAACAACATGGCCGAAATTTTCCTTACTCCACGCCCGTAAGCCATTCATCATTTCATGTAGGGCATCCCTCACGGCCGCTAGGGTACCAGCCGGCTTGCTTTTCCGCCATCTACTTGCCACCACCTCTGACAACGCCGGATGGCGTTCCCACATAATTTCATACCGAGGAGAAGCTCTAGTTCTCCTCGGATCCACAAGAGCCAGTCGAATCACGATCGGACTATGATCCGAACATGAGGATGCCAAGTGATCCACTTGCGCGGCAGGGAAGAGCTCCCTCCACCCCTCATCCGCACAAGCTCGGTCCAGGCGCACACGCACGTTCCTTTCTCCAATCTGCCCATTATCATATGTAAAGGGAAACCCCGAGAACCCAAGATCCCATAACTCACATGCCAACAAACAATCCCGGAATAGCCCCATCTGATTTTCGGAGCGCTGGGCTCTTGACATGTGCTCATGCTGCCACATTGCTTCATTAAAGTCCCCACACACTAACCACGGCTCCGACGAAACCGCACGAAGCTGGGACAGCGAACTCCACATGAGATGACGGTTTTCAACCCTAGGTTCACCATAGACAAACGTTGTCCTCCAGCTTTTATCACTTGCCACATCAACAATCCGCACGTCAATGTACCGTGCACAAGAATCCAGCACCGTCACTTGCAGTCAGGCCCGTACTGCACACATGTGCAGGGTGTTCGACCGAACAGGGCCCCCAATTTAGCAGGGCCCCAATTTTCTAACTGACCTGTTTAGCCATGGCTAATCTCCCATAAAAAAGCCACGAGTAAACACTAAGTACCTAGTCTACACCCAAGACCGTATCTCACACACGACTCTTCTTCTCTCTTGTTGTCTTTCTCTTCTAGTAGCATCTTCCCATGGTCCTATGGCAGTTTCTGATTCTACTCCTGTAGATTAATTCATTCGCATTCTCCCCAAAACAGTCTTCTGATGCAATTTATTCGGTGTCTTCTTCAATCTGTAGTTTTAGTAGTATGACAGCTCCATCATCGTCCATCTATTTATTCGGGTGTCTTCTCTTCTTCACCCCATTTATCACTCACTTCTTTCAATCCCCGTGTTGCTTGTCGCTGGACCTGTGAGGGCAAGAGTGCTTGACCAATTTATCAATAAGATCAAGGCAGCAAGCGGACTATCAAAGCTACACACGGTGCCGCCACATGGTTTCTTCCCAAATTAAGAAAAAGGCTATTTCATCCCTCTTTATTTCTATGTTCTGTTTTCGGCGCATGATATTTGCTAGTTTTAATTTCCTGAAATTTCCTCCAGTTCGAATTACGAAATTTGAGTTCGGACACAAAAGCAGAAGAAAGGATTTTTTTTTGTTTGAAAAACTCACTCGACATGAAGAAGGCAATCATGATAAGTGTTTAGTAAAAGAGTCAAATGTTTCTTCCGAAAAAATCAAGGTTTAGATACTAGTGCTGATGAGGTTCCTGGCGATCATAGGATGAATGCTAAAAAAACCAAAACCACCTACAGAATTTAGTACCGGTTGGTGATACCAACCCGTACTAAAGGTATCCTCTACCCCACCGCTGGCTCGTGCCACGTGGTGGCCTTTTAGTTGATGTTCGTGCTGAACCGGTACTAAAGGGGGGGGGGCTTTAGTCCCCACCCTTTAGTGCCGGTTACAGAACCGGCACTAAAGGCCCATACGAACCGGTGCTAAAGCCCGGTTCTGCACTCAGTGGCGAATCTAGGAAGAAAATAAAGGGTAGGCTAAACTCAACGGTGAGAAAACTAAGCTCTCTTTTGAGAAACAAGCATGATGTCCCAACCTTGTTGTCAAAATATGCTCAGCATTTCCCAAATTACTACTTAAAACATGTAGTATTAACTAGATTTTTTTCTAGGAATTTCGACTTTTTTACGAAATTTTGAACCAAAATATGAATTTATCTTGCAAAATAACCAATATCTCCCCATTTAGTTGTCCATATAAGTTGAAGGATGTATTACAATCACAATAGTTAGGGGAAGGGTATCTGGGTTTAGAACTTCAGACTAACTGGGATAGGTTCAGGTTTAGTGTGAGGAGTACATGCATGCCTAGTCATTTTGGTACTCTTCTTTTTTGCAAATAAGTTGCATTGGATACTAAATTAGTTAGCACTACATGAACTAGTTATTACAGTAGATAGAGGCTGGGCATTCGCCTGTGTGGTGCATGTTCGCTGTGCATGTGTGGCGTTGTGTGTTTGCTACTCCATAGTAGATATATTATTGAGCTGGGTGAAAGTACTAGTGGTAGTAGTAAAAAATAGTGTCATTTGGAGGGTAGGCTTGAGCCTGTTTAAGCCCTGTTAGTAGACTCGCCACAACAATCTCTAAATTAAATTGATAACACAAAATTAAAGGAAAAAAACCAAAACCACCTACAGAATTTAGTACCGGTTGGTGATACCAACCCGTACTAAAGGTATCCTCTACCCCACCGCTTTCTCGTGCCACGTGGTGGCCTTTTAGTTGCGGTTCGTGCTGAACCAGTACTAAAGGGGGGGGGGCTTTAGTCCCCACCCTTTAGTGCCGGTTACAGAACCGGCACTAAAGGCCCATACGAACCGGTGCTAAAGCCCGGTTCTGCACTAGTGCTAGTTACGCGGTTGATGTAGTCGAACGTCTTCGCCATCTAACCGATCCAAGCACCGAACGTACGGCACCTCCGCGTTCAGCACACGTTCAGCTCGATGACGTCCCATGAGCTCTTGATCCAGTTGAGCTTCACGAGAGAGTTTCGTTAGCACGACGGCGTGGTGACGGAGATGATGAAGCTACCGACGCAGGGCTTCGCCTAAGCACTGCAACGATATGACCGAGGTGTGTTTCTGTGGAGGGGGAATCGCACACGGCTAATACAATGTTGCTTGTCTGTTCTAGGGTGCCCCCTGCCCCTGTATATAAAGGAGCATGGGGGGAGGCCGGCCGGCCCTTGGGCGCGCCAAGGAGAGGGAGGCACTACAAAAAATATGTCAACTTGTGACCTTGACTATTGGTCACTGAATGGTCATTATTTTCTATTTGTGACCTTTTTGTGACAAAAAACAGATGTTTAAAAGCTAGCCGTCATAAACTGAAATTAATGACCTTCTTTATGACATGTAAAAGTTCGTTGGTTCCACGACCAAATTTTTGGTTACTAGCAACCTCCCCAGGCCACGTAGGCATTCAACGTGGCAAGCTGATGTGGCACAAGAATCAACCCAGTCCAATTCGGTTTTCTACATGGGCCTAGCCCAACAATTCTGCCCGCTTGAGGTTTCAGGTGGTTCTATACGGCTAAAGCCGCTCTGTGCTGTCTAGCATCTGACGTGCTCTCGTTGTTCTTAGGGGCATAGCCAGGCCCCATGCTATCCGGGCCGTGGCCTGAGGCGTGCCAGGCCCCATGCTATACTGATTGTCACTATTTAAAACTGCATCAACATTGTGGCCTTGTGGGCTTGTGGTGTGTCTGCAACCTAGCTATGTTGTTCATTGTTCTCACGTAGCCACATGTTGAAGCGAGTGCACTGTAGTTCATGTTAGAAAATGTATAACATAGACAAGGTAATTATTATAAAAATATGAGTGGTGGCATGCAAGACGCGATTACCGTTAGAGTATGTAGTGCTTGTAGGAAGTAGAAGATCAAACCATATAAGAATCATTACTTGGAATGCATGTCACTTGGTAGAAAAATTGGCTCACCGATGACAATGCGTGCTATGTGCTAGCACAATACGATGCTTTTGACCCAACAATAAAGGTGAGAAGCAACACATGGTGCAGAGCGTAATAAGTTGATCAACATATAAAATCACACAGGACACTAGTTTCATCATAAATAGAATATGCTATAAGAGAAAATGTCCTAGCATTTTTGTATAAATATACACATATAATTAAATTTATCTTATATTTCCAAGTGATAGAGGTAAGTAACGTGAGCACAAATGGAAACATATTTATGCATAAGCGCTCATGAGGCGCGTGGAGGCATAAACAATAATTAATCGGTATAACTACAAGAAATAATTATTTATTTTAACCCAAAAATTCTGAAAAGTAAATGATTTACCATAGACAAATAATTGGACTGAAACAATGCCAAATTAGTTTTGCGCATGAGTTAAGCTGGAAACAAGCTCAAATATATTTTTTTAATTTGTGTCTAATCTCTTGCAATCATAATATCTAATATATAATAATATGTGAAAAATAAACTATACAATATTCTTTTGTGGCCCAAACTTGTAGGTGGCCTTTCTAGGTTAACTTGTAAATAAACTAACGAAACTGCTCCGCACACGACAGTGTGTGGGCGATACCTGCACGACCAAAGGATCCAGCGGCCGCTGCTCGGATCTGCTCCAGATTCCTCGGCTGGATTAAATCGTCGTGCACGCGTCGTCCTGACTTTGTCGTCCCCGTAGCGCTGCTCATAAACTAATAAGCTACTAGCCAACTTCTAACTCTGTTGTTTTTCTTCATTAAAATGCATGTCTTACATTATGTTCATCCTATTATTGCGGGTTATCGAGTTTTGACAGTGTACCAAATTTATAGTGAATTAAAGAAACCATTGACATTGAAGGTTACCTTTATAGAAACCACAGTTTACGGGTTTGTGCCAAAACCTTCTGTTTGGTTGCACAAAAACACTAGTTGGCGGCTTTGGCCGTTTTGATCACTATTACGACAACTGGGTCCATTCACAATAGACAACGTTAGTTTGTATTCAACCAGCAGCCCCCACTTAAGTCTAGATGTATGAAACAGTACATATGCTTTTACAAGGACACCCTTCAATTAATAGTCAAAAAGCAATCAAGTTTGACGAGGGTGGGGGTCAGAGATACCGTCGAGCTAAGCAGCAGCATGCCGGCCATGGTCTCGTCGCGGACGAGAGGGTGCGTCGCCTGGATCCGGAACATTGCGCCCCCGCAGGCCATCGGGTCCGACGAGACACTCCGGGACGGCCTAGTCGCACGCGCGGTAGACGCGGTCGCCCTACCAAATTGCAGGGGTAGGGCATGGTGGCCGGGGATGGCATGTTCGATTGAGATGTGGAGCGTGGCGGCGGGCATGCGTGCTCATGATTGGGGGCAAGGAGCACGAATGCATTCACACTACACAGGTCGACGAGGGCACCCTGCCACAACTTTTTAGCGAGCTCCCTCCAGAGCACGGCTCGCCCGCGGCTACCGGCGCCATGGTTAGTTAGCGCGCGGTGTCGTCAAGGCGATCGGACAAGAGCAGCGTCGCGAAACGCATCCACACCCCAGTGCAAGCCTGGCCCTCGACCTTAGTCGGATCTGATGCGCACGTAGAAGACGATGTGCAACCCATGCGCACTCATCCTCAGCATGACCGCGTCCCGCATGCCGCAGGGGGAGAGAGTCTAGCACGTCCCACCCACCTACCTTGGAACCAGTCCGGACTTCGAGGGGACGAGCGACGGCGACACGACATCTGCAACACCATCAGGATATTGTGGAGCACTTTTTTTGAAAAGGGGTTTGGACCCCGGCCTCTGCATCAATATGATGCATACGGTCATTTTATTAAAGGGTCTGTCTATATCACATCTAGATGTGAGATAATATCTCACATCTAACTCACTCATTCTTAAAATTCATGATAGACTTAAAAAAATCAAGGATGAGAGTGTTAGAGCAAACCTGTTTATTAAAAGCCAAACGATCCAACAAAAGTCATACAAATTCTGGATACAAAGGGAAACAGGACCGCCACAGCCGGTTGGCAAAAGACAGATACGCTTCTAAACACCTATCATATTACATGACCGCCATCCAAACCGGTTGTAGATATCCCGAGCTACCGTCTCCCAGCGGATAGACGCAGTAACCAAATGCTCCCTGGGCGCCGTCTGAGTGAGTAGCGACCACATACGGATAAGAGTAGTGGCCCTGAAAATAACCTGCAAGAAGTGAATGTTTGTTGTTGTAATGCCCAGGATGGGACTATACCTCCTACGTGTCGAGGCACGACTTAAAGGTATAAGCCCATCCTAGAATGATCTCAAGTTTGGTATCTTTGCACGACTCATGTAAAAGAGGGATTAAATTGCAAAAGGAGATAGTTGGCTTACACTCGCCACTTCACACAATACAATAAATAAACAAATCATCATACAAAAACATCACAACCCGACTACGGGTGAAGATCCAAAAGAAAGATACCAAAACAACATAAAGCCACAGGTCAGGATCGAATCCTAGTAGAAACCACTACTGATCGTCGAAACGACACAAGCAAACGGCCAAACTCTTCATCGAACTCCCGGGTGAAGAACTGATCCAACTCCTGCAGCGAACTCGGCTGAACCTGCATCTGGTGTGGTGAAGTAACTGTGAGCCACAGAGGACTCAGCAATCCCGTTCCCGGGTAACAAGACTATTTAAGCCTTGGGTGAGGACAAGGCTGAAGAAAGAACGAGAGGTGAAGGAACAAACAAGAGTTTGCAGCAGCAACTAGCACTAACTTACGTAAAGAGAGCGAGAAGAGAAGGCGCATCGGTCGAGAGGTGATCACGAAGTGATCCTAACTAAAACCGGTCAAACATAACCCCACCGTGTTCAACTCCCGAATCCCTATTCGGAAATTGACAGTCACGGTACACACGCTGGTAGTGTATTGTAACATTGTGTCAAGTTATCTACAACCGGAATTAACAAGCTCCCATCTGCCACATAACCGCGGGCACGGCTTTCGAAAGTTCAAACCCTGCAGGGGTGTTCCAACTTGGCCCATCACAAGCCCACGATCCGCGAAGTCGCAACTCCATAGGTGGGAAGACCCGAGTATTCTCGGAATCCCGTGCTCAAGTTAAACCGAACTAAGGTAAGGCTAATCCAGCAAATCCTCCCGGCGTGTCGACACCCTGATAGTAGCCACGCGTATCTAAGTCTCAGGACACGACCGGATGGGCGATTCTACAGGTTTTTACCAAACCTTGAGTTTCCTCGAGGTGGCCCCGCAGACTCCCCGTTTCGGACCAACACTCATGTGGAGCACTGGCCCGGGGTTGTGGAATTAAAATAAAAGAGGGTTTGCAAGGCCCTTATGCAAGTTTTATTAGTTTGTTATTAGGCAAATAGTACCAATGTTGGGACTTGCTGGAAAAGACTTAGCACTTAGCGGTTTATCAAGGGGGTCCCATACACCCCAACCGTGTTAGGAACGCATAATCAAGGAACATAACACCGGTTTATACGGTTCCTAACGGCATGAGTGGAACAAATCACCAAGCAAAAGGCTTAGCCTTCCACCCTTGCCAGTATATAGATGATTTCATTTAAGCATTTATATAGTGTGATATAACCCAACCAAACTTCATCATGAAGAAAGCATCTTCAAACTTCACCTGCAACTAACAATGCTATAAGAGGGGCTGAGCGAAGCGTACTTAGCCAAGCAACGGTTTGCATAGGTAGGGTGGTTAAACATGGCAATGGCTACAAGTAGGAGGCTGACAGGAAAACATGGGCATCGAGGCAAAACTATAGAGCGATACTCTAGCAATAGGCAAAGATAGTAATGGTATCCGGGTTCGGTCATCTTGCCTGGAATTCCACAAGGGAGAAGAACGGATCCAAGAAGAAGACGGAGCAACACAGACGAGAGAATTCTCACAACTCCGGAACGAAACCGAAGCTATCAAGAGAAGCAACCGGAAAGAAAGAACAACACGGTAAACACACAAGAATAAAACATGGCATACGATGCACATCCAAATATGATGCATGTCCGGTTTAAATATGCAAGGCAGGGCAAGAGCACAAACAAATACTACAAGTTAAGTGGAGATCAATATGCAACGAGTTGCATATTGACAAAACACCACATATTAATTATTTAGTTGACTCTCGTTATTTACAAGACAAAATTAAATGGTTTTAACATGGCAAGAGGTGAAGCATAAAGAAACTACACTATTTAGACAATTTAAATGAGGCCGGAAAAATAACAACAACATATCCGGAAAATCCCCATGAGCATGTTTAGTAATTATAAGCAAACAACAATTCACACATATTAATGTTGTTAATATGATGCGGATGACATGAACAAGTTTATGCAATTATTAATTAAAGGTTGACTTAAAAGAGATATGAAGCATTTGTCACCGTGGTGGAAAGAAAGGGTGCCGCGGCAACGATCCGAAAATGATGCAACACATCATATCGGTTCCGGTATCTCGTTGAGAGACCGGTGCAAAAGGTGACGAAGCGAGTCAAACGAGATGATGGGGTGTTCCCGTTGTCGGGTTCCCACGGGTCGGCGACGAGGCAACCGAGGAACATGACAAAAGGTGGAACGGGCACGAAGCACACACGGGAAACATCTCATACAACACAAGCAAGCATCTCACGGGTCACGTCTCGGGTTATACCTTCGAAGCGTGCGTTTCGGGGCGGTTCGCGATCGTCAAGGAACGTAGTGGAAGAAGTTGTACATGGCCGTAGAGGGAAGTAGTTGTACTCGGGCGGCGGTAGATGTACTCGTTCCGTTGGCTCCGGCGTCGGTAGTGGTACTTGTCGTTGCGTCGGACGTAGTGGTACTCGGCGCATCGTCGTGGTACTTGGGGGTTCTCGATCTCGCGACGGTAGTTGTTCGGGCGTCGATCTCGTACACGGTTCGTTTTGTAGATGTTCACGGAGCTCGTTCGTAGATGTTCATGTCATCGATGTCGGGGTACTTGTCTCGAAGAGGTACTTGGTCGGGTCGCCGGTAGACGTTCGGTCCCAAAAGAAGATAGACTTGTTGTTTTCCTGGTTATCTGAGATTAACAACACAGCAACAATACAACAAAAACCAAAACTACAACAGCAACTTGGCACAAAACACAGCAAGGACAGCAGCGCGGGGCGGGCGAACTGGAGAAGCTGCGGCGTCAGAGAGGAGATGCAGCGGCACGGGCTCCTGGAGCTGGCTCGGGGCGGAGTCTTCTGCTGGAGATGGAGGGCGGCCGACAAGGCAGAGGCAGCAGGGCGAGCTGGCGCCCTGGACGAGCGACGGAAGGGCGGCGTCCGCGCGAGGGAAGGCGTGCGCTAGAGAAGGCCGCGGCGAGGCAGCACGGGCGCCGGCCTGTGGGTGATGCGGCGTGAGGAGGGAGTGCGGAGGGAGCCGAGCTTGGGCGGGAGCGAGGCGCCATGGAGGCTCTGGCGCGGAGGCTCGGGGTCGCGGGGGCTGCGCGAGGGGACGCCTCCCCCTCACCAGGTGACGCAGGGCCTGGAGAAGGGAGCCGCGGGGCTCGGAGGCAACAGGGGGCGACGGCGGAAGAGAGGAGCCAGGCGCGGGCCGCTCGGGGCTCGGTCCCGGCGCGGGAGGCCGCCGAGGGCATGGCGATGAGGAGAAGGACGGACGGAGGAGAGAGGCCGCGGTCGCGGGCCTGGCCGCTGGACGGGGAACGGAGGGAGCGCTCGGGCTGGACGGTGCAGAGGAGGAAGGGCGAGGACGGAGCAGACTCGAGGGCTCCCGGCGCGGACCGCGGGGCGAAGGCGGCGCCCTGCTACTGGTGAAGAAGGGGGGGCCTCGGGGCGACGCGGAGAGGGTTCGAGGGGAGCGAGGGAAAAAGGAGAAGAGTGGTGGCGGCGGTCGGGCGAAGGGAAGGGAGGATCGAGGGGAGGGGATCGCTCGGGAAACTGAGCGCTAGGGTTCGGCGCGGGATGGGCCAGGGAGATGGGCCGGAGGGAGGAAAAAAGGAGGTTGAAGCCCAGATGGCCAGGAGGCCGGTGGGCTGAGAAATAAAATTAAAAAAAGAAGGGGTTCTGCTGTTTTCTAAAAAAACAGAAAAACGGCAAGGAGAAAGAAAAGGAAGGAGGAGTTAGGGCAAAAGTTATCACAAGAGGTTATTTTTCTCGGCCATCATAAAATGAGCACGGCCGGAGAAAAATACAAAAGACCAGATCAGAAAATAATTCAAACATATTTGAATTTAATTCAAATAGGTTTGAACTAAGACGAGATTATCGAAGTGTCCAAAAATGTTCAAATTTTTGGAGGAACCTCGAAACAACGGAAAGAATTATAGGGAGGGTCTAGAAGTAGAAACTCGAAGTGAGAAGACATGGGGAAAATTATGCAAGTGTGTTATGTGAATTCCAACAAATGGAATATTTAAAATATAGCTCCCTAGTATTGAGAGGCTTTTATATGTTATAAAGAGAAGTCACCTTCCCTCGATTTAAATGGACCGAAGGCCCACACGAATTATTTAAGTTGAGATGCAAAAAAAATAATGACATTATGGCATGATGACATGATGCAATGCAAAAATAAATAAAGCAAGCACAACTGAACACACGGGAGAACCCCGGAACATCTGGAATCTTCTTGTATCTTCTGGGACGTCGGTCTTCGGGCGTCACAACTCTCCCACACTAACAGAGGATCTCGACCCGAGATCCTAGAGATATCACCCGGTAAAAACGAAGAGGAAGAGGTAAAACAAAGTTGCTTCTTTGACAGTCTAGTGAAACCAAATAACCTTGAGAGGTTAAACAAGTTGAAAGAAGGAATGCAACGGAGATAAACGAAGATGAAAACACTCCGTTAGAAAAGAGGAGCAAGGAGCATTATAAGAACCTTATAGGTTGAAAGACATGAAACAAGAGCTCACGGATGACGGAAGAATTTCAAAACCACTCCGGTTAGCCAAGGAATAAGAATGACGGAATTCAGGCAGCACTCCGTCTGAAAATGGAAGGAATTGGACAAGAACTTGCCAAGTTGAGATGATACTTGATGAAAACAACAACATATTGCCTCCGAAACAATTAAAAGAATGGCACAAGGTTAAGAAGGATTCAGAAAGCACTCCGGTTAAAAGAGAGTTAAAACTTGATAAGATGAGGGAACTAGAATGAAGAATACAACACTCCGGTTAAATAAACAAGCAAGGGAGAATATGATCTTGATAAAAACGAGATGATGGTTAAAGAGAGCAATATCACAAGGCCTCCGGAATGAAAGAATAGCATATAGATCAACGAAAGAAAAGAATGGAGAAGAAAAAACAACTTCTCTGACAAATGAATTGAAAGAGCATCCTTACGAAGAAGGGTTGAACGGAGTTGTTGGAAAAATCAACAACGAAACAAATAAGGTTGATGTGGGCTTATGGAAAACATCTCAAGGTTATGAGATGACAACCGGCCACTAACTTAAACAATTGATTGGACTGAGATCAACAAGGAGATGAAAAACTTATTTCACCGGAATGATAAATGAAGAACTTGGGTCATTTATTAGCACCACAATTAGCAACAATCCTTAGGGAAGGCTTTAGGTGAAATACAACCCAAGATAACTCCAACGAATAAATTGAAGGGTTGGAAAGATCTCCTGAACAAGGAAAATGATGGTTTTAAATATCTCATTCGTGACAACTCATGAATCGTAAAACATGAAGGAAAATTATCAAGAATGACATAACACCATCTGAAAAGATAAGGTAGAAAGAATTGCACTTCAAAATGCAAGAAGAAGAAATATTTGAGCTCCTCCAACAAGAATCTTGATGAAGACTTCGAGGATGATGAACCACCAAGAGAACTCCGGTAATGAAAGCAAGAGAAGTGAAGATGAAAAGAATAAGATTCAAGGCCTGCGATGAATTTGATGGAGCTTGAAATGATAATTGGAATAACTTGGAGCTCCGGAAAACAAGATGAAGAATTTTGAACCAAAGATATGATATGATGAACAAGCTCCGGAAAACAGAGATTAATTCACCTTGAAGGAATAAGAATAAGAATTATGTCATGCATCTCCTTCACCAATTTAAATTGATGACAACCAAAGGATTTGGCATATAACTTATTCTCGTTGGAAAGAATTAAAGAGAGATCTAGCACAAGTTTGGGTAAATCTTCAACGAACCACCGGTAGGATTGTGAAAAGAACGAGTGAATTAAAACGATAACAACGGAAGAGTAAACTTGAAATAACCACCGTAAGAATAGGGAGACGAACGAAGAAACATCAATGAAGAATATTGGAGGTTGAAGTTGAAAACTGAGAACGAAGAATCTGCTGAAATGATGGCCTTCGAAGGATCACAAAGAAAAGAATTCATGAAAAATGCTCCGGATGGCATAAAAGGGTTCCTCACAATCAAAACGATAATGAGGATGGCATGAAGCTAGAACCACGAATCTTCAACGGGCCAAGATTTAAGAGAAACACTTCTCCGATCTTCAAATGTTTAGAATGAAGACGAGAAATGCCATAAGAATTGTTGAGCACTCCGGAATGAAGAATTAAAAGGTTGAACCAAAGATGAAAAAGAATTTGAAAGCGATCTTGGAGAAGGCATATGACTGATGGAAAACAATCTTACGTCACAGTTTGAAAAGAATTTGAGTATAACTCCGGAAAACAAGAGTCAGGTAAGATCCTGGGAAAGACCTGTGGGTTAGGGCCCACTCAAAGAAATCACCGTCGAAATAGATTGCTTAAGAGATATTGCACCGGTTGAATTAAAAAGGCTTGAATAAGAAGACAATCCTCAAAAAAAAAATTTGAACGGATTAAGAATGGAATTATGAATATTCAACACTCCGGATATGAATAGCAAGAGGAGAATGATTAATTGGTGCACCGGAATGAGAAAAGCATTATGAAATGAGGAAAAAGGATAAGATCAACACCGAAATCTTGAATTACATCCACCGGCAGAATTAGAGAACAAAAGAATGATGAACTTGAAGCTCTTGAGCATCTTCACGATAATCACCGGATAAGAACATTGAAGGAAAAGAATGAAGAAATATCACATGAATAAAAATGGATACTTCGTCTGAGAATTGCTGGCTCCATAAAGAAAAGGGTGGGAGGGTGGGGAAAAACAAAGACAACTTGGGATGATTGAAACAGACAAATCGTCAGATTTCTCAACGGCGTCTGTATGGAGTAACTTGAAGAGAAGGCACACCGGTTGAAAAGGATTAACATGAAGATCTCGAAGGTCAAGAAGGATTAGCACTCCCATAGAAATATGAGAACACCGATTAAGAAGGTATGGAATCAACATTTGACATCGAAGCAACTCGAATACCAGAATCAAAACAAAACAAAGGATAGATATGTAGAAGCCTAATCTTCACAATATCATTCGAACAGAGAATTGAACGAATGAATTCCGCAGGCATATCAACTCGACGAGAAGCCACTTGGAGAACAAAAGGTAAATAAAAAGGAACAAGGATCAGATATAACAAATACAAGATAGAAGTTTCGTTCGACATCTTCGTGCTGAAAGCTCATGGAACGTGTTACAAAAGGGTTTTGCAATCCCCGGATCAGCATAGCCAAGGACCCTTTAAGATGCAACTCCCGATCAGAACAAGTCCATAAAACCACTTCACTCAATGTAGAACCCCAAACTTCATATCGAGCATCCGTTGGAAGAATGCCTAGAACTACTTGATGAACCCACCTATAGATTTCCGAAAGTTTCCAGTTATGCAATCAGGTGTTGGGGATACACGGGAAGCACCGCGCAATCAACTCTAAACCTACATCCAGGTGTATCCATCCTTCAACACATAACCAGTCTTTCTCGGAAACTGTGTACCTCGGACCTTCGAAAAGCATCCACTATAACAAGCTATGGCAATACTCTCGAACTACCTCCCCAGTACTGGGTGATGTCGGGGTTATCTTGCCACTGGCCGTATAGGAGAGATTTTCGATGTCGGCCGTCTTAAGTATTTAGTACTGCCGCGATATGCTTGTTACAATGATACCCCGAAGCTCAACTCCTCGGTAACAGGAGGCATCGAGAACAATATCCTTGTCACAAGAACATCGAAACAATCCCAGAATACTCGCGGGATCCTAAAAAAAAAAATTTGGTGCAATTTTTGAAAGTAGAAGAGATAAGAGTAATCGTCAGGAGTCCTCACCAGAGAGAAAGGGGATGAGAAGCAAAGAAATCCTACTCTCCGATATAATATAGGACTCAAAAACATTTTTCAGTGTGTGCCTAGACTCAACCGTCAACGGTTCGATCAAACAGTGGGGGCTTCTAGGTCGGAGAAGGCTCTGAATACCAACTTGTAATGCCCAGGATGGGACTATACCTCCTACGTGTCGAGGCACGACTTAAAGGTATAAGCCCATCCTAGAATGATCTCAAGTTTGGTATCTTTGCACGACTCATGTAAAAGAGGGATTAAATTGCAAAAGGAGATAGTTGGCTTACACTCGCCACTTCACACAATACAATAAATAAACAAATCATCATACAAAAACATCACAACCCGACTACGGGTGAAGATCCAAAAGAAAGATACCAAAACAACATAAAGCCACAGGTCAGGATCGAATCCTAGTAGAAACCACTACTGATCGTCGAAACGACACAAGCAAACGGCCAAACTCTTCATCGAACTCCCGGGTGAAGAACTGATCCAACTCCTGCAGCGAACTCGGCTGAACCTGCATCTGGTGTGGTGAAGTAACTGTGAGCCACAGAGGACTCAGCAATCCCGTTCCCGGGTAACAAGACTATTTAAGCCTTGGGTGAGGACAAGGCTGAAGAAAGAACGAGAGGTGAAGGAACAAACAAGAGTCTGCAGCAGCAACTAGCACTAACTTACGTAAAGAGAGCGAGAAGAGAAGGCGCATCGGTCGAGAGGTGATCACGAAGTGATCCTAACTAAAACCGGTCAAACATAACCCCACCGTGTTCAACTCCCGAATCCCTATTCGGAAATTGACAGTCACGGTACACACGCTGGTAGTGTATTGTAACATTGTGTCAAGTTATCTACAACCGGAATTAACAAGCTCCCATCTGCCACATAACCGCAGGCACGGCTTTCGAAAGTTCAAACCCTGCAGGGGTGTTCCAACTTGGCCCATCACAAGCCCACGATCCGCGAAGTCGCAACTCCATAGGTGGGAAGACCCGAGTATTCTCGGAATCCCGTGCTCAAGTTAAACGGAACTAAGGTAAGGCTAATCCAGCAAATCCTCCCGGCGTGTCGACACCCTGATAGTAGCCACGCGTATCTAAGTCTCAGGACACGACCGGATGGGCGATTCTACAGGTTTTTACCAAACCTTGAGTTTCCTCGAGGTGGCCCCGCAGACTCCCCGTTTCGGACCAACACTCATGTGGAGCACTGGCCCGGGGTTGTGGAATTAAAATAAAAGAGGGTTTGCAAGGCCCTTATGCAAGTTTTATTAGTTTGTTATTAGGCAAATAGTACCAATGTTGGGACTTGCTGGAAAAGACTTAGCACTTAGCGGTTTATCAAGGGGGTCCCATACACCCTAACCGTGTTAGGAACGCATAATCAAGGAACATAACACCGGTTTATACGGTTCCTAACGGCATGAGTGGAACAAATCACCAAGCAAAAGGCTTAGCCTTCCACCCTTGCCAGTATATAGATGATTTCATTTAAGCATTTATATAGTGTGATATAACCCAACCAAACTTCATCATGAAGCAAGCATCTTCAAACTTCACCTGCAACTAACAATGCTATAAGAGGGGCTGAGCGAAGCGTACTTAGCCAAGCAACGGTTTGCATAGGTAGGGTGGTTAAACATGGCAATGGCTACAAGTAGGAGGCTGACAGGAAAACATGGGCATCGAGGCAAAACTATAGAGCGATACTCTAGCAATAGGCAAAGATAGTAATGGTATCCGGGTTCGGTCATCTTGCCTGGAATTCCACAAGGGAGAAGAACGGATCCAAGAAGAAGACGGAGCAACACAGACGAGAGAATCCTCACAACTCCGGAACGAAACCGAAGCTATCAAGAGAAGCAACCGGAAAGAAAGAACAACACGGTAAACACACAAGAATAAAACATGGCATACGATGCACATCCAAATATGATGCATGTCCGGTTTAAATATGCAAGGCAGGGCAAGAGCACAAACAAATACTACAAGTTAAGTGGAGATCAATATGCAACGAGTTGCATATTGACAAAACACCACATATTAATTATTTAGTTGACTCTCGTTATTTACAAGACAAGATTAAATGGTTTTAACATGGCAAGAGGTGAAGCATAAAGAAACTACACTATTTAGACAATTTAAATGAGGCCGGAAAAATAACAACAACATATCCGGAAAATCCCCATGAGCATGTTTAGTAATTATAAGCAAACAACAATTCACACATATTAATGTTGTTAATATGATGCGGATGACATGAACAAGTTTATGCAATTATTAATTAAAGGTTGACTTAAAAGAGATATGAAGCATTTGTCACCGTGGTGGAAAGAAAGGGTGCCGCGGCAACGATCCGAAAATGATGCAACACATCATATCGGTTCCGGTATCTCGTTGAGAGACCGGTGCAAAAGGTGACGAAGCGAGTCAAACGAGATGATGGGGTGTTCCCGTTGCCGGGTTCCCACGGGTCGGCGACGAGGCAACCGAGGAACATGACAAAAGGTGGAACGGGCACGAAGCACACACGGGAAACATCTCATACAACACAAGAAAGCATCTCACGGGTCACGTCTCGGGTTATACCTTCGAAGCGTGCGTTTCGGGGCGGTTCGCGATCGTCGAGGAACGTAGTGGAAGAAGTTGTACATGGCCGTAGAGGGAAGTAGTTGTACTCGGGCGGCGGTAGATGTACTCGTTCCGTTGGCTCCGGCGTTGGTAGTGGTACTTGTCGTGGCGTCGGATGTAGTGGTACTCGGCGCATCGTCGTGGTACTTGGGGGTTCTCGATCTCGCGACGGTAGTTGTTCGGGCGTCGATCTCGTACACGGTTCATTTTGTAGATGTTCACGGAGCTCGTTCGTAGATGTTCATGTCATCGATGTCGGGGTACTTGTCTCGAAGAGGTACTTGGTCGGGTCGCCGGTAGACGTTCGGTCCCAAAAGAAGATAGACTTGTTGTTTTCCTGGTTATCTGAGATTAACAACACAGCAACAATACAACAAAAACCAAAACTACAGCAACAACTTGGCACAAAACACAGCAAGGACAGCAGCGCAGGGCGGGCGAACTGGAGAAGCTGCGGCGTCAGAGAGGAGATGCAGCGGCACGGGCTCCTGGAGCTGGCTCGGGGCGGAGTCTTCTGCTGGAGATGGAGGGCGGCCGACGAGGCAGAGGCAGCAGGGCGAGCTGGCGCCCTGGACGAGCGACGGAAGGGCGGCGTCCGCGCGAGGGAAGGCATGCGCTGGAGAAGGCCGCGGCGAGGCAGCACGGGCGCCGGCCTGTGGGTGATGCGGCGTGAGGAGGGAGTGCGGAGGGAGCCGAGCTTGGGCGGGAGCGAGGCGCCATGGAGGCTCTGGCGCGGAGGCTCGGGGTCGCGGGGGCTGCGCGAGGGGGCGCCTCCCCCTCACCAGGTGACGCAGGGCCTGGAGAAGGGAGCCGCGGGGCTCGGAGGCAACAGGGGGCGACGGCGGAAGAGAGGAGCCAGGCGCGGGGCGCTCGGGGCTCGGTCCCGGCGCGGGAGGCCGCCGAGGGCATGGCGATGAGGAGAAGGACGGACGGAGGAGAGAGGCCGCGGTCGCGGGCCTGGCCGCTGGACGGGGAACGGAGGGAGCGCTCGGGCTGGACGGTGCAGAGGAGGAAGGGCGAGGACGGAGCAGACTCGAGGGCTCCCGGCGCGGACCGCGGGGCGAAGGCGGCGCCCTGCTACTGGCGAAGAAGGGGGGGCCTCGGGGCGACGCGGAGAGGGTTCGAGGGGAGCGAGGGAAAAAGGAGAAGAGTGGTGGCGGCGGTCGGGCGAAGGGAAGGGAGGATCGAGGGGAGGGGATCACTCGGGAAACTGAGCGCTAGGGTTCGGCGCGGGATGGGCCAGGGAGATGGGCCGGAGGGAGGAAAAAAGGAGGTTGAAGCCCAGATGGCCAGGAGGCCGGTGGGCTGAGAAATAAAATAAAAAAAAGAAGGGGTTCTGCTGTTTTCTAAAAAAAAACAGAAAAACGGCAAGGAGAAAGAAAAGGAAGGAGGAGTTAGGGCAAAAGTTATCACAAGAGGTTATTTTTCTCGGCCATCATAAAATGAGCACGGCCGGAGAAAAATACAAAAGACCAGATCGGAAAATAATTCAAACATATTTGAATTTAATTCAAATAGGTTTGAACTAAGACGAGATTATCGAAGTGTCCAAAAATGTTCAAATTTTTGGAGGAACCTCGAAACAACGGAAAGAATTATAGGGAGGGTCTAGAAGTAGAAACTCGAAGTGAGAAGATATGGGGAAAATTATGCAAGTGTGTTATGTGAATTCCAACAAATGGAATATTTAAAATATAGCTCCCTAGTATTGAGAGGCTTTTATATGTTATAAAGAGAAGTCACCTTCCCTCGATTTAAATGGACCGAAGGCCCACACGAATTATTTAAGTTGAGATGCAAAAAAAATAATGACATGATGGCATGATGACATGATGCAATGCAAAAATAAATAAAGCAAGCACAACTGAACACACGGGAGAACCCCGGAACATCTGGAATCTTCTGGAATCTTCTGGAATCTTCTGGTATCTTCTGGGACGTCGGTCTTCGGGCGTCACAGTTGTTCTGTTAAAAACCAAATCATTTCTGCAATTCCAAATAGCCCATAGTAAAGCACATACTCCCACTCGGATATGTCTTGCTATTACTACATCAATGCCTTGTAGCCACGTTCCAAAAAGTGTGTGAATTGAAACCGGGGGTTAATATTAAAGGCTATCTGTACCGATCTCCATAAAATCTTAGCCATAGGGCAATCAAGGAAGATGTGTCTAATAGATTCGTCCCGATCACAAAAACTATATCTTTTAGACCTTGTCCAGTTCCTTTTTACCAAATTATCTTTAGTTGACTCGTTTATGTACAAACCACATAAGCAATATTGTGGAGCACTTGCGCCATGCGCATCCAATGCGCTCCCCCCACAGCCGGGTGCTGGTTCTTCCCGTCCGTTGTAGCCGCCCGCACCACCACTGTATGCTGGTTGCAGGGAGGAGGGGTGGTGCCCAGAGGGTGGGGCCACGAAGCTTGGCTCCCGCCGCGCGAGGGGGGACTCGGGCTGACTCTGTGTTGAGTAGTTATCTTAAGGGAGATTTTTTTTTCAAAGAGACCCGTCTAATGACATCTATCATGAACCATTACGCCATGTCACGAAATGCGGGACCTTGGCTCAAACCATGTGGAATTTTGGTTTTGGCACAAATCTGGCTTTCAATGTCTATGGTTTCTATAATTCACTTCAAATTTGATCTAATCCAGGAAAATAATGCGTCGAGTTTATGCTACCGGCATCCTTCATCTTGTTGGAGGTGTTCCATAGTCACTAGACGCCAATTCTGCTCCATGGTGCTTGTATGTTCTTTTCCTCAACTATACTATGTGTTCTTTCTAGAGATTTCGATGAGTGACTACATACGAAGCAATATGAGTGAATTTACACTCTAAAATATGTCTACATACATCCGTATGTTGATTCTATTTGAAATGTCTAGAAAGACAAATATTTAGGAACGGAGGGAGTAGTTTATGCCACTTTTATAATGTCGTGTGTATGCATATGGTATGTATGTGACCTTCCCTGCAATCCTTCGAAAGAACCAACTGGTACATTAACTATTGGCGAAGTTAAGTAACATATGTATATTCCCGTGAGAGTACCATCGATCGATCCTCTAGCATTGACTGGCTAACTTCAGTCACGCTCATGAAAATAGATAATAGTTCGTGAACCCAGCTAGCTAACTATTTATATCTTGAACAAATATGCCAATAATAGTGTAGTAGCAGATTAAATGGAATAACAGTTGAGCATGGAAAAAAATAACGAGCAGACCAAAAAGTTCTGAACATAATAATATTTCGTAAATATAGCTGGGCACTGCAAATACGCACTTTACCCAGCTAGTAAGTATTACGGCAATCATTTACAGTTCATATTGTTCCATACATACTCCATGAACAAAATTTAAATTGTAAGCTTCCAACGTTGCTTGCCTTTTTTAGTTTCTAGGATGTGTTAAGTTTACCCTAACTTCCATTCCTCATCTTCATTACTGCAGGTTGATAAGATATTGCAACCTCCAGATTTTAATCTAGCTACTCCATGAAGATGGCGGGTCGACTCCATGATGTCGGTGTTCGTCCTCCACCATCCTCTAGATGGAAGTCTTTCGTCCGCTATTGAACACCAGTTCCGATCTATAGTGCTTGCGATTCCTCTTCGCCATGCTTCCGAATCCCTGTTGCCTCCCAATCCTATGACACGCCGCTATGTGGATATTGATATTTGACTCAACGAGGCTTACGCTACACACTGCCTTCTTCAGCTCAATAAGTATGCGTGCTCTCCCTCCTGCATAGCCGAGCGAACTAGTTGGTGTCACTTTAATTTATAACGCCATGCATGCAGACATGTGCTATGTGCATGCTATGTATGTGACCGTCCGTAAAATACTAAAATGAATAGGCAAAAAGTACATTAGTCACTAAAGAAGTTCAGTATGTATACTCGAGTGCGATAACTTCAAACCCTTCTGATCACTCTAGCGTTGAGAAGGTAGTGCCCTCATTCAACCTGCGGCAAATTTATAATTATTGGTGAAGACAACTACTCCCTCCGTATCATATTAGAGGCTTTTCTAGGCTAGCTACATAAATGATTTACCTAAAAAACTAATTAAATGGTATATTCTTTTGCGGGTGAAGACATGTATTCGTTCATACAGTCGATCGTAGCTAACTCCATAGCAGCCATTGGGCCTGACCCAACCCAGGTCATAGTCCTGCCCTTAGAACGAGCCAACTTTTGCTATGTTATCACTAACCGTATTCTGGCTAGGATTTACATGAGTAATACAAGATTCACAAAGAGGCATAAGATATTTGATTTCCTTTGACAAGAGACGTGTAGCCCGATCTATCCACCTCTTTTGCTTGGATCAACTGAACTGCAACAAGAGAATCCATCTCGATCTCGATGGGTAATTCGCTTGTCTGGATGGCAAATGACAAACCCTGCATACATGGCATGCACACAATTCAGCTTCCAATGCATCTCGACAGGAGAAAAGTTGCCTCAAAAAAAGATTAAATGATCGATAGTGCCTAACCTATGGACCACTCCTACGGATGGGATATATGTACTAATCTCCCTCTTTAATTTCAACTAATCTCCCCTAATCTGAACTAACCACCCCCCTGATTTATGAGATTAAGCTTAGGCAATATTTGGGCCCAACACTAACAGTCCAAAACTTGGACCTTTGCTCTCAAGCATTCACTACAAAGTCTTTACAAGTCTATATCCTTCCCCCGCAAAAAAAGAAAAAAAAAAGGAGAAGAAGAAAGGAATAGAGAAGAAGAGAAAATTTCTCTTCTTCTCCTCTATTCCTTTCTTCTTCTCCTCTTTTTTTTCTTCTTTTTTCTTCTTCTTATTTATTTCTCTTCTTCTTCCTCTCCTCTTCTTCTTTCTTTCCTCTTTCTTATTTTCTTCTTTCCTATCCTTCTTTTTCTAAATTTGTAACTTTTGCATATATAAAACTTTCTATGAAAAAAAAACATTATTTTTCTTCTTTCCTATCCTTCTTTTTCTTCTTTCCTATCCTTCTTTTTCTTCTGTCCTATCCTTCTTTTGCATATATATACATCACATACACATCACATACAGCAACATCACAATTGTAACTATCTATATATAAACAAAAAATATTCTATGAAAAAAACATTTTTAACATATATA
>LR738713.1:660038739-660051374 GCA_902687465.1 Secale cereale
GCATGGGAAACAAAAAATTTTCCTACGTTCACCAAGATCAATCTAGGAGATGCATCTACGAGGGGAGAGTTGGATCCACATACCCTTGTAGATCGCTAAGCGGAAGCGTTCAAGAACGCGGTTGATGGAGTCGTACTCGCCGCGATTCAGATCGCTGAAGATCCAAGCACCGAAGCAACGGTGCCTCCGCGTTCTTCACACGTACAGCTCGGGGACGTCTCCTCCTTCTTGATCCAGCAAGGGGGAAGGAGAGGTTGATGGAGACACCGGCAGCACGACGGCGTGGTGGAGATGGTGGTGAAGGATTCCAGCAGGGCTTCGCCAAGCACCGCGGGAAAACGAAGATGGATGTGGGAGAGGGAGGGCAGCACCGAGGCACGAACGTGTGTTCGCTGCCCTCCCTCTGCCTCTCTTTATATAGGGGGAGTAGAGGGGAGGGGGCGCCCTAGGGTTTACCCCTAGGGGCGGCGGCCAAGTGGAGATGGGGGGGGCGGCGGCCAGGGCTGCGCCAGGGTTAGGGCTTCCCCCCCCCCAGGTGCCTTGCCCCCCAAGCTAGGGGGTGCGGCAGCCCTAGGAGGGGCCAGCCCCCCTTGCGCATGAGGAGAGGGCCCAGGGGGGGCGCACAGCCCTATGAGGGCTGTTGTGTCCCCCCTTTGTGGCCCATTAGGCCCGAAACTCCTTCCGGGACCCCGAAACCCCTTTCGGTCATCCGCCGTCTTCCCGATACTCCCCGGAACACTTCCGGACTCCGAAACCTTTCATCCTATATATCAATCTTCGTCCCCGGACCATTCCGGAGACCCTCGTCATGTCCGGGATCTCATCCGGGACTCCGAACAACCTTCGGTAACCATGCATTGTTCTCACTAACAACCCTAGCGTCACCGAACCTTAAGTGTGTAGACCCTGCGGGTTCGGAAACTATGCAGACATGACCGAGACACTCCCAGGTCAATAACCAATAGCGGGATCTGGATACCCATATTGGTTCCCACATGTTCCTCGATGATCTCATCGGATGAACCACGATGTCAAGGATTCAGGCAACCCCGTATACAGTTCCCTTTGTCTCGTCGGTATGTTACTTGCCCGAGATTCGATCGTCGGTATCTCTATACCTAGTTCAATCTCGTTACCGGCAAGTCTCTTTACTCGTTACCGTAATACATAATCCCGTGACTAACTACTTAATCACTTTGAGCTCATTGAGATGATGTATTACCGAGTGGGCCCGGAGATACCTCTCCGTCACACGGAGTGACAAATCCCAGTCTCGATCCATGTCAACTCAACAGACACCTTCGGAGTTACCTGTAGAGTACCTTTATAGTCACCCAGTTACGTTGCGACGTTTGGCACACACAAAGCACTCCTACGGTGTTAGTGAGTTACATGATCTCATGGTCATAGGAACTTATACTTGACATGCAGAAAACTATAGCGATAACTGATACGATCAAAAGCTATGTTTAACGTTTGGGTCTCGTCCATCACATCATTCTCCTAATGATGTGATCCCGTTATCAAATGACAACTCATGTCTATGACCTGGAAACCGCGGTCATCTTTGATCAACGAGCTAGTCCTTAAGAGGCTTACTAGGGACACAAAGCTTGTCTATTTATCCACACATGCATTTGAGTTTCCAATCAATACAATTATAGCATGGATAATAAACGATTATCATGAACAAGGAAATATAATAATAACTCTTTTATTATTGCCTCTAGGGCATATTTCCAACAGTCTCCCACTTGCACTAGAGTCAATAATCTAGCATTACAAGGTAATGAATCTAACACCCATAGAGTCTTGGTGTTGATCATGCTTAGCCCGTGGAAGAGGCTTAGTCAACGGATCTGCAACATTCAAATCCGTGTGTACTTTGCAAATGCTTATGTCCTCCTCCTTGACTGAATCGCGGATGGAATTGAAGCGTCGCTTTATGTGTCTGGTCCTCTTGTGAAACCTTGGTTCCTTGGCTAGAGCAATGGCACCAGTGTTGTCACAGAACAGAGTCATTGGGTTTAGTGCACTAGGCACAACTCCAAGATCCGTCATGAACTCCTTCATCCAGACACCTTCCTTTGCCGCCTCCGAGGCAGCTATGTACTCCGCTTCGCATGTAGAATCGGCTACCACGCTTTGCTTGGAACTGCACCAGCTTACCGCTCCCCCGTTGAGAATATATACGTATCCGGTTTGAGACTTAGAGTCATCCGGATCAGTGTCAAAGCTTGCATCGACGTAACCCTTTACGACGAGCTCTTGATCACCTCCATAAACGAGAAACATCTCCTTAGTCCTTTTCAGGTACTTTAGGATATTCTTGACCGCTGTCCAGTGATCCATACCAGGATTACTTTGAAACCTTCCGGCCATACTTATGGCAAGGCTGACATCTGGTCTTGTGCACAGCATTGCATACATGATAGAGCCTATGGCTGAAGCATAGGGGACGACACTCATCTTTTCTCTATCTTCTGCAGTCACTGGGCATTGAGTCTTACTCAACTTCGTACCTTGCAATACCGGCAAGAACCCCTTCTTGGATTGATCCATTTTGAACTTCTTCAAAACTTTATCAAGGTATGTACTTTGTGAAAGTCCTATCAAGCGTCTCGATCTATCTCTATAGATCTTGATGCCCAATATGAAAGCAGCTTCACCGAGGTCCTTCATTGAAAAACTCTTGTTCAAATACCCCTTCACGCTATCCAAAAATTCTATATTGTTTCCAATCAGCAATATGTCACCACATATAATATTAGAAACGCTATAGAGCTCCCACTCACTTTCTTGTAAATACAAGCTTCTCCGTAAACTTGTACAAACCCAAACGCTTTGATCACCTCATCAAAGCGAAGATTCCAACTCCGAGATGCTTGCACCAGCCCATAAATGGAACGCTGGAGTTTGCATACTTTGTCAGCATTCTCTGGATCGACAAAACCTCCCGGTTGTATCATATACAACTCTTCCTTAAGAAAACCGTTAAGGAACGCTGTTTTGACATCCATCTGCCAAATTTCATAATCGAAATATGCAGCTATTGCTAACATGATTCGGACGGATTTAAGCATCGCTACGGGTGAGAAAGTCTCATCGTAGTCAATCCCTTGAACTTGTGAAAAACCCTTTGCCACAAGTCGAGCTTTATACACGGTGACATTGCCGTCAGCGTCCGTCTTCCTCTTAAAAATCCATTTATTCTGAATGGCCTTCCGCCCTTCAGGTAATACTTCCAAAGTCCATACTTTGTTTTCATACATGGATCCCATCTCGGATTTCATGGCCTCTAACCATTTGTCGGAATCCGGGCCCACCATCGCTTCTCCATAGCTCGTAGGTTCACTGTTGTCCAACAACATGACCTCCAAGACAGGGTTACCATACCACTCAGGTGCAGTGCGTACCCTTGTCGACCTACGAGGTTCAGTAGTAACTTGATCAGAAGCTTCTTGATCATCATCATTGGCTTCCTCTTCAACCTCTGCAGGCTCCACAAAAACATCTTTCTGTGCTGCGCTACTCTCTGGTTGAAGTAGAGGTTCAATAACCTCATCAAGTTCTACCTTCCTCCCACTCAATTTTTTCGAGAGAAACTCTTTCTCGAGAAAGGACCCGTTCTTAGCGACAAACACTTTGCCCTCGGATCTGAGATAGAAGGTGTACCCAACCGTTTCTTTTGGGTATCCTATGAAGACACATTTGTCCGCTTTGGGTTCGAGCTTTTCTGGCTGAAGCTTTTTGACATAAGCAGCGCAACCCCAAACTTTGAGAAAAGACAACTTAGGTTTCTTACCAAACCATAGTTCATACGGTGTTGTCTCAACGGACTTAGATGGAGCCCTATTTAAAGTGAATGCAGCTGTCTCTAACGCATATCCCCAAAACGATAGTGGCAAATCGGCAAGAGACATCATAGAACGCACCATATCCAATAGGGTTCGATTACGACGTTCGGACACACCATTACGCTGTGGTGTTCCAGGTGGCGTCAACTGTGAAACAATTCCACATTTTCTTAAGTGATTGCCAAACTCATAACTCAGATATTCTCCCCCTCGATCAGATCGTAGGAACTTGATCTTCTTGTTACGATGATTCTCAACTTCACTCTGAAATTGCTTGAACTTTTCAAAGGTTTCAGACTTATGCTTCATCAAGTAAATATATCCATATCTACTTAAGTCGTCAGTGAAGGTGAGAAAATAACGATATCCACCGCGCGCCGTGACACTCATCGGACCACACACATCAGTATGTATGATTTCCAATAAGTCACTTGCCCGTTCCATTGTCCCTGAAAACGGGGTCCTTGTCATCTTGCCCATGAGGCACGGCTCGCATGTGTCAAGTGATTCAAAATCAAGAGACTCCAAAAGTCCATCAGCATGGAGCTTCCTCATGCGTTTCACGCCGATATGACCCAGACGGCAGTGCCACAAGAAAGTGGTATTATCATTATCAACTCTACATCTTTTGGCATCAATGTTATGAACATGTGTATCATCACTATCGAGATTCAATAAGAATAAACCCCTCACTTCGGGTGCATGACCATAAAAGATATTACCCATATAAATAGAACAACCTTTATTCTCTGATTTAAATGAGTAACCGTCTCGCATCAAACAAGATCCAGATATAATGTTCATGCTTAACGCATGCACTAAATAACAATTATTCAGGTTCATAACTAATCCCGATGGTAATCGAAGAGCGAGCGTGCCGACGGCGATCACATCAACCTTGGAACCATTTCCCACGCGCATCGTCACTTCGTCCTTCGCCAGCCTCCGTTTATTCCGCAGTTCCTGTTTAGAATTGCAAATGTGAGCAACCGAACCGGTATCAAATACCCAGGCACTACAACGAGAGTTGGTAAGGTACACATCAATAACATGTATATCACATATACCTTGCTTGTTGTTGTTGTTGGCCCCCTTCTTGTCTGCCAGATACTTGGGGCAGTTCCGCTTCCAGTGGCCGTTCCCCTTGCAATAGAAACACTCAGTCTCTGGCTTGGGCCCAGCCTTGGGTTTCTTCACTGGATGAGCAACTGCCTTGCCACCCTTCTTAGAGTTACCCTTCTTGCCCTTGCCATTCTTCTTGAAACTGGTGGTTTTATTGACCATCAACACTTGATACTCCTTCTGGATGTCTGCCTCAGCGACTTTCAGCATCGAAAACAGCTCGGCGATGGTTTTGTTCATCCCTTGCATGTTATACTGCTGCACGAAGCTCTTGTAGCTAGGCGGGAGTGACTGGAGAATTCTGTCAATGATAGCCTCCTCCGGGAACACAAGTCCCAGATCAGCTATGCGGGTATAGTACCCAGACATCTTCAGTAAGTGCTCACTGACAGACGAATTCTCCTCCATCTTGCAAGCAAAGAATTTATCGGTGGTCTCATACCTCTCGATCTTAGCATTCTTTTCAAAGATGAACTTCAACTCCTGGAACATCTCATATGCTCCATGACGTTCAAAACGCCTTTGAAGTCCTCCTTCCAAGCTATACAACATGGCACACTGCACTACTGAGTAGTCATCCGAACGCGACTGCCAGGCGTTCATAACGTCCGCAGAGGCCTGAGGAGCGGGGGTTCACCTAGCGGTGCATTTAGGACATAAACCTTTTGGGCAGCTGTGAGGATGATCCTCAGATTGCGGAGCCAGTCCGCAAAGTTGCTCCCATCATCTTTCAGTTTAGCTTTCTCTAGGAACGCATTAAAATTCAGGGGAGCTACTGCGCGAGCCATCTACAACAAAAGATTTGCAAAGACATTTTAGACTATTGTTCATGATAAGTGAGTTATTACCTAATCAAATTATTTATAACTCCCACTCAAATTGACATCCCTCTGGTCATTCGAGCGTGACATGATCCAGATTCGCCAACCCAAGTCCGATCATCACGTGAGATGAGGTGGTGTCAATGGTGAACATCTACATGTTGATCATATCTACTATATGACTCATGCTCGACCTTTCGGTCTTCCGTGTTCCGAGGCCATGTCTGTACATGCTAGGCTCGTCAAGTCTAACCCGAGTGTTCTGCATGTGCAAAACTGGCTTGCACCCGTTGTATGCGAACGTAGAGTCTATCACACCCGATCATCACGTGGTGCTTCGAAACGACGAACCTTCGCAACGGCGCACACTCGGGGGGAACACAATTTTATCTTGAAATTTTAGTGAAGGATCATCTTATAATGCTACCGTCGTCCTAAGCAAAATAAGATGCATAAAAGGATTAACATCACATGCAAATCATAAGTGACATGATATGGCCATCAACTCGTGCTTTTGATCTCCATCTCCAAAGCATCGGCATGATCTCCATCGTCACCGGCGCCACACCATGATCCCCATCATCATGATCTCCATCATCGTGTCGCCATCGGGGTTGTCGGCGCCCACCATGCTCTCACTACTATTGCTACCGTTTAGCGATAAAGTAAAGCATTACAAAGCGCTTAATGATTGACACGCAGGTCATACAAAAATTAAAGACAACCCTATGGCTCCTGCCGGTTGCCGTATGCATCGACATGCAAGTCGATATTAACTATTACAACATGATCATCTCATACATCAAATATATCTCATCATGTCATTGGCCATATCATATCACATACATACCCTGCAAAAACAAGTTAGACGTCCTCTAATTTGTTGTTGCATGTTTTACGTGGCTGCTATGGGTATCTAGCAAGAACGCTTCTTACCTACGCAAAGCCACAACGGTGATATTTAAGTTGCTATTTAACCTTCTACAAGGACCGCCTTGTTCTATTCCGATTCAACTAAGATAGGAGAGACAGACACCCGCCAGCCATCTTATGCAACAAAAGTCACATGTCTGTCGATGGAACCGGTCTCATGTACGTGGACATGTAAAGTTGGTCCGCGCCGCTTCATCCCATAATACCGCTGAATCAAGAAAGACTAAGGAGGGAAGCAATCTAAACATCAACGTCCACAAACCCTTTTGTGTTCTACTCGAGAAAGCATCTACGCAAGAACCTAGCTCATGATGCCACTGTTGGGGAACGAAGCATGGGAAACAAAATTTTTTCCTACGTTCACCAAGATCAATCTAGGAGATGCATCTACGAGGGGAGAGTTGGATACACATACCCTTGTAGATCGCTAAGCGGAAGCGTTCAAGAACGCGGTTGATGGAGTCGTACTCGCCGCGATTCAGATCGCTGAAGATCCAAGCACCGAAGCAACGGTGCCTCCGCGTTCTTCACACGTACAGCTCGGGGACGTCTCCTCCTTCTTGATCCAGCAAGGGGGAAGGAGAGGTTGATGGAGACACCGGCAGCACGACGGCGTGGTGGAGATGGTGGTGAAGGATTCCAGCAGGGCTTCGCCAAGCACCGCGGGAAAACGAAGATGGATGTGGGAGAGGGAGGGCAGCACCGAGGCACGAACGTGTGTTCGCTGCCCTCCCTCTGCCTCTCTTTATATAGGGGGAGTAGAGGGGAGGGGGCGCCCTAGGGTTTACCCCTAGGGGCGGCGGCCAAGTGGAGATGGGGGGGGCGGCGGCCAGGGCTGCGCCAGGGTTAGGGCTTCCTCCCCCCCCCCCCAGGTGCCTTGCCCCCCAAGCTAGGGGGTGCGGCAGCCCTAGGAGGGGCCAGCCCCCCTTGCGCATGAGGAGAGGGCCCAGGGGGGGGCGCACAGCCCTATGAGGGCTGTTGTGTCCCCCCTTTGTGGCCCATTAGGCCCGAAACTCCTTCCGGGACCCCGAAACCCCTTTCGGTCATCCGCCGTCTTCCCGATACTCCCCGGAACACTTCCGGACTCCGAAACCTTTCATCCTATATATCAATCTTCGTCCCCGGACCATTCCGGAGACCCTCGTCACGTCCGGGATCTCATCCGGGACTCCGAACAACCTTCGGTAACCATGCACTGTTCTCACTAACAACCCTAGCGTCACCGAACCTTAAGTGTGTAGACCCTGCGGGTTCGGAAACTATGCAGACATGACCGAGACACTCCCAGGCCAATAACCAATAGCGGGATCTGGATACCCATATTGGTTCCCACACGTTCCTTGATGATCTCATCGGATGAACCACGATGTCAAGGATTCAGGCAATCCCGTATACAGTTCCCTTTGTCTCGTCGGTATGTTACTTGCCCGAGATTCGATCGTCGGTATCTCTATACCTAGTTCAATCTCGTTACCGGCAAGTCTCTTTACTCGTTACCGTAATACATAATCCCGTGACTAACTACTTAATCACTTTGAGCTCATTGAGATGATGTATTACCGAGTGGGCCCGGAGATACCTCTCCGTCACACGGAGTGACAAATCCCAGTCTCGATCCATGTCAACTCAACAGACACCTTCGGAGTTACCTGTAGAGTACCTTTATAGTCACCCAGTTACGTTGCGACGTTTGGCACACACAAAGCACTCCTACGGTGTTAGTGAGTTACATGATCTCATGGTCATAGGAACTTATACTTGACATGCAGAAAACTATAGCGATAACTGATACGATCAAAAGCTATGTTTAACGTTTGGGTCTCGTCCATCACATCATTCTCCTAATGATGTGATCCCGTTATCAAATGACAACTCATGTCTATGACCTGGAAACCGCGGTCATCTTTGATCAACGAGCTAGTCCTTAAGAGGCTTACTAGGGACACAAAGTTTGTCTATTTATCCACACATGCATTTGAGTTTCCAATCAATACAATTATAGCATGGATAATAAACGATTATCATGAACAAGGAAATATAATAATAACTCTTTTATTATTGCCTCTAGGGCATATTTCCAACAGTGTTCACATGTAATCCAGTCGTCGCACTGCTCCGGGTGTTTGGAGCGCAGACTGTTCTTGTGTTCATCGACATACGGGGTCACTAATGTAGAGTTCTGTAGAACTGTGTAGTGTGCTTGAGACCAAGAATATCCGTCCCTGCATATTATTGAGTCCCTTCCAAGCGTGCCTTTTCCAGTCAGTCTCCCCTCGTACCGCGATTTAGGGAGACCTATCTTACTAAGGCCAAGAATGAAGTCAACACAAAACCCGATGACATCCTCTGTTTGATGGCCCATGGAGATGCTTCCTTCTGGCATGGCGGGGTTACGGACATATTTCTTTAGGACACCCATGAACCTCTCAAAGGGGATCATATTGTGTAGAAATACGGGCCCCAGAATGACAATCTCGTCGACTAGATGAACTAGGACGTGTGTAATGATATTGAAGAAGGATGGTGGGAACACAAGCTCGAAACTGACAAGACATTGCGCCACATCACTCCTTAGCCTTGGTACGATTTCTGGATCGATCACCTTCTGAGAGATTGCATTGAGGAATGCACATAGCTTCACAATGGCTAATCGGACGTTTTCCGGTAGAAGCCCCCTCAATGCAACCGGAAGCAGTTGCGTCATAATCACATGGAAGTCATGAGACTTTAGGTTCTGGAACTTTTTCTCTGCCATATTTATTATCCCCTTTATACTCGACGAGAAGCCAGTCGGGACCTTCATACTGAGCAGGCATTCAAAGAAGATTTCTTTCTCTTCTTTCGTAAGAGCATAGCTGGCAGGACCTTCATACTGCTTCGGAGGGATGCCGTCTTTTTCGTGCAAACGTTGCAGGTTCTCCCGTGCCTCAGCTGTATCTTTTGTCTTTCCATACACGCCCAAGAAGCCTAGCAGGTTCACGCAAAGGTTCTTCGTCACGTGCATCACGTCGATTGAAGAGCGGACCTCTAGGTCTTTCCATTAGGGTAGGTCCCAAAATATAGATTTCTTCTTCCACATGGGTGCGTGTCCCTCAGCGTCATTCGGAACAGCTAGTGCGCCGGGGCCCTTTCCAAAGATTACGTGTAAATCATTAACCATAGCAAGTACGTGATCACCGGTACGCATGGCGGGCATCTTCCGGTGATCTGCCTCGCCTTTGAAATGCTTGCCTTTCTTTCGACATTGATGGTTGGTCGGAAGAAATCGACAATGGCCCAGGTACACATTCTTTCTGCACTTGTCCGGGTATATACTTTCAGTGTCATCTAAACAGTGCGTGCATGCGTGGTATCCTTTGTTTGTCTGTCCTGAAAGGTTACTGAGAGCGGGCCAATCGTTGATGGTCACGAATAGCAACACCTTTAGGTCAAATTCCTCATGTATGTGCTCATCCCACGCACGTACATCGTTTCCATTCCACAGCTGTAAAAGTTCTTCAACTAATGGCCTTAGGTACACATCAATGTCGTTGCCGGGTTGCTTAGGGCCTTGGATGAGAACTGGCATCATAATGAACTTCCGCTTCATGCACATCCAAGGAGGAAGGTTATACATACATAGAGTCACGGGCCAGGTGCTGTGATTGCTGCTCTGCTCCCCGAAAGGATTAATGCCATCCGCGCTTAAAGCAAACCATACGTTCCTTGCGTCCTTTGCAAACTCCTCCCAGTACTTTCTCTCAATTTTTCTCCACTGCGACCCGTCAGCGGGTGCTCTCAACTTCCCGTCTTTCTTACGATCCTCACTGTGCCATCGCATCAACTTGGCATGCTCTCTGTTTCTAAACAATCATTTCAACCGTGGTATTATAGGAGCATACCACATCACCTTCGCAGGAACCCTCTTCCTGGCGGGCTCGCCATCAACATCACCAGGGTCATCTCGTCTGATCTTATACCGCAATGCACCGCATACCGGGCATGCGTTCAGATCCTTGTATGCACCGCGGTAGAGGATGCAGTCATTAGGGCATGCATGTATCTTCTGCACCTCCAATCCTAGAGGGCATACGACCTTCTTTGCTGCGTATGTACTGTCGAGCAATTCGTTATCCTTCGGAAGCTTCTTCTTTAATATTTTCAGTAGCTTCTCAAATCCTTTGTCAGCCATAGCATTCTCTGCCTTCCACTGCAGCAATTCCAGTACGGTACCGAGCTTTGTGTTGCCATCTTCGCAATTGGGGTACAACCCTTTTTTGTGATCCTCTAACATGCGATCGAACATCAGCTTCTCCTTTTGACTTTCGCATTGTGTCCTTGCATCGACAATGACCCGGCGGAGATCATCATTTGGTTCCTCTTGATCTTCAGCAGCTTCACCCGTTGCAGCATCATTGGGCACATCGTCTGGTTCCTCTTGATCTTCACCAGCTCCCCCCATTGCAGCATCACCGTATACAGCGGGCACATAGTTGTCATCGTACTCTTCTTCTTCGCTGTCTTCCATCATAACCCCTATTTCTCCGTGCCTCGTCTAAACATTATAGTGTGGCATGAAACCCTTGTAAAGCAGGTGGGAGTGAAGGATTTTCCGGTTAGAGTAAGACATCGTATTCACACATTTAGTGCATGGACAACACATAAAACCATTCTGCTTGTTTGCCTCAGCCGCATTTAGAAACTCATGCATGCCCTTAATGTACTCGAAGGTGTGTCTGTCACCGTACATCCATTGCCGGTTCATCTGCGTGCATTATATATAATTAAGTGTGTCAAAAACCATTACAGAACATCATAAATAGACAATTAAGTGACCAAATGGATAAAAGTTCATCATGACATTAAAACCAAAGTACATACATATATAGTTCTCATCTAACAACATATAGCTCTCCATACGCATCGAAACTATATAAAACTTTTCAATGCGAAAACAAATGCGATCATAATCGCAACCAAGGTAACAATTGATCAAACGACATAATGATACCAAGCCTCGGTATGAATGGCATATTTTCTAATCTTTTTAATCTTCAACCGCATTGCATCCATCTTGATCTTGTGATCATCGATGACATCCGCAACATGCAACTCCAATATCATCTTCTCGTCCACAATTTTTTTTATTTTTTCCTTCAAGAATTTGTTTTCTTCTTCAACTAAATTTAACCTCTCGACAATAGGGTCCATCTTGATCTTGTGATCATCGATGACTTCCGCAACATGCAACTCCAATTCCATCTTCTCCTCCTCCATTTTTTCCAATTTTTTCTTTAAGGAAATGTTTTCCTCTTCAACTAAATTTAACCTCTCCACAAGAGGGTCGGTTGGAATTTCCGGTTCAACTACCTCCTAGACATAATAAAACATCTATGCATGTCAGGTTGGTCGGCATAACTATCATAAACACTAAAACAAATAGTTATAAATTAAAGATAATATACCACATCCGAATCGTAGACAGGACGAGGGCCCACGTGGGCGGATATCAAAACCATCGCATTATATAATAACAAGCAATAATAAACGTAAGAGAATTAGACAAATATCTATCTAAAGCAATAATAACAAGCAATAATAAAAGTAAGAAAAGCATGGACATAACAAGAGGCTCATCACGGTGGTGCCGGTGACGAGATCGGCGGGGCCGATCGACGGCGGCGAAGACGGGGACGGGACGTGACGGACCGCTAAACCTAGACAAATCTCGGAGAAAATAGAGCTTCGAGAGGAGAAAAGCTTAACTAGTGTGGCTCGGGCATTCCACCGAACACGTTGTGTGCATAGGAGGTGAGCTAGAGCACCACTAACCCCTCTCCCCATCGGCCAGAAAAAAAAAACAGAGCAATGAGCTCTGCTCTTGAGTGAGGGGTTATATATAGGCACCTCATTGGTCCCGGTT
>LR738713.1:660052446-660067504 GCA_902687465.1 Secale cereale
AAGAAAAGCAAGTTGAAGCTGGCACGTCCGCGGGGCAATGCGGCAAGCTGGCAACCACTTTGATCACATGCCACTTTGGTTGGTTTTGCGTGTGCCACTTTGAGGATTCAGGTCGTTTTATACGGTTAAAGCGGCTCTGTGCTCGCTAGCATCCAACGTGCTCTTATTGTTCTTAGGGGCGTAGCCAGGAGGCTATCGGGCCGTGGCATGAGGCGTGCCAACTCGGTTGTTCGTTGGCTGTAGCTAAAGAAACACTGTTTGTCAATATTCAGAACTGTAGCAACGTTGTTGGCTTAGGGTGTGTATCCAACCTGGCTATGTTATTTGTTGTTCTCAGATAGCCACATGCTGAATAGACTACACTGTTGTTCTTGTTGGAAAATATATATGATGAACACATAGACAAGGTAAGTTGTACAAAAATATGAGTGGTGGCATGCAAGACGCGGTTACCGTTAGAGTCTGTAGCGGTTGAAGGATGTAGTCCATTTAGAAGATCAAACTATATAAGAATCGTTACAAGAAATGCATATCATTTGTTGGAAAGAATTGGCGCACCGATAACGATGCGCTCTGTGTGCTAGCACGCTACGATGCTCTAGACCCAACAATAAAGGTTAAAAGCAACACATCGTGAAGTGCATAATAAGTTGATCAACATATACAATCACACGGGACACTATTTACATGATAAATAATACTCCCTCCGTTCCACAATGTAGTGCCTATAGATTTTTGTGAAAGTCAAACTTTGCCAACTTTGACCAAGTGTATAAAGAAAACTGTCTACATCTACAATACTAAACATGTACATTCTGAAAATATAACTCACGATGTATCCGATGATGTGCATTTGGTATTCTAGATGTACATACTTTTCTCTATAAATATGGTCAAAATTTGTAATGTTTGACTTTTGTAAAAATCTATAGGCACTACATTATGAAACGGAGGGAGTACAAGCTATCAGAGAAAAATGTCCTAGCATTTTTGTAAATATACACAAATAGTTAAATTATCTTATATTTCCAAGCGATAGAGGTAAATAACATGAGGACACATGGAAGCATACCTATGCATGAGATCATGAGGCAGGTGGAGGCATAAACAAAAAATTAACCAGTATAACTACAAGAAATAATAATTTATATTTAACCCAAAAGTTCTGAAAAGTAAATGATTTACCATTGACAAATAATTGGACTGAAAAAAGCCTAATAAGTTTGCGCATGAGCTAAAGATGGAAACAAGCTCTAATATAATTTTTAAATTTATGTCTAATGTCTTGCACCATAATATCTGATAAAATAATATGTGAAAAAAGTAACTATACAATATTTTCTTGCCGCCCAAATGTGTATGTGACCCTCCTAGGTTACTTTGTATAAATAAACTAATAAGCTACGAGCCAACTTCTAACTCCGTTGTTTTTCTCCATTACAATGAATGTCTGACACTATGTTCATCCCCGCCTACCACTATCAGGTTATTATTGCAGGTTATTGGGTTTTTGGCAATATACCCAATTTTATAGTTAATTGCAAAAACTATCAAAATTGAAGGCTAGGTTTGTATAAACTCAATTCTACAAGTTTGTGCCAAAACCCGGTACTTTTGAGCCTAATTTTGTTTGCCCAAAACACTAGTTGGCAGCTTTGGCCGTTTTGATGACTATTATGAAAATTGGGTGCCGTTCACAATAGACAATGTTAGACAGGGGATTTGTATAGATTTATGAAACTATCACCTTAATTTTATAAGGACACCCTTCAATTGATAAAAAGCAATCAAGTCCAACAAGGGGGGCGGGATTGTAATTTGGGCTTTGGCCGTCGAGGTAATGCAAACCAGCACCATGCCGATCGACCATGGTCTCGTCATCGGCGAGGGGGTGCACCGTATAGATCTGGCAGGTCGTGCCACCGCAGGCCATCGGGTCCGATGCTGCAGCTCGAGATGTCATATCCACGTCCACGATAGATATTGTTGCCGTGCCGAAATGCATGGGTAGGGCGTGGTGGCCCGGGATGGCTTGGTCGGCTGAGATGCGAGGCGCGGCGGTGGGCATGCGTGCTCGTGATTGGGGGCGTGGAGCATGAAGGAATTGTCACTGCACAGGTCGATGAGGGCACCCCGACATAGCTTCTCTGCCAGCTCACTCCAGAGCACGGCTCGCCGGCGACCGCAGATGCTGGTTGGTCAGTGCACATGGTGTCGTTTAGGCCGCCGGATAGGAGCGGCGTCGCGGGGAGGGCATCCACGCAAACCCAGTGCGAGCCTAGCCCTCTGCCTTGGTCAATCTAACGTGCATGTAGAAGACGATCTGCATCCTGTGCACGCTCATCCTTAGCACGACCGTGTCCCGCATGCCCGGTGCGACGTAGCAGAGGGAGAGAGTCTAGGCCATCGCGCCCACCTGCCTCAAAACCAGTACGGACTTCGGGGGGGCGGTTGGCGGCGACGCGACATCCGCAACACCATCAGGATGTTGTGGAGCACTTGCGCCATGTGCATCCAATGCGCTCTCCCCACGGTCGGATGTTGCTTCTTGCCACCCGTCGCTGCCGCAGACATCACCACCAACTGCTGATTGTAGGGAGGGAGGGCCAGTGCCGGGAGGGTTGGGTCACGCGGCTTGGCTCCGACCGACGTGAGGGGAGGAATTGGGATGACCGTGGGGTTGAGTTTATTTTAAAGGAAAGTTTTTTTAGAAAGACCTGTCTAGTGTGGTCTATCACGAACCATTATGCCATGTCATCAAATGCTGGACTCGGCTGTCATAATCGTCATCAAAACGACCAAAGCGCCAACTACTGTTTTCTGCACACAGAAAAAAACTAGGTTCAAAATTAGGGAGAGGGGTGTGTTGGCACAAACCCTGTTGAATAGTGGTTTCTACAAATCTAGACTTCATTGTTAATGGTTTCTACAATTCACTCCAAATTGTATCTACTCCACAAAAATGACGCGTCGACTTTATGCTGCCCGCATCCCTCGTCTAGTTGGAGGTGTTCCATATGTCACCACTCACCAGACGCCAATTCTGCTCTATGGTGCATGTATTTTCTTTTCCTCAACTAGAGTATGTGTTCTCCCTAGTACGGAGCCATGCTAACTAGTTTATGCCACTTTTATAATGTATACTGTGTATGCATATGGTATATATGTGACCTTCCCAACAATCCTTGGAAAAAAACAACTGGTACAATAATTATTGGTGAAGTTAAGTAATACTCCATCCATTACTTTATGTAAGGTGTACTATTTTTGGCACGGTGACCAAGGCATATAATTATAGACAACTTTAGATAAATTTAACTTTCACTAAATCATTGACTAGCTGCAGGTAAATCATTTATACATACTATCGGGGGAGATACTTTCCTTTTTTGAAGGGCTAAAAACAAAATTGCAAAATATTAGAAGAAATGCATCTTATATTGTGAAAAAATATTAGGAAAACAAACATACCGTATATAATCGAACGGAGGGAGTATATGTATATTACCATGAGAGTACCATCGATCGATCCCTCTAGCTTTGACTGGCTAGCTTCAGTAACGCTCGTTGGTCGAAGCCAGATAGCTAACTAATTATATCGTGGTAGGCGTGGTGAGCAGTCTTCAAATCATTAGAAAAACTAATCATATCTTGAACGAATATGCAATAATAGTGTAGCGACAGATTAAATGGAATAGCAGTTGAGCATGGAAAAATATAACGAGTAGACCAAAAAGTTCCGAATATAATAATATTTCGTACATACAGCTAGCCACCGCAAATACGCTGTTCACCCAGCTAGTAAGTATTACATCAATCATTTACAGTTCATATTATTGCATACATACTCCATGAACAAAATTTAAATTGTAAGCTTCCAAGTTCCAAAGTTGCTTGCCTTTTATTGTTTCTAGAATGTGTTACGTTTACCCTAACTTCCATTCCACATCTTCATTACTGCAGGTTGATAAGATATTCCAACCTCCAGATTTTAATCTAGCTACTCCATGAAGATGGTGCGTCGACTCCTTGCCGTCGGTGTCCGTCGTCCACTATCTAGGGAGGTGTTTCGTCCGCTATTGAACATCAGTTCGGATCTATAGTGCTTGCGTTTTCTCTTCTTCACGCTTCCGAATCCTTGTTGCCTCCCAATCCTATGACACACCGCTCTGCATGTGAATACTGATATTGAACACAATGATGAGGCCTACGCAACACACTGCCTTCTTCAGCTCAAGTATGTGTGCTCTCCCTACTGCATCACAAAGCGAACTAGTTGGTGCCACATTAAATTATAATGCCACGCGTGCAGGCATGTGCTATGTGTTATGTGCTAGACGTCCGCAAAATCCGAAAATGAATAGGCAACAAGTATACTAGTCATTAAAGGAGTTCAGTATGTATACTCCAGTGTGATAATTGGAAACCCTGCTGATCACTCTAGCATCGAAAAGGTAGTAACCTCATTCAACCCGCGGCAAATATATAACCCTAGGTCAAGCCAACTACTCCCTTCGTATCATATGTAAGATGCTTTTGTAGGCTAGTTTAGCTTATAAAAGGGTCTTATATTTTGATACAGAGGTAATAGTAGCTAATTAAATGATTTACCTAAAAAATTAATTAAATGATCGATAATGCTTAACCTACGAACCACTCCTACGGATGGGATGTATGTACTAATCTCCCACTTGAATTTCAACTAATATCCCCTAATCTAAACCAATGTTGGGGATATCGTTTATCAGGAACTTATCGGTCGACCCATGATAAGAGGTAAATCGGCCAGTTTATCGGCATATCGGCCGATTTATCGCCATATCGGCTGATTTATCGGCATATTTACCTTATCGGCCAGCCAGCGGTAAGCGATAAATCGGCCGATTTATCAGCATATCCGAAGATATCTTGAACAATGATCTAAACTAACCACCCACCTGATTTATGAGATTGAGCTTAGGCAATGCATGGTACCAAACACTAACTGTCCAAAACATGGACCTTCGCTCTGAAGCACTCACTACTAAAGTCTTTGCAAGTCTATATCTTTACACGTCCCAAGTCCGTGGTGGTAGTGTCGTCCTGTGCATTTTATTGAGCCGAAGGACCATGAAGAAAAGAGGCAGTGTTTATTTATGGAACATGGAACAACAAAGAGTAAGACGTAAGAGGTGGTAGTAGGCAACTATAGCAACTGAAGAGAGTTGATACGGTGAAGTGGCCTGTGTGTGCACGCGCACGTGTGCGCCGGTGTGTGCTTGTGTTGTTCGCTCTGCGTTTGTTCCTTTCTCCATCAGTTTATTGCTATGTAAGAACAGACAATGTTGCATGTTATTGCTGACCGCCAAGCTAATCGAAAGATAGTTAAACCGTTTCTTGGAAATAAGGGAAAGGTATATTTTCATCCCTCAACTCTTTAGAAATTATAGAAATGGTCCTTCAGCTTCAAAACAATCACATTTTAGCCTTTTAATTTTTCAAACCAGATAACTTTAGTCCCTCTTGTTGAAGTATATTGCGCACATCTCTCCATCAGTTCGGATTTTTGGATGACTTGGCTAGTGCATGGATTCAATATGGTATTAGAACCAGGAGGTCTTGAGTTTAAAATCCTGCCAACGCAGTATTAAAAAAAAGATTACGCGACCTACATAAATCGCACGTCTAAGAGCTAAATATGCCTAGACGTGAGAGGGGGGTATTGAAGTATATTGCACGCCTCTCTCCATCAGTTCGGACTTTTGGATGAGTTGGCTAGTGCATGAATTCAATACCTCTTACCGCTTCTGGTGGTTTCATTGATTACATGGCATGGTCCGACCCTAGTATTTTGAGTTGACTACGACCTCATCATTTTCCGCAAAAAAATAATATCACCTCATCCTTTTCTATCTCTCTCACCTCTCCCCATCTTCGTTCTTTTTTCCTATGCATGCAATGTGCACACTTGTAGGCACCTGCTGCATGCGCGCGTCGGCTCCTACTGTCGGTGGCAGATCTAGGATTTGACAATGTGGGGGCCAACCATAAACTAGTTTCCAATGGTTAGGAAAAATATACACTACAATGCACATGAATTAGTATGATGACAAACATTGCAGTAGTAAAATATAATTTTTAAATTGTTTGAGGGGGGCACCACCCCTAGATCTGCCACTGCATGCTGCTGTGATCTTTGGAACTGGATTCAAACGGGTTCGAAAGAGCAGGAGATTACAGAGACATTGAGAGGTGGCTGGGTGGTGGGTCTAGGTGTTTATGCAGTTCGTGTCGGATCTCGAGGTGGGCAGACTGCCATACCCTTTTGCCACAACCTCTGGCGCCGGCGGCGTGGTTGCGGTGCTGCGTTCCACAAGTTGTTCGGAAACTAACGTTGGAGACGCAACGTTGTCGGTGCTCGTCCACTGCTACGACCTCCATGGGGAATTGTACCTCTTCTCCCATCCCAGTGAGTAGGCCCACGCGCGGCCATTACCATGTTGAGCAGGCACACACACACGCTGTCACCTCCTTGCAGATGCCCCGTGGGCGCTCTTGGTTATTTGCTGATGTCGAGCGCTTCAGCCGTTCGACGAGGTACTGCCAGTGCTGCACGCTTTGTGCCATGTACAACGGCAAGGTGGGCGTGCTCCAGGCATTGGCCATGCATCTAAGCGGTGCCAAACTGCCGGGGCCATCGCCGTACCCGTTGTTGTAGCCGCACCACGGCCAGCCCAGTTGTTGCGTGCCACGGAGTTGTGGTACTACGGCCGTTGGATGGCTCCATAGGCCCATGACCTACTAGTGTGCTCAGCTTGTTGAGGGATCCTTTCTAAACTATCAATAAAGTTGAGGGACAAAAAATATACTTCTCTCTGGAAATAAAGATATTCTGCTGAGGAATACATTGATTGTCAATTGAGACAACTAGATGCACAACAGAAGTCATTTGAAACATTCAAACTAATAAATCATTTTGGGACAACCAGTGTGATGGCTTCTCGCCCCTCGTTGGTTACCCCAAGTGGAAGGTTTGAGATGCAGTGTATTATGAGCTATATGCAAATCAGTGTTACTGTAACTAGACTTAGAATTAAATCAAAAACAGCTGACTAGACTTGTAAAATATCAACCTGGTCGTAGATATTCAGAGCTATGCGATAATTCGTTACTCCCAAGTAACCCAAGTGCATGCAACATGGACCAAGCAAGTGCTCACCTTATTGCTTAGCAAAGTAGGAGGCCACGCCATGATGTAGGGTTGGATATCGTTGTGAAATGTATGATTGAAGAACTCGTTTGCATTCTCTGTTTCCAGGCAGAAAGACATGAAGAACTTGGTAAGCCTGCCAAAATCAATACACAGGAACAGGAATCCATCGATGACCACCGCAACCTGCACCGTAATGACACCATACTCTGCTGAGCACATCGTGACGTCAATAAACTTATTCAGTGGGAAAACCTTGTGCTGCATCCACTTGTCAACACCATCACCGTCGGCTCTCCAAATCCAAACTGAGATCATTGTATTCTCTGCACCAAATCCATCTACGCAAACCATGCAAAGCTTCCCAGCATTGGTCCGGCCAAGTTCAAATTGCGTAGAGTCCATATCTTTCAAGGGGTGCGGCAAATCCATTCGAGATAACTGCAGCGTCGCAGTGTTGAGCACGACAATATACCCTGTATTTTTGTCTTTCCAGTAGGCTAATCTATCAAATTCGTCCATCATCACAGTATCAGTGTAAGACGGGAGGACGGAGTTGTCGCCTCCATTGTCTACACGCTGCAGCGTCGAGGTATCCACCCAAGAGATACTCTGCCAGTCCCTGCTGTCCGATGAGAAGACAGAGAAGCGAGCCAGCTTCGGCTGCACAGAGACCACACGGAACGATCTCTGGTCATCTTCGGAGAAGATGATGCTGAAATCAGGGCAGTGGGGGTCGTCGCATGTCTCTTGGGGAGGGTAGGGGAAGATATACAGCGCCCGCTTGAGGGGGTTGTAGGCAGCTATCTGGTCGGTGTTCTCGTTACAGAGGAAGACGTAGCCGCAGCGACAGCGACAGCCATTGAGGATATTCCACCTGGAGTCGTCTCTGCCTTTCGGGAGCCGGATGAAGCGGAAATCGCTGCCGTGGACGGCCGCGGAGAGGTCATGGTCGGAGCGGCCGTCGAGGGGAATGAGGGAATGAATGCCTGCGTTGAAGAATACAAGGATTTGGGGCGGGTGGACCGCCCGGAAGCGGCGGCGGAAGGAGGGAGACGATCGCACGGCGTGGAGGAAGGCGCGACAAGCGAGGGCGGCGCGCACCAGGCTCGGGAGGGAGGGGAGGCGGAGGAAGATCTCGCAGAGGAGGTCGTCGCCGATAGCAGTAATGGCGGTGGTGGTGGCCACTGGCGCCGGCGACGGGGGCCCTCGTTGGGAGGCCATGGATTGTCAAGATCGGGCGGCGGCGGCAGATTTTTGTTTCTTATACAGAGTCATCGAGTCAGTATATCCGATCCCACGCACGACAGCCGACCGATCTAGGGTAATTCAGCTTGGTTTTGGCTCAAGTGTGGATGGATTCGATCGACCGCATGTAGGATCATTGGATCCCATGCGCAAAAGACGTTCGATATTGTGTAGTTTAGGTGTGGTCTAGAGTTTGCAACATGGGCATTGGGCATATTGCGCTCGTTCAGGGTTTGTAACAACATCTATACTGCTCTCGCTTACAAGGTTTGTTCAACTGTTGTTTAGGCTTGCAACATGAGTTGTACATGTTGGACTCATGGGTTTGTGATCCATGATGCACTTGCTCTGCAAGCTCGTTTAGTTGTGGTTTAGGTTTTGCAACATGAGCCATATTGCAAAGCTCTTTTATGACATAATTAATCTTGTGAAGCTTCTTGAGTTGCTGTTCTGGCGTGGAGGACTGTTTGGTAAGTCACGCACGAGGAAGGACCTACGATATTGGGAAGGGGTGAGGAGAAGAGGGAGATGCTCTCGACGGCGGTGATACGGGTGGTCATTGTCGCCCCTTCTTGTTCGTAGAAATTGTGGCGCGAGCATGGCAGGGATGCAGCACGCAGTGCTGTGCAACAATGCCAATTATTGCCGTGGGATGCAGCATGCAGTGGTCGCCATTGTTCCTTCCGCTCGTAGTGGTGGTTGGGTGGTCATGTCTCCATGTGAAACCTCTCCTCTCAAGTGTGATAAATGGGGATGAAAAAGAGCCGGTTGGGGAAACATGTGGAGGGAAGCCAATATCTGGAGAGATAAGACTGGACGGAAATGGTAGAAGGGCCCATAGGGCCAATTGCCGAATAGGCGACGTGGTTGACGAAAAGTGGGGGAAATTGTTTCCATAAAAAGTGGTTGTATTCACTAGCCCCGTGGTGAAATCGGAACAGATATTATAATCCAATTATTTAACCTCGGCCTTCTAGAACTGTTGCCTCTATCATAGTTTTAGATGACCTCTAAAAACAATTTTTTAGATTATGGGGTGGTGTGTTATTTCTTATATTTTTTAAATATAATACCACATTTATGAATAAGTTGAGTCCACTCCTTAGTGTTACAAATAAATTCATCTTCATCCAAACACAATGTCGAACATTTTGTCGAACACCTTGTGGTCGTCTGCCACATCGCCAACCGAATAGATGTGAATAGAAGGGGAGAAATAACAACACGCAGGGAAGGGAAGGGCGGGAGGGTTGCTGGGAGCATCAACTGGGTTGCAAGCGGATTGGTAGGAGGGGTTGCTGGGAGCACCTACGCATATATACTATCCATGACAAAAAAGAACAATGATTATAAGGACAGTAAAACTGAGCCTAAACCCAGCCCTCACAACGATTTGAGTTTTCAACCGTCCGTTTTGACGATTTATGCATTTTCGGCCGTCGGACTAAGGTGTTAAGCCATCTGTCACCGCGTCTAGTAAATAGTGGCCCAGTTGTCCGATGGGCTGCTGCCAGCCAGCCCATTCCTGCCCATGTGCTTCAGTGAAGAAGGTCCAGTGCGGTTGGTCGTCCATTCGCATTGCGCTGTCGCCCCAAAAAGAGAGTTGTCATGGCTGAGGGTCATCGGGATGGGCACCGCCTAGTGGCGGCCTAGAATCACCGATGACAGACGGGGAGCCGCAAGACATGAGGCTCGCTTCGTCTCGCACGGAAGTGCCCTTGCCTGTCCTCGTTGCATCTAATCGCTGTTTTCTTGGCCGGATTACTCTTAGGCAGAGACTACGTGCTGATAAAGTATTACAAAAGTAGAACGAGAGAGATCCAAAACAGAAATGTAAAGTGAATCATTGTTCTCATTGATGATGAGATTACACATTTATATAGCCCCTGAAGGGTGCGAACGAAGGGACGCTAGGCAACCGCCTCAGTTAAGAAAAACAGGGATTAATAGGAATAATTAAATCCTTACACTCTCAATGCAATCTTCTTCACAAGCAGAATTAAAGTGATACTTTGATACCCATAGCATGGCATATTACGCACAAGTTGTCGCACATTTCAAGGGTGTTGTCACCCAAAATAAATTCCAAATTACTGAAACTAAGTGCAGCAACTTTCAAAACATAAACAAGCGGCCTAGTCATATGATCATATCATAGGTAGGATAGGCGGGCAGCATTCCCTTTTAGGAATACAAGCTTATATGCCAGCTCAATGTTTCTTATCTCCGGACCGAGCAGCAGACTCCATGGCCTCCCTGCAATCCACAAGAGTGAAATGCGTGAGTGAGAATAATTTTGCAGATTTCTAAGCTCAGTAGAAGCGCTCCCATTTACATGTTTATCTTCCTCCTTCCTTGGACAATGAACTAATTCAATAGGATAACAAGTAGGTAAACTAGCAAATACATCTTCATTACCCTAGAGCTCTCTTGATCTCATCGCTCTCAGGTTCACGTTTCAGTGCTTCCCGGAATGCATCAGCTGCTCCTTGATACTACCTCCTTTCCGGTTTATAAGGCTTGCGCGTATATCTAGGTTGACAAATAAACCAACGTAATACAAGTTATTCGTCACAAAAAATATATCATTAGAAACTTCAGATCTTGTATTTTCTAATGGTGTAATTTTTAGACTATACAACTCATTTTATATTGGTCAAATTATAGACCTAGGGATACGCGCATGCCTTATAAACCGGAAAGGAGGTAGTAATTCTGTACACACACAAAATAAATTACAACAGCATGCAAGTAAGTGAAACTGAACCAGACTGCCATTCCGAGGCTGGACTTGCCATACCTCCATGAATGTGAGAGCTGTACCCTCGCGGAACCATCCCTTGCACCAATCAGGCTGAAGTTTTCTGCAGTGTTGAGCGTCTGACAAGGCTCTTTCCCATTCCCTCATCCTCAGCCAGCAAGTGCTCCGGTTGGAGAACATGGTGGCATCAGAAGGGTCTATCTCAATCACCTGCATTAACAACCGGCATGCATGAAATCACTTTAGCAGGATCCTTTCATTAGATCAACATATATACTGATGGCTTTTTTCTATTCTCTTTTTGTATGTTTGGATCTTCTAAACTCTGCAATAATAAATTGAGGGCTGTGCATCAATCGATGCAAAGGCCTGGGCTGTTACCCCTAAAAAATAATAAGAATAGTCCTGATTTAACCAAAGGCGAGATCAAATATTTAGTGTGAGCTTTTAGTCACGATATGGAATGCAGAGCAATTGCTTTAGCCATCTGATATGAGGAAGCCACCCTCTATGAATATTTCAAAATAAAAATAAACTAATCTATGAAAAATTCATTTTTCTCATAACTAGTACTCACTCCGTAAACTAATACTCCCTCTGTTCACTTTTATAAGTCCTGGAAAACATTTCAGACAATGTGTAAAACAGTCCATTTTCTTATGTCTGAAAGGACTTATAAAAGTGAACGGAGGGAGTATAAGACGCTTTAGATCACTACTTTAGTGATCTAAAACGTCTTATATTACTTTACAGAGTAGTATGGACGCAAGAATTACTGAAGTCACCACATTTTCTGCTCTGCATCTGATGTTTCAGAACTCACCCGTCCGAAGAAGTACAGTGCGGCATGGTAGTCCTCCTTTGCAAATGCATCCCTCCCTCGAGACTTCAGAGCAGTTATTGTTCCATCTCCAGGAACTGGATCCTGAAGACAATAGCACAGCCATAGTGAATTTCAAATTCAATAAGCATAAGTATTGCAGTTGGAAAGCCTATATTAAAATCTCTTCACCCTGAATTCTCTAATTTAGAATCATGATTTTTGATTTCCACTTCAAATTTACAAATTCGATAGGTGAAGTGTTGTGCAACCAACATTACCAAAATTTGTCCTTAATACTCGCTATTAAGTAAAACTACCAAGTTGACACTCATAATTGTGAGGGCATTATTTTAAATTTGTTGAATGGTACAAAGAAATAAATATATAGTTTTATGAAAATTCAGATTTTGCGGTACCAGAAACAATATGTTTGGGCAACCATTGTAGCCCATATGCTTTTAGAATATACTCTCCTTTCTGATCTACCGGTCATTATGTATTTATTAGGCACACTTACCAAGATCCACTGATTTTAGAGAATTTTGAATTGATCTGCATTTTTATCATACTATACTTTTACGATATAATCGTTATATGTGGGAAATTCTAAATTATCGTAGATTAGCAGGCTCACAACTTTAAGATAGGCAGCATGTGATTTTCAATGAAATTAATTACCTATGTAAAAATTTCGAACTTCTCTACATCTTATAAAATCAAGCTCAATCTCAGTATTAGCTTCAACATCTAATATGGCACGTGAGGCATGGAATTTCGGATCAACCTCTGGCATGTAGCTTAGATATCTGATGAGGATGTTAGGCCCATGTCATCATGACGACGTAAATCCTAGCGGTTGGTGACAATTTTGTACCGAAGCAGAAGTGTACAATATTGTTTAGGATGTCAAGTATTAACGAATAAAGATACAGTACACTATTGTTTAGTGCAGGTTTCTGCAGTGAACAAACACATGGTCTTTGAAAACAGAACGGAACGAGGATACATGCATGGATGAAGGGGTAATATTGAAGGACACAGCCAAAGCTCGCGAGTATTTTTTTTTAGTAAATTTTTTTTTTGAGTAAAAGATCGCGAGTATGCATTCATACTTCTGGGTTCAATTTTTAAATCCATATAAACTATTACTGACAACATGTGTAAGTAAATGTTGTGCTCTAAATAGAAAGGAAAAATCTACAGGATATACTTCAATGTAGTAAGAAAGGATCTACTCCCTCTGTTTCTAAATATAAGCCCTTTTAGGAATTTCGATATGAACTACATACAGATGAATATAGACATATTTTAGAGTGTGGATTCACTCATTTTTCTCTGTACGTAGTCGGTATTGGAATCTCTATAAGGTCTTATATTTAGGAACGGAGGGAGTACATGCCTGATGCTAGATTTGTTAGTTATTTGTGCACACATATACCTGATGCCTGATAAGTGGAGATTCCATCGTTCTAATTATCCCATCAACAGTCCAATATGGCAGAGATGGAACTTGTATTGTCTTGGAAAACAGAATTTTGACAAGGTCACGTCGACCACACTTTGCCGCTAATTTGATTGGAATATCCCCACCCTATATTACAACAAAAAGACAGGGGCATAATCCAGCATGAATGAAAAGGGATCATAACATTGAGGTGTACCAGAAAACATTATGAAAATAAAAGGAGATATTCCTACATACATCATAACTAATGGCAGTATAAGGTATTGTCAAATGAATTAATAAAACAAACTAATCAATAGTAAAACTACATCCTCTTATGTTCTTGTCAGCAAGATCAAGTAGTACAAATCACCCTACACTGGCATAGAGATAAATCGTCAAGAGTCGATTCATTCTAATCAGTACTACCTCTGTCCAGGTTTATTAGCCCCCCTCATATTTTGGGTCAAACTTTGACCATCTATTTGACTAGAAAAATGCCAAGGATATATGATAAAAAGGTATTGTTGGATTTGTATTGAATAAAGGTTTCCAATGGTGTAATTTTTGTGGCATATAGCTTACATTTTATTAGTTAAATATGTGGTCAAACTCTAGTCCAAAATAAGATGGTTCCTAATAAATACGGACGGATGGAGTAACAATCGTGTGGTATGATACTCCATTATGCCAAACCATGGCACAGATACCTATATATCACTAGGGCTGCAAATCAATACATATGCACAGCTCCAATTAATCATTATTTTTGGCATCACAATTTGAATTGTGATTTTTTCATAAATCAGGCTACATGGAGTCTGAGATCCAAAAGCAATTTCCCCCTTTATTATATATAGTCCCTCTGTTCACTATTATAAGATGTTCTGACATATTTCTGATTTGAATGTATAGAGGTGCATTTTAGTATGTTTGTTCACTCATCTCAGCCCGTATGTAGTCCATAATGAAATTAAATATTCAAAACATCTTATATTGTGAAGAGAGGGAGTAATAATTTAAATTGACAATTTAATTTATACAAAGCACATTCTCTCTATCTCGGCCTTAGGTTCAGACAACCACACAACCATATGCGATATGCAAGACGCCAAATTACAAATTTACAAGTTACAACCTAGTCCCTCCGTCCCATAATGTAAGACGTTTTTTGACACTAACGTCTTACATTATGGGACAGAGGGAGTAGTAAAGAAAATCCAACAAGCATAAGAGTCCAACTAACCTCGGCAGGAATATTAGGATCTGCCCCAGCCTCAAGCAAGAACTTGACAATATCTGTCCAGCCAGCTTCCACTGCATGCATTAGAGTCGGTCCGTGGTAAGAGCTAAAATTGGCATCAGCACCAGCCTATTATTTTGAAATACATAACAGAAAGTAAGAAAATGTTGAACCAGTATCATATGCACGAGACTGTAAGATCAACCAAAGTAGTATGGCTGTTTTGCTGGCCTGCATTATCCTATACTAGAACAAGAGCTAGGAGAGGCACAAAAAAGTACTCAAGTTAGCTGTGGTGAATGCGTTAAGGGACCTCAATCAGTAGCCTCATGCATTTGAGGGACTTCTCC
>LR738713.1:660068720-660081541 GCA_902687465.1 Secale cereale
CGGAACCTCGATTTTGATGGTACGTCCTCCTGCAAATCTTTTTTATCTTTCGATAAAGCCAAAATATCTTCAAATATTGCTAGTCTTGGCATATCTTTGGGTAAAAATGATTCAGTAGTTGATTTCTCGGTTAAAGCCCTTAAGCAAATGGAGGTCGACCGGTTTACGGTTGCTCCTAAAACGCTCCTTACGAGGGACCCTTTAGTTTCAGATGAGGAGGATGAGGAGTCCGATGCCAACCCTGGAGGCAGACTCCTCTCTCATCTAGTTAACGATACTACAAAGGTGGACTTTGAAGATACCATGCGTGACACGATGCTTTATGAGCTCGTTGCATCGGTACGCAAGAACAAGTCTAACTCTGGCAGTAAAAAGGATCGCCCTAAGAAGAAGTCCAAAGCATCCAACCGTAACAAAGTTTCCCCATGAAAGGAATGTTTTGGAATAGCAGAGGTCTTGGGGACTTGGCTAAGTACAAACATATTTCCGATTGCGTTAGAGATCATGCCCTCGACTTCGTGGCAATCTCTGAGTGCAGTAAGCGAGACTTTCCTTCGCGTGATTTGGACCATTTCTCATGTGGCAAACATTTCGAGTGGCATATCTTGCCGCCTTCAGGGAGATCCGGAGGTATCCTTTTAGGTATTCACTCTACCTACTTGGAACTTCTGTCTGTTTCCAAGGGTGAGTATCATATCAAATTCCACCTGAGTAACAAGTCTGACAACTTCATTTGGAGCCTGGCTGCCGTATATGGAGCCGCTCAAGATGAATTCAAAGCAGCCTTTCTAAAAGAACTGGTCAACACCTGCAGAGAAAACCCTCACCCCATGATACTTGGGGGGGACTTCAACATACTGCGGTTTAGGCAAGATAAAAACAATGATAGGTTTGACACTCGGTGGCCATTTCTTTTTAACGCGGTCATTGATAGTCTTGATTTGAGGGAACTCTCCCTCTCAGGGCGTCAGTTTACCTGGGCCAACAATAGAGCCAACCCGACCTTCGAGAAACTAGATCGGGTGCTAGTCACTATAGACTGGGAATTTAAATACCCCCTAGCATCAGTAAGAGCTTTGGAGCGAATTGAGGCCTTATCGGACCATGCTCCTTTGCTTACTGATTTTGGCCAACCGGCTTCCACGTCGAACCGTCATCGCTTTAAATTCGAACTGGGGTGGCTCACGAGAGAGGGCTTCCCGGAGTTGGTCAAAAAGGTGTGGTCACGCCTGGTACGGGGCGACACACCGATTCAGCGGTGGAATAACCGCATTCGGGCGTTGCGTCAATTCCTTCGTGGCTGGGCTAAGCATACCGCCGGGATTTATAAGAAAGAAAAGATACGACTATCAACCCTGATTGACTCCTTAGATAAAACAACGGAGGTGATGCTTTTATCTGCGGATGAGATTGAACATAAAAGTCATCTCAATGAGCAACTAGCCCGCCTTTTACGCGAAGAGGAGATCAAATGGTACCAACGGTGCAAGTCTGACTCGTTGGTACTTGGTGATGATAACACGAAGTACTTCCAAATGTTAGCCAATGGCAGACATAGAAAGAAACGTATTTTCACCTTGGATCAGGATGAGGGCCGCATTGAGGGGGATGGTCCGCTCAAGGATTTTATCACAAAATATTATAAAGACTTGTTTGGTCCACCCTCGGAAACTACGCTGGAGTTGGATGAGTCTCTCTGTCACGACATTCAGCAAGTTTCGGCGGCGAAAAATGAATTCCTAACCTCAGCTTTCACTGAGGACGAAATTCGGTCGGCGGTTTTCCAAATGGATCTTAATAAATCTCCGGGACCGGATGGTTTTCCAGCGGAGTTTTATCAATTTTTTTGGGGAATGCTTAAGTCTGATCTAGTTCAATTGTTCAATGACCTGCATGCTCATAGACTAGACATTTCCAGATTAAACTTTGGTGAAATTATTCTTTTACCAAAGTTAAAGGATGCCAATCGGATCCAACAGTACAGACCGATTTGCTTACTAAACGTGAGCTTTAAGATTTTCACCAAGGTCGCGACTAACCGCCTGAATGGGGTCGCAGAACACGTAGTGAAACCTTCTCACACGGCTTTCATGCAAGGACGGAACATCTTAGATGGTGTGGCCGTTCTTCATGAAACAGTTCATGAGCTTCACCGTAAAAAGTTGAACGGTGTCATCTTTAAGATTGACTTCGAGAAAGCTTACAATAAGGTGAAGTGGCCTTTTTTGCTTCAAACTCTTCGCATGAAAGGTTTTTCTGACACTTGGTGTCGATGGGTGGAGAGTTTTGTGTCTGGAGGTAGTGTGGCTATTAAAGTCAATGATGACGTAGGCAATTATTTCCAGACACGAAAGGGGCTTCGTCAAGGCGACCCCGCATCTCCTATCCTTTTCAACATCGTGGCTGATATGCTAGTTACTCTCATCGAGAGGGCCAAACTAGCTGGACAAATCACCGGGGTCATCCCGCACCTTGTAGAAGGTGGCCTATCAATTTTGCAGTATGCGGATGACACTATCCTGCTTTTGGATCACGATCTTAAGAAGGCCAGAAACCTCAAATTGGTACTTTGTGCTTTTGAGGAGCTCTCGGGTTTGAAGATAAACTTTCATAAAAGTGAACTATTCTGTTTTGGCGAAGCCGCAGAAAACTCACATGATTATGCGGAGATCTTTGGATGTCATCTAGGCCAATTTCCGATTAGATATCTAGGTATCCCTATTCATTATCGGCGTTTGACTATCGCTGAATGGAAGCATGTGGAAGAAAGGTTGGAGAAACGGTTGGCGAGCTGGAAGTCCAAACTCCTCTCGTATGGGGGCCGACTAGTTCTTATCAACTCGGTTCTTACCAACTTGGTTCTACATATGCTGTCTTTTTTTCATCTGCCAAAAGGTGTTCTCCAACGCCTTGATTATTTTAGATCAAGGTTTTTTTGGCAGAGCGAAAATGAAAAAAAGAAATATCGCTTGGCTAGGTGGAATATTATTTGTCGGCCTAAAAGTCAAGGGGGCCTTGGAATCCAGGATCTTGAGATAAAAAACATTTCATTGCTCAGCAAATGGGTATATAGATTACTCACTGAGGATGGCGTTTGGCAGGAGATCATTCGTAATAAATACGTTGGGTCCAAAGCAATCTCTCAGGTTTACTGGAAACCAGGTGACTCTCATTTTTGGAGTGGGGTTATGAAAGCTAAGGAATTTTTCTTCCAATTTGGCACCTTCTCGGTCCGGGACGGTTCCCAGATTCGTTTCTGGAAGACACCTGGTTAGGCACTACTCCTCTAAATGTGCAATACCCAAGCTTATATCGAATAGTTAGACATAAGTTTGTCACGATCAAGCAGGTATTGGGGCAAGTAAACCCGGATATTTCTTTTCGCAGAACGATTTCTGGACCTCGATTGAACGCATGGAACGATCTGCTGACTCGTTTGGAAGATGTCCAACTGTCGGCCGAATCGGACATTTTTAAATAGAATTTGCATCTCAATGGAAGATTTTCAGTTAAATCCATGTATGATGCACTGGTTCATAACGAGGTTCCATTGGATAATAGAAAATTGTGGAAGCTTAAGATTCCTCTAAGAATGAAGATTTTCCTTTGGTTTCTCAACAAAGGGGTTATCTTAACTAGGGATAATTTAGCTCGCCGAAACTGGCAAGGCAGCAAAAAATGTGTCTTTTGCAATCATAATGAGTCCATTAAACACCTATTCTTTGATTGCAAGTTCGCTAGATCGGTATGGGCAATAGTCCAAGTTGCTTCGAATTTATACCCTCCACGCAGTGTACGGAATATGTTTGGAAACTGGCTGCGGGGAATAGATAAACAATTTTCTAAGCACATTCTTGCGGGAGCGGCTGCCTTATGCTGGGCGTTGTGGCTAACCAGGAATGACATTGTTTTTAACCATAAAAGTGTTTCTTCTCCCATGCAGGTAATTCATATATGCTCGCGATGGCTCCACATGTGGTCTTTCCTGCAGAGGCCGAAGGACAGAGACTTTTTTATGATGGCTTCTACCCGGTTGGAGTGCTCAGCCAGGGACATTTTCTACCCCCATGGATGGCGGTGTGACCTTCGGATAGGCCCGGCATCACCTTAGGCCTCTTTTATCCTTTTCGCTACTACTGGCGTCCCGCCTTCTTTGTTTTTCCTTTTTGTTTTTCGGATTTGGTGCTGTGGCTGTGTGCATCTAGTTATGCAGAGGCCGGGTTATTTTTGATGCGGTTGTATCAACTCGATATTTCAATTCAATGAAAAGCCCTTTATCGAAAAAAAGAGAGAGAGGGGGAGAGGGAGAGAGAGAGAGAGAGAGAGAGAGAGAGAGAGTTACCCTTGAGGGTGCGGAGGTCGCCATTATAGGCGGCTTGGAGGGATGGACGTCGTCAGAAATTTTGAATTGTAAATTTTCAAAAATTAGGCTCATGGAGCCCGAGATCCAAAAGCATTTTCCACAGTATTATATAGTACTATAAATTGACAACTTCATTTGTGCAAAGCTCTCTATCGATATGCAACAGACTAGATTTTACAAGTAAATTACCCAATACAGAAAAGAAAATTAACAAACACAAGAGTCGCACTAACCATGTCTGGAATATTAGGATCTGCCCCAGCCTCAAGCAAGAACTTGACAATATCTGTCCAGCCAGCTTTCAACGCATGCGCTAGAGGAGTCGGTCCGCGATAATAGTTACAGTTGACATCAGCACCAGCCTATTATTTCCCAAATACATAACAGCAAGTAAGAAAAAAGTTGAACTAGTAAACCATGTGCATGAGACTGTAAGATCAACTAAAGTTTTTTTAGGGCTATAAGATCAACTAAAGTAGCAAGGCTGCTTTGCTGGCCTGCATTATTCTGTACTAGTACAATAGTTTGGACAGGCACACAGAAATACTGATGTTAGGTGTGATTGTGTGAATGAGTTACTGGACCTCAATCAGCAGCCTCATGCATTTGAGGGACTTCTCACAGCCTGCCAGCATGAGTGGTGATACATTCTCATCCATAAGTATGTTGGGCTGTTTGTTCGAATGAAAAGAAAATAATAGTCAGATCTCTCATCTCTGATGGCAGAAACTGCCGACCAAGAGTATTCTACCGCAAAAATTATAAATATGCATGCAATTCGGTTATACCACTGAGTTTAGAGACATACATCAGCACCATGCTCCAGCAGAATCTTCATAGCCTGATGCTGGCCCCTCGAAGCAGCCGCATGCAATGGCGTCCCGACATAATCCACGAGCATAATGTCCACAGGAATCATTCCTTGGGACAGCAACAGCTCTAAAGGCTCGCATAGCCCTGGTGTGGTGGTCCAACAAATTAAGATCAGAAGCATTTGCAGGTAACTGAGATCTTCCTTGAAAATCATAGACTGAAGACTAGAGTGAGGCAAAATGACCTCTCCCGGCTGCAATGTGCAGCATAGTCAAGCCTTGGGCTGTCGCCTTTTTCGGGTTTGCGCCATGATCAATAAGGTACTTCATAACCTGGGCGTTCCCGGCGTATAGAGCGCAGCTCAAAGGTGTCTTGCCTGCAAGAAAAGAAAATAGATGAAATGAGATCCGACACTGACATGCACAGAGAAACATTACCAATCTGCCATGCATCCATCGATAGCACCATGACGCAGTGCACGCACCTGCGGTGGTCGCTGTGTTGACACCAAGCCCTACTTCCTCTATCAAGAACTTGCAGCACTCCAGAGAACCCTTGTCTGCAGCCAGATGCAGCGCGTTAGCCCCTTCCACGTCCTTGGCTCCCCGCAGGTCCGCCCGCTCCGCCATTTCTGTCAAAGAGAACATTATTGTAACTTGTAAGCAGATCTAGAGAGAGAGAGAGAGAGAGAGAGAGAGAGAGGGAGAGAGAGAGAGAGAGAGATAGAGAGTTACCCTTGAGGGTGCGGAGGTCGCCGTCGCGGGCGGCTTGGAGGGCGATGCGGTTCTGGACATGGACGCGGGAAGAGGAAGAGGCCATGGTGGAGGCAGAGCTTTGGGTGGACGGGTGAGTGTTCTGTGGAGTTTGAAGTTGGGATGGGGTAAGGGAACGGTACTTGAAGAAGAGGAAGAGACATCAAGGAAGTGAGAGAGTGGGTGGGTTAATGAAGGGTAGTTGAGGTGGCAACCGATATTAATCAAGGGTTCTTTATCGGTTTATCCAACGCCGAGATTTTTGACTTTGCCATCCATTGTTTGCACAGTATCCTAGGCGTTGGGATGTTTTCCAATGAGGCTATCGCCAGAGTAAAAATTAATGCTTAAACATCTTACAAACCGAGCTTCTTGGTTTATGTCTTGTGCATAAGAGCATCTCCAACACGCACGCGATATTAGCGCCGTGATGAAAAAATCAGATTTTTTGCACGCGTAGCCGTTCCGGACGCTCCAGCGAAGACGCAAAAAACGCGTGCGCAGCATAACTGGTTCAGCGCGTGGAGCGAAACGGCATCGCGCGCCGCTTATTTCGTGTGCCCGCTCTCACGCGCTGGACACTCGAGCGCCTGCGCGTCGACTCCACCTCCCTCTCCGGCCGCCCCTCCTTCGCCCCGCTCCGCGCCGTCGCCGGCGAATTCGCTAATACTTTCCGAGGTCCTCATGATGATGCGGCTAGGACTGGACGTTCGAGCGAGCTTTTCGGCTCGGCTCGAAGCTCGTTTCAGCTCGGCCCGAACTGGCTCGGCCCGATAACAAAACCTACCAAGCCGAGCTTGGAAACTGGGCTCGCTGGGCCAAGGAGCCGAGCCTGAAAATGCTCGGTCCAGCTCGGTGGCTCGCCTCAGGCAAAGCCCAAACGCCCACGAGGCAGCCCAAGCAGCCCATCCCACTAGTTTGTGAACTCCCCGCACGGCCACAAAGCTCCTCGCAGCTCATCCTGGTCAATTCACTCGTGCGGTAGTCACACACTAGGTTTTCAAGTACACGGACCTGCCGACGTCGTCGCCGCGTGCCTCTCCTCCACTCCTTGCGTACCCTGTCGAGCGGCGCTGGTAGCCCGCCCGTGCAGCGCCGCCGACTACTACGCAGCATGCGCCATTCCTCGCCACATCAAGCACCGGCAGGCGCACGGCGGCCATCGCACACGAGCTGCAGGGCGGCGACCATGCCGCCAAGTGATTCGTCCACATCCTATGGGTCTGCAAGTACTCCTCTCGTTTCCAAGCACCACTCCACGTAGCATCGCCGGTGATCCCACATCTAGCAGCAGCGAGGCCCTTGGGAAGAAGACGTAAACAGGGCCCACCTGGCAGTGACCCCTGTCCATTCACTCACGAGCTGCTTGGGCTAGACCGAGCCACTGCAAAAACGAGCCCAGCCACCCATATGCAGCTCGTTGCATCAGCGAGCCGAGGCGAGCTGGCTCGTTTCAGAGCGAGCTAAAGCATGGCTCGGGCCGAACTCGGCTCGGCTCGCCTCGTGTCCAGCCCTAGATGCGGCACACGACAATGAAGAGGAGGAGAAAGAATCGTCTTCGGATGAGGATGAAGAATCGGAGGAAGAGGAAGACTATGATGATGCGGCATGATTGTTGATGTGCCATTTGTTTGTGTGAATTATATGTCATGAACTTGGTTGTGTGATTTCGAACTTTTTTTTTTTGCGACAGAAGGAGAGTTTTATTCCATAATTATAGGGTTACAATCAAGAGGCACCAACTCCTCAATACAAGGTGGGCTCCTCCCCAGCCATACGGCAGTAGTAGACTCCGTACGACTATACAATGCCAACCGATGTGCTACCCTATTATGCTCACGCTTTAGTTTTAATGGAACAAACTCTCGATCCTGAAGATGACGCTTGATCTCTAATACCAAGTGCCCATAAGCTGACCTGGATAAGCTATCCCCGGTCATTGCACCTAGAGCCGTGGATGAGTCTGACTGAACCACAATTGGCATGGACGAGTGCTGCAGGGCCAAGGCCATGCCCTGCATTATCGCATGTAGCTCCGCTTCCAGCGCATCATTGCAGTTAAAGATGCATCTATACGCCGCGAAGATCACACTTCCTTCATGATCCCGAAGTATCATACCTGCTGCCGCCGACCCGTCCTCTTGCATGAATGCCCCATCCACCGAGAGCGCCGCCCAGCCCAAGGGCGGTCGTGGCCAGTGCAGACCCGTTGGAAGAGCGGGAACCTCGGCGATTGCATCCCGAACGACAGGCATTTTCCCTTTGAGGATATCATCTGTAGAGAATCGACCACACAGGTTCAAGGAATTCATATAGCTCTGAAGGAAGTCCGACGTTGCCGTTACGGGAGGATCATCCTTTCCGTGCGTAAGGTCCGATCGTAACGACCAGATCCTCCATATCAACATGATCGTGCAATCCCGCATGTGATCGTCGCAGTTAGCCAGGACATTTAACAACCACTCCTTCCCTGAATTCCTGGAGAAGCTCTTGGCTCGGAAGACGCCATACTGTTCTCATCTGATTCCATATTCTCTGCGCATGCTCACACGACACAAGAGCATGGAAGCTAGTTTCCTTTTCTCGTCCGCACACCCGACAGCTATCCCTAGTCGAGATGTGTCTATATTTCTTGCACTCATTTGTGGCGAGAGCCCCAGAGACAACCTTCCACGCCATAATTCTCATCTTAAGAGGCACTTGAGAGCTCCAAATTCGCTGCCAGATAGGCCTTCGACCTAAAGCATTATTACTTGACGAGCTTAGCTGCATTGAGTATTGAGCTTCTGTAGCTAGATGATAGGCGCTACGAACGGAGAACTGTCCAGACCGCTCCGGAGCCCAAGCGATGAAATCCTGCCCGTTCCTTGGAGATGTGCGGATCATCAAGATCGCCCTAACATCCATGTCCCAAAAATGCTCCCTAAGACGTTCCAAATCCCATGCACCATGCTCATTCAAAAAATCAGCCACCTGATTGTACCGACAGTTCCCTTTAGGGGTGATCGGCCTGAAATTGTGGCCACGAGGAATCCAAGCATCTCTCCAGGTTTTAATCATAAGACCGTTGCCGACTCGCCATATAATGCCCTTCTTCACCAACTCAAGACCATGAACAATACCCTTCCAGACCGCCGAACTGTTAGACGAGAATACCGTGTCTAGCAAATTGCCCCTTGGATAGTATTTGGCTTTCAGTAATCTCGCACAAAGGCTATCTGGGCTATCCAAAAGGCGCCAGGCTTGCTTGGCAAGCAGAGCTTGATTGAAAGCCCTCATGTCTCGGAATCCCATGCCCCCCATTGCTTTGGGCAACATCATCCTCTCCCAACTCAGCCAGGCCATCTTTCTTTTGCCGTTTTCCACCCCCCACCAATATTGCCTCATCATTTGGTTAGGTCATCGCACACTGAGGCCGGTAGTTTGAACACACTCATCACATAGGTGGGTATCGCCTGAGCCACGGCCTTGATAAGAATCTCTTTATTTCCAACCGAGACATATTGTTCACTCCAATCAATAAGAATTTTCCTCAATCTGTCTTGCAACGTCTCGAATTGCCCTTTATGAACTCGTCCGTCAGGGACCGGCAATCCAAGGTATTTTGGCTCAAACACCTGCTGTGTTACCTCCAATGTTTTCTTGATATCATCCGCAACTGACCCACCACAATTGTCAGAAAAAAGGATGGAACACTTCTCGGGGTTTATAAGTTGACCCGTCGCCGAGGAATAAGTGTTCAACAAACCTTTAACAACATTCGCCTGTTGGCCTGAAGCTTCAAAAAATAGCAAGGTATCATCGGCAAAGAGGAGGTGAGATATCTCCGGAGCACCTCGACAAATGCTCACCCCGTTCAAGCTACCATCGTTCACTGATTTAGATAGAAGAGCAGATAACGCATCAGCGACAAAGAGAAACAAAAACGGAGACAGTGGGTCACCTTGGCGGAGGCCTCGCGATGGTGTGAAAGCCTCCAGAAGCTTCCCATTGAGCTTAACCGAATACCGAACTGATCTGACACACGTCATTATCCAAGCGATCCATTGCTCCGAAAAAACCCATCGTCTTAGCGCCTTCTCCAGAAAATCCCAATCGACCCGATCGTACGCCTTTGAGAGATCGAGCTTGTACGCACAGGCCGCCCGACTGTTGCTCTTCAAGGATTGTATGTGATGGATGCACTTGAAGGCAATGATAGAGTTATCCGAGATGAGCCGGCCCGGTATAAAGGCACTCTGGTTCTCAGAAATCAACTCCGACAGACAAGGACGGAGTCGATTAACCAAGCACTTAGAAACCAGCTTGTAAATTACGTTGCATAGGCTGATCGGCCTGAACTCCTTAAGCTCCTTGGGATGCGGGACTTTGGGAATAAGGACGATCGCCGTATCATTAACCCCTTCTGGCATGGAGCCAGATGCAAAGAACTCTAGTACAACAGCTATGATCTCAGATTTTAGAGCTGCCCAATTCCGTTGATAAAATCTTGCTGGAAAGCCATCCGTGCCCGGAGCTTTAAGTGGGCCTATTTGAAATAGGGCATTCGACACTTCCTCCTCTGTAAACGGCGCGCATAACATGGCGTTCATCTGTTCAGATACTTTAGAATCTATAGCCTCGAGAACGACCTCCGGAGTAAGAGTCGGATCCTTTGTATAAACTTCCTTGAAGTAGGAAGTAGCCATGAGTTCCATGTCCGACGGAGAGGAGCACCAAGAGCCATCAGTTCGCCGGAGTCTGTGAATGTAGTTCCTCCTTGCCCGCCAAACGGCTCGTCTATGCAAGTATGCCGTATTCCGCTCCCCTTCCTTCAGCCACGTAATGCGTGATCTCTGTAGCCACATCATCTCTTCTCTGTAAAGCAGCTCATCAAGTTGAGACATCTTATGGCGGATCAACGAACGGTCCGCATCATTAAGCTATAAATCAGCCAGTTCGGCCTGTAGCTTCTCCAGCTCAGTAACAACATGGCCGAAATTTTCCTTACTCCACGCCCGTAAGCCATTCATCATTTCATGTAGGGCATCCCTCACGGCCGCTAGGGTACCAGCCGGCTTGCTTTTCCGCCATCTACTTGCCACCACCTCTGACAACGCCGGATGGCGTTCCCACATAATTTCATACCGAGGAGAAGCTCTAGTTCTCCTCGGATCCACAAGAGCCAGTCGAATCACGATCGGACTATGATCCGAACATGAGGATGCCAAGTGATCCACTTGCGCGGCAGGGAAGAGCTCCCTCCACCCCTCATCCGCACAAGCTCGGTCCAGGCGCACACGCACGTTCCTTTCTCCAATCTGCCCATTATCATATGTAAAGGGAAACCCCGAGAACCCAAGATCCCATAACTCACATGCCAACAAACAATCCCGGAATAGCCCCATCTGATTTTCGGAGCGCTGGGCTCTTGACATGTGCTCATGCTGCCACATTGCTTCATTAAAGTCCCCACACACTAACCACGGCTCCGACGAAACCGCACGAAGCTGGGACAGCGAACTCCACATGAGATGACGGTTTTCAACCCTAGGTTCACCATAGACAAACGTTGTCCTCCAGCTTTTATCACTTGCCACATCAACAATCCGCACGTCAATGTACCGTGCACAAGAATCCAGCACCGTCACTTGCAGTCAGGCCCGTACTGCACACATGTGCAGGGTGTTCGACCGAACAGGGCCCCCAATTTAGCAGGGCCCCAATTTTCTAACTGACCTGTTTAGCCATGGCTAATCTCCCATAAAAAAGCCACGAGTAAACACTAAGTACCTAGTCTACACCCAAGACCGTATCTCACGCACGACTCTTCTTCTCTCTTGTTGTCTTTCTCTTCTAGTAGCATCTTCCCATGGTCCTATGGCAGTTTCTGATTCTACTCCTGTAGATTAATTCATTCGCATTCTCCCCAAAACAGTCTTCTGATGCAATTTATTCGGTGTCTTCTTCAATCTGTAGTTTTAGTAGTATGACAGCTCCATCATCGTCCATCTATTTATTTGGGTGTCTTCTCTTCTTCACTCCATTTATCACTCACTTCTTTCAATCCCCGTGTTGCTTGTCGCTGGACCTGTGAGGGCAAGAGTGCTTGACCAATTTATCAAAAAGATCAAGGCAGCAAGCGGACTATCAAAGCTACACACGGTGCCGCCACATGGTTTCTTCCCAAATTAAGAAAAAGGCTATTTCATCCCTCTTTATTTCTATGTTCTGTTTTCGGCGCATGATATTTGCTAGTTTTAATTTCCTAAAATTTCCTCCAGTTCGAATTACGAAATTTGAGTTCGGACACAAAAGCAGAAGAAAGGATTTTTTTTTTGTTTGAAAAACTCACTCGACATGAAGAAGGCAATCCTGATAAGTGTTTAGTAAAAGAGTCAAATGTTTCTTCCGAAAAAATCAAGGTTTAGATACTAGTGCTGATGAGGTTCCTGGCGATCATAGGATGAATGCTAAAACACATGAGAAGGATGATGTATATATAACAAAGCCTATTTAAGTGTAGAAAGCCTTGTTTTCTAATTTCTAGTACTCCCTCCATTCCAAAATAGATGACCCAACTTTGTACTAACTTTAATACAAAGTTAGCACAAAGTTGGGTCATCTATTTTAAAACGGGGGGAGTATTTGTTATGTCGAGGGCCTCAATTTTTATTTCGCATTGGGCCTCCGTTTTCTCGGACACGGCCCTGCTTGCAGTTTCTCATCCCAAAAGAGTGCGAGGCCTCCACTGAGGCCGTCACTCGACACGCCAGCAAAACCCTTCATCTGCAACCGCCACTTGAGTTTCTCCATCTTCGAAGAGGCCTGTCTTGTTTCCGAAAGAAAAACAAGCCCCGGGGAATTGGCTTTAGAGAGGGCCAACACCTCACGAACTGTCCGGCGGTTCCCCC
>LR738713.1:660081666-660095548 GCA_902687465.1 Secale cereale
CCCCCCCCCCGGCAGTTCCAAGCTAGGATATTCATTGCATCCGGCGGTCCTCCTCGAGGGAGGCCGCCGATCGATCACCTGACACACCACATGAATCAACACGAGCCCTCTTACTGCTTGCACTGCTGGTAGGCGAGGCATGTGCCCCGTCCTCACCATGCCCCTGGGTGAGTGCTAGCAAACCCCCCGGCCCTACCAATGCAGTGGCCTCCGATTCAACATTATCCATCGAGAGTCTCTTGCGCACTGTTGGATCTCCTTGCTTGGAAATTTGTCCTTCCTTGGCAGGGCTTGTAGCCGTATCTAGGATGTCCGGGTCGACAACTGTCTTCCCCGGCGATTTCTGCTGTTGAGATTGAGGCGTATGTTGCTTCTGAGTCCTCCCCCTGCCATAGCTATCATTAGACGGCGGTTTATTCAGTCCATCAGCATAAAGCCAAGGGCCATACTTCTTGTCCTTCTCCTCATGCACACCAGATCCGCATTCTTTGCAATCATGACCAATGATCCCACATACACTGCAGAAGCGCTCCAATTTCTCATAGCGCACCAAATAGACTTGACGTTCTTTCCCCCTTACAATACTGACATACTTGGTGAGAGGCCAGCGAACATCATGCCGAACCCTAACCCTAATGTAGTCACCACGAGTATTACCGTTGAGTCTCATCTCCAAAATCTCACCCGAGTTTTTCAGCAGATTTTACACAATATTCTTCCTACAAAAACCCTCTGGGATCTTGTGAATCTGTAGCCAAATTGGCATAAACACCATGGGCACTTCCTCTGCCTTTGTGAACCCATCATACGGAACCATCAACACAAGTAAATTCCTGAAGACCCAAGGCCCTTGATACATCATGCGTTCCCAGTCTCCCAAACAAGATGCTTGTACCACAAAGAGCTTCGGCCCAACCGGGCGAAACCTTACCGGTTGTGCGGGATTCCAAGCAGCCCGCATATCCTTGTAAAACGCCGTTTGGCTGAAGGTTTTATCAGTATGGACCCTCGCCAAAGCAAGCCATCTCACACTTTCATTGATTTCTCGATCAGCTTCGTCTATCACCAGATCATCAAAATCTTCATCATCAAGGTTGAGTTGTTCCATGAAATCTCCAAGATCCGGCGTTCCGAAGGAGCCGCCGCCAGCGCTGGTGCCCGACAGGGCGTCCACGGGGGGATTCATCGCTTCCGAGGGGAAGGGCGGAGCGAGGACTCGCCGATCGAGAGATCGCTCACGGGGAGGAAGATCGATCGGGCTGGTATACTCAGAGGCGACGGCGCCGCCAGAGAGGAAAGAAAACCCTAGCCTTGCGCTAGGGGAAAAGCGCCTACCCTGTTGTGTGACGTGGCCGTGTGATTTCGAACTTGGTTGGATGATGTGGCATGATTGTTGATGTGCCGTGCAATTCTATGTTTTTTTGCATAATGTTTGAAATATCATCTCATAGTGTCGAACTGAATATGTTGCAAGCGCCGGCTGCTCGCGCGTGCTATAAAAGTTTGTTGAATATATTAGCAATTCATCATATGGTTTAATCCGAAATATCATAAAATTAATCATGACAGAAGCAACTAAAGCGAGCATGCAAATATCTAGTACAATGGGGAAACAGATCCAATCTACGGCAAGTACTAGACATAGAAATTGTAGCGAGATCCGATATAGATTTGAGAGAGATGCATACGTTGCAGCAGCTGTAGTAGCGGCTGTGTTGTCCCCGGTCTGGGCCATGTCGTCGTCGAGGAAGAGGTTGCCGATGTCGGGGAAGAAGTCGTCGTTGGGGAAGTGATCGCTGTCAGCAGTCGAGCGAGAGCTCTCCCCAAAAACCTGATCGCCCCTCTCCCATACAGGATCGCAAGAGGCGGGGTTCCGGAGGCCTGCTGTCCCTTCTTCTGGTGCACGGCGGAAGGAGGGATGGATAAGGCTTGAGTGGCGGCGCAATATTTTGGAACGGTGAGAAACCATACGAAAACAACCTACTGCCAAGGCTGGCTTGGTACGGGTTTATATAGTGTATGTTGGGAGTCAAAGCAGCCGCCATAAACGCGTCCGTTTATGATTTAGAAACTGTCATACTTAGCACGTCCGTTTATGAAATAGAAACAGTAACAATAAACGCGTTTGTTAATGAGTCAGAAACGGTCGTAATAACCGCGTCTGTTAATGAAATAGAAACAGCCCCAATAAACGCGACCGTTACTAATTAATCAATGACTCATTAATTTTCCCAATTAACAAAATAATAATGTGTCAATGAGAATTTCTGAATTTATTTGGAATAGTAAATACTGGTAAATTCCAACAATCCCCCACAAAATCTCATAGACACATCTCCTCATTTTTAAGTTCCAAAGCATTGTTTATATACCGGTACTTAGTGGAGACTGTTAAGTTGAACTTCCACCTAGAATGTTATGTTACACTAATTCACAACTTGGATAGTGGACTATGCCTTGAACTACAAGTTTGCTGTGATACCAGTTTCACACAACGTCTAGACCGATACTAGGCTGCCGTAAGGCTTCCCCGCGGTTGGAGCTTATGCGTCATACTCCGAAGGCCTTTCATGAGTTTATTAGAGAACACCCAATTCTCACAGATTGCGACGTTCAACAATCAAGCTCATATAGGTGAGTTCCTCAAGAGATGCTCTGTAGGACACATCTCCGCTTATATAAGTAAACCACTTGGAACACATTAAGACAAATGTCAACCTACCATACAGATTAGGAGAATATTGCATCTTCACGGAGTGGGATAAAATATAAGAATACTCTCCTCTCAGCTGACCAACAGCTTGTCTCTTACTTCTAATTCACGGGATCTGCGATCACATAGAGTAGGTTACCACTGTGGACAACTCATACCGTGGGTCTCAAACCCATCTCCCTCGATGCATTATCTACCAAATTACATGATAAATCCTTTGTGAAGGGATCTGCCAAGTTCATAGTCGTTTGGATATAATCCACTGTTATAACTCCGGAGTTTTTCAGTTTCCTGATAGATTTCAATCTCCTCTTCACATGCCTTGATGACTTCATATTATCCTTAGAACTGTTCACTTTGATTATCACGGTTTGATTATCACAGTTCATTAGGATCGCGGGTATTGGTTTTTCAACCACATGCAAGTCCATCAAAAGCTCACGAAGCCACTCTGCTTCAACAGTGGATGTATCTAATGCTGCGAGTTCTACTTCCATAGTTGACCTCGTTAAGATGGTCTGCTTGCAAGACTTCCAAGAAACAGCGCCACCACCAAGTGTAAATAAATAACCACTAGTGGCCTTAATCTCATCAGCATCAGATATCCAATTAGAATCACTATAGCCTTCCAGAACCCTCGGGTTTCCGGTATAGTGAATTCCATAGCTCGCTATGCCTTTTAAATAGCGCATAACTCTCTCAAGCGCACGCCAATGATCATCTCCCGGATTGGAAACAAACCGTCTCAATTTGCTCACAGCAAAAGAGATGTCAGGCCTCGTGGCACTCGCCAAATACATAAGCGAGCCTATAATCTGAGAATATCTCAGTTGATCTCTAGCAATCCGTCGATTCTTTCGAAGCAACACACTAGGATCATATGGAGTTGGAGAAGGCTTACAGTCGCTATACCCGAAGCGACTCAAGACCTTTTCCACATAGTGAGATTGAAGCAGTGTAATCCCACCATTATCATCTCTCAGCAGCTTGATGTTCAAGATAACATCAGCCACTCCTAGATCCTTCATCTCAAAACAACGAGATAAGAAATCCTTAACTTCCTTAATTAAATCAAGATTGGTTCCAAATATCAGTATGTCGTCGACATATAAACAAAGAATAACTCCCTCGCCCCCACCATGGCGATAGTACACACATTTGTCAGCTTCGTTTACAACAAAGCCTTCAGAAGTCAATGTCCTTTCAAACTTCTCGTGCCATTGCTTAGGAACTTGCTTGAGGCCATATAATGACTTCAATAACTTACACACTTTTCCTTCCTGACGGGGCACTACGAAACCGTCTGGCTGCTCCATATAAATTTCCTCATCCAACTCTCCAATAAGGAAAGCTGTCTTAACGTCCATTTGATGAACGAGAAGACCATGCGAGGCAGCCAAAGACAGTAGCACTCGGATAGTGGTCAATCTAGCCACAGGTGAGTAAGTATCAAAGAAGTCTTCACCTTCTTTCTGAGTATAACCCTTGGCCACAAGCCTTGCCTTGTACTTTTCAATTGTACCATCAGGCCTAAGCTTTTTCTTGAACACCCACTTACACCCTACAGGTTTACACCCATAGGGACGATCGGTGATCTCCCAGGTTCCGTTAGCCAGGATGGAATCCATCTCGCAACGGACAGCCTCTTTACAGTAGTCAGCATCAAGAGATGCACAGGCTTCTGAAATAGTCCTAGGTGTGTCATCCACGAGGTACACAATGAAATCATTACCAAAGGACTTTGCAATCCTCTGTCTCTTGCTCCTAACAGGAACTTTATTGTCATCCTCCAAGGGATTCTCAACGTGTTCTATTGGAATGGTGGGTTCAGGAATCTCAGTTATTTCCTGACTCGATAAAATAGGTATTTCCTGATTTGATGAGCTAGCCATATCCTTCATAGGAAATATGTTCTCAAAGAAAGTCGCATCATTCGACTCCATAATCGTACCGACATGCATGTCGGATATCTTAGATTTTACTACCAAAAATCTATAACCGATGCTATTAAAAGCATAGCCCAGAAGAACACAATCTATGGTTTTAGGTCCAAGCTTGCGCTTCTTGGGAATTGGTATATTGACTTTCGCCAAACAACCCCAAGTATGTAAGTAAGAGAGTTTCAATCTTTTCCTTTCCCATTCCTCAAATGGAGTAATGGTTTTATTCTTTGTGGGAACTCGGTTTAGGACATGACATGCAGTCATTAGCGCCTCCCCCCACCATGCCTTGGAGAGACCCGAAGTGTCTAACATGGCGTTAACCAAATCAGACAGAGTTCGATTCTTTCTTTCAGCCACCCCATTTGACTGAGGTGAATAGGGAGGCGTCCTCTCATGGATAATACCATGTTCCGCACAAAACGATTTGAATTCATTTGAAAAATACTCTCCACCACGATCAGACCTAAGCCGTTTAATTTTACGATCAAGTTGGTTCTCTGCATCGGCCTTATAATTTTTGAAGTAAGTTAAAGCCTCATCTTTTGTTTTCAGAAGATACACATAACAATATCTAGTGGAGTCATCAATGAATGTCATAAAGTATTTCTTTCCACCCTTTGTCAACACGCCATTCATCTCACAAAGATCAGAATGTATAAGCTCCAGTGGTGCTAAATTTCTTACCTCCGCAGTCTTATGGGACTTGCGAGGTTGCTTAGCTTGAACACAGACTTGACATTTGGAACCTTTCACAGTAGTAAATTTCGGAATTAAACTCATATTTGCTAACCGCGTCATGCAACCAAAGTTAATATGACAAAGTCGTGAATGCCAAATATCAGATTCATTATCGTGGCGAACATGATTAATAACTTTAGTGCATAAGTCTGACAAAGATAGGCGGAACAAGCCTCCGCACTCATAGCCTTTACCAACAAATTGTCCATACTTGGAAATTACAACTTTATTGGACTCGAAAACCAACTTATAACCATCTCGACATAAACACGAACCGCTGACGAGATTCTTATTGATGGAGGGCACATGATGCACGTTCTTCAGTCGCACGATCTTCCCCGAAGTAAACTTCAGATCGACCGTACCAACACCACGAACAGTGGCATGTGACCCGTTCCCCATCAGCACGGGGGAAGTCCCTGTGACCCAATATCCTTCATCTCGGTGTCAGCCATGACAACATTAGCGGTCTTGCCGCTATTCTCCAACTGCTGCAGCTCATGCCGTTTGGGGCATCTCGGAGCCCAATGGCTCAGGTCGCCACAAACGTGGCATGATCCCTTCTTCTTATTAAAGTTGGTAGAGGACAATGGCTTAAACTTGTTGTCAGGCTTGCCTTTACCCTCGTATTTCTTCTTGTTATATTTAGGCTTGTTGGGCTGGTAGTTTTTCTTCTGCACCATGTGCGCAACAGAACCTACCTCAGCAACCCGAGCACGTGTATCCTTTCCTCTCGCCTTCTCTTCCACATCAAGAGATCCGATGAGGTCCAAAACGGAAAACTCCTGTCTCTTGTGTTTCAGAGAAGTAGCAAAGGTGCCCCACGAAGGTGGAAGCTTGGCAATGATGCCACCGGCCACAAATTTGTCCGGTAAATTACACTTAAAGTGCTCAAGTTCCTTAGCGAGTGACTGTATCTCATGAGCCTGTTGAACAACAGAACGCTCATCAGTCATCTTGTAGTCATAGAATTGCTCCATGACGTACAACTCGCTACCAGCGTCCGAGACCCCAAACTTGGCCTCGAGCGCGGCCCACGTGTCCTTGCCATTATCAAACGACATATAAGGATCCACAATGGAATCATCAATAATACCGAGGAGGGCTGTCTTAAACATAATATCAACCCTTTCAAAGGCTTCCCGCTGTGCAGGTTCAAGATCGCCCTCAGGCATGCCCTTGGTGGCCGCATAGCAGTTCATGGATTGAAACCACAACACTGCTCTCGTGCGCCACCTCTTATAGTTCACACCCTTGAAACGATCGGGCTTTGTCGACGTAAGAAAAGCAGGTGTAGCAAATTGCCTATAATCAGGTTTTTGGATTGTTGAATATATTAGCAATTCATCATATGGTTTAATCCGAAATATCATAAAATTAATCATGACAGAAGCAACTAAAGCGAGCATGCAAATATCTAGTACAATGGGGAAACAGATCCAATCTACGGCAAGTACTAGACATAGAAATTGTAGCGAGATCCGATACAGATGAGAGAGAGATGCATACGTTGCAGCAGCTGTAGTAGCGGTTGTGTTGTCCCCGGTCTGGGCCATGTCGTCGTCGAGGAAGAGGTTGCCGATGTCGGGGAAGAAGTCGTCGTTGGGGAAGTGATCGCTGTCAGCAGTCGAGCGAGAGCTCTCCCCAAAAACCTGATCGCCCCTCTCCCGTACAGGATCGCAAGAGGCGGGGTTCCGGAGGCCTGCTGTCCCTTCTTCTGGTGCACGCCGGAAGGAGGGATGGAGAAGGCTTGAGTGGCGGCGCAATATTTTGGAACGGTGAGAAACCATACGAAAACAACCTACTGCCAAGGCTGACTTGGTACGGGTTTATATAGTGTATGTTGGGAGTCAAAGCATCCGCCAAAAACGCGTCCGTTTATGATTTAGAAACTGCCGTACTTAGCACGTCCGTTTATGAAATAGAAACAGTAACAATAAACGCGTTTGTTAATGAGTCAGAAACGGTCGTAATAACCGCGTCTGTTAATGAAATAGAAACAGCCCCAATAAACGCGACCGTTACTAATTAATCAATGACTCATTAATTTTCCCAATTAACAAAATAATAATGTGTCAATGAGAATTTCTGAATTTATTTGGACTAGTAAATACTAATAAATTCCAACAAGTTTAGTGCGTCTGCCGTAGCGGCTGCGCGCAATTTTTTGCAGGGGCGCGCAAAAACTGGCTATTTCGGCGCTGTAAAGGTTTTTTTATCGCGTCGCGCGTTGCACGCCTATTGGAGATGCTCTAACAACGCTACTTGAAAAACTTAAAAATATGAAAACAAAGGATTAGGATGTCATGACAAATCTTTTTGGAAACAAGCTTTCACCCTGCTTTATTATGAAGCAACCCAACAATGAGTACATGGCCAAAGGATACAAAATGATGGGAAACCCTCATGTAACATCGATCCCAAGATAAACGAATCGCGCAAGACTCACGCACCTATGCTACTGAAAAAGAGTACATAAAAAACTGAGTACAATGTCACTCTACACCCTACACCACCTACATTCCACAACATTGGCTTGGAGAGGGATAACGACGCGAAGCCGAATCCATGACGGACAAAGGTTTTCATTAGGAAACGGACACGGAGGGGAGCCTCACAACGACATATTCAAGAAAAGAATAGTGCCCACAGATGTCATCGTCCTTGGCGACCAAGCACAAAGCTTTTGTTCGGCAACTCACTCGTGCCACCACGAGGTCATGATGGTAATAATGACGAGATCCGATCCCCATGCCCGGATCAGGGTGCCGCCGCTGCCAGAGGCAGAGCAAGCCTGTGTAACCCACCGTCATAGCTCTCGCCGCCCACACGGCCAAGAGACATAGCCACCACCGCTGCCATTATCCCCACCGAAGAGCCAACCATGCGGACCGCCTTCCAAGGCCGTCCCCTAGCATCCAAGCACCGACAAATAATTCTAAGAGGTTATTTGTAAGGAGCATTATATACATAGAATTTCCCATGAAATGAAACCCCTACGACACACACATTAGCCATGGGGAAAACCCACCAAGTTTTATTTGAGAAAAACACGGTAAACAAAAACAATACTTCAATGTAGAAAAAATGTAGATGTGCATCACAAAAAGTAACTTAAATTTGCGAATGGCAAGAATCTACAAGGGGGCGTCACATTGCAGCGCATGGAAAAAAAGTAACTTAAATTTGCCAATGGAAAAATCTACATGGAGACAAAAAATTGATTATGTATGGCAGAAAGTATCTTAGATTTTCCAAAATAAACGCAAAAATCTCCATAGAAGCTAAACATTGCCGTGCAAGGTAGAAAGTATCCTGGATTCGCCATTCGTTGGTTCGAAATAAAAATGACATGGTTTGTACAATAAAAATGACATGTACAGTTTTCATCTCACCTGTAAAAAAAAATTATCGCTGAGAGAAATTGCCATGCTGGCACATGGATTAATTGCCATGGTTCCTACAAAACAAATGCCACAGTTTCTACAAAACTATCATGGTTCCTTCTAAACAAATATTTTTCCATGGGGCACATATTCTATTTGCCATGGTATGTACATATTGTTACAAAAAATTGCCATGGTGAATTAAAAAAATGCCAATCAAAAGTGTCATGGTTTCTAAAAACAATTGGCCATGGGACACATGTTGATTTTGTTGTGGAAGGTAGTAATAATTCAAAAAAAAATCCTACGTGTCACCAAGATCAATCTAGAAGATGCTAGCAACGAGAGAGAGGGAGTGCATCCTCATACCGTTGAAGATTGCTAAGCGGAAGCGTTGCAAAGAACGCGGTTGATGGAGTCGTACACGCGGCAATTCAAATCGCGGAAGATCCGATCTAGCGCCGAGCGGACGACGCCTCCGCGTTCAACACACGTACAGCCCGGGGACGTCTCTCCTTCGTGATCCAGCAAGGGGGGAGGAGAAGTTGAGGGAGAACTCCAGCAGCACGACGACGTGGTGGCGATGGAGCTCGTGGTTCTCTGGCAGAGCTTCGCTAAGCACTACGGAGGAGGAAGAGGTGTAGGAAGGGGAAGGCTGCGCTAAGGGAAGGGGTGTGGCTGCCCTCCCTCTCCCTCAGTGGCGTAGCCAGCCTAATACGCCAGGGTGGTCCATTAATAGAAACTAGATAATACCCCGCGCGTTGCTGCGGGAACTCTTAGTTAATCGTATGCACATGGTAGAATACATAAATTGAATAAAATCGTTTGCATGGTAGATGTATGATTTTGAGGTGAAAAAAGTTGCAACACGCTACTTGGAAGTTTTATTTAAAGATACATATCATCCCGCTCTGTGCACGCAACAAAGAATAATATATTGTCCAAGCGATTCTGCAGGTGTGCTCCCAGAATTTTGCACCTGGCATCAGCGATCAAAATTAAGTGTTGAACAATGTGAAATGGATGCAAGTACAAATAGTGGCAATAGAAGACTTTTTCCCTATGGTTAATTGAGCATGGTAAGAACTGATTGGCTACAATAGTCTTCTCTTTATATATGGCGATAGTCCCCTATTTACGGAATACCCTTTGTAGCTTCTCCCTTTTTTATAGAACAAAGAGTTTCTCATACAATAAGAGACATGCTTGTGATAATCTTGAATATATAATGACGGGAAGTTCAGGACTAAGTTTGTAGTACCCTCTGTAGCCTCTACCTATTGGCTATTGCTTCTTGCACCAAAATAAAGAAGAAAATGATTTGACTAAAATAACTATCTGAAGTTTAGTCAACTTCAATGCAATACATGAGTTCACATCTCACGTAAGAAATAATTACCCGAGTAAGAATCATGTGAGACCAGATTGCTTGCTCAAGATATAATGGATAAAGGCAATGAGGGCCGGGTATCTTAGTTAGCAAATCATGCAGGAGAAGAATTGTTTGCTGTACTTGAATGTTCTGTTCATGCCACTGAAAATTTGAGTTCCCAGCTCATTGAAATTGTGAGTTCACATCTCACATAAGAAGCATGCTGATGAAACTACTTGTGCTGAGTTCATTTATCACGTAAGAAGCATACCGAATAAAAAGTATGTGTGAGTTTAGGCCGTTTACATCTAAGATCTAACTCGAGTAATTTAGCCAGATACTGTAGGTATATAGGTATATGCTCATTTGGGAGAGGATGCCTATCCAGAGTGGAGATGTTAATCACACCGGCCAGCAGCGCACGGACTATGGGCAGCAGCAGGCAGAAGTCACCGACATATGGACATGAACGTAATGGGAAGTGGCAAGCTGATATGCAACGCACGCATCTGCCTTGCAATTTGCAGCGACCGCGTGAGAGTGACGATTTAATTGATCCGATGGATTCATGATAGTTTGAGAACCACCGTACATGACGCCTATCATCCTAGGCCATAGATCAAAGCAACAATTACAGCGGCTCCACACTGTTTCTCACAGGATTTGTGGATGCGTGGCATGTGCCACTGGAACTGGGTTGGCATGCACGGGAAGACCGACCGCCTAGTTGCCTGATCTCTGACTTCTGGAACCAAAAGCCAGGATGTCGAAGAAGCCAGAGGACAAAGGTACAGAAGTTGTTGTGGATGGGTCGTCCAGTCCAGCCACGACTGGGACAACAACCAGCGCAGGCACGTAGCTGATGCATCATCTTCCATCGAGGCTTCAGATTTCGATTGGAGGGAAGAAGGGTGTTTTCATCTGCAACGTACGTAAATACGTAATACAGACCTGAGTCTTCATATTTTGGGCACGTGCTGGTGGTTCTGGCGCCGGCGCGTCGTTGGTGGCGGCGAGTTGACGGCTTGACACTTGAACACCGTCCAGTAAGATTTGCGGCAGCGGATCGTCGTCGCCTATCTTGACCGGGGACTGCGGAGAGCGGAGAGTCTGTGCCTTTGAGGGGCTCCTCCTGGTATGGTTTGTGGTCGCTGGGCGAGATCTGCATAAAACAAAGTGTGAGATCTCTTTGGAGAAACGGACGTAGATCGTGTGTCAACTGTCATGAAGAGACGGAGGGCGCTTCAGAACGTACTGGAGGGAGATGGGACTCCACAGTTCGTTCATTCCCCACTGGCTTGGTATGTACTCCCTCCGTCTCATAATATAAGAACGTTTTTGACACTAGCGTAGTGTAAAAAATGCTCTTATATTATGGGACGGAGGAAGTATTTATGATGAAGGTGAATGGCTTTGTCGATACAGATAACCGAAGACGAACAGGAACCAAAGCGTATGAAAGAGAAATTAAATAAGGCTGCATTATAGTTCGGTGGAGAAGATGAATAGGATCAAGTGATGACGGGTGGGGGGAGTTAATAGGCCATGAGTCGTACAGCCCATGTATTCAGGGGATGGCAATGGCTCGTCCTCCACCATGCATGCCGGCAGCTGCGGAAAAAAGATGACATGTATGGTGCATGGATTAGTTTTTCATCTGCTGAGTTGGCAGCTTTGTTGAGATGGATAGCCTGCATGCTTAGATAATTGGTGGGAGTGGGACCGATGATGTGGATAGCCTGCATGTTAAGAGAAATAGGATAGTGGGGATCAACTATTTAGGTATTATAGATAAGTAAATAAGTTTATTTATTTTTGAAAAAATATTTTTAACTACACTATATACCGGTTATGGGAAAATTCCAGGGTGGTCCATGGACCACCCTGGCCACCCCCTAGCTACGCCACTGCTCTCCCTCACTATATATAGGGGAAGGCAGGAGGGGGTGGCGCCCCTAAGGTTTCCCCTAGGGGGCGGCGGCCAAGGCAGATTGGATCCCGCTATGGTTTCCCCTAGAAATGACAAAGTGGATCTCAACAATCTTGCGTATGCAGACGAACCATTCGTCCTAGCCAATGATGTGGCACAGGTTTTCTATATGAAGGACATGTCTACCAAGCCGAGAAAAAGAAAAGATAAGAAAGCGAATGCATCGTATGATGAGCCAAAGGGGCACATAGTTCTTTCTTGGAAGAGAAACATCGTGGGAGTGGATGACAAGACAGACAAGTCAGAAGATTATGAAAAGTTTGATGAAATTGCTCCATTCACAGTGAATATTGACCCGAGCATCCCGTTAAATGATGAAGATTTTCCATGGTTACGGCGCAAAGGGACACACGCGAAGAAAAAGTTTCACACCCAAAGATCTGGGATGTGATCGGCTTCACTATCATCACTTTCTTCTGTGTTTCGCACCCAGAAGGGGATCTCTGTAATAGTTAGGGTAGTTATATGTTTTGGCATTTGAAACACGAAGAAATTTTATGTGCAAACAAATTCTTTCATGCCTTTACTGATTTTTAAAGTTAAGTTATTCACAAACTAGTGATTCACACTAATTTCAAATAATTCAAAATTAAACTATTCAAATTTGAAAACTACGGGCACTAACAGAAAGTTTGTAATTTTTTGTACATAAATCAAAAATATTCACAAAGAAACTCTAAATACACAAAAAACAACTCAAAAATAAATAAAGCAAAAAAAATTAAAAATAAAGCCCGCCTACTAGGATGCACTTCGTGTACAAAATGGACAATCTCTTTCGAGGTATCAGGGTTTAGGACGAAAACTCATATATTACAAAGGCATTGCATTTTTTGAACTTTTTTGAACTCCAGACTTGTTGTGTGTGCAAAATGCACCATTCAAATAAACAGAATCAATTATCAACCCTTTCTGAATTCATTTGGTATTTTTCATTCATTTACTGATTTGTTTTTAGAGAGCTAAATGACCGTGAAATTGAAAAGCACTACGAAAGACAAAAAATATAAAAAAAATTGTTGGGGCGCTGTCCAGTGGGCCTGCCAGACCTAGGGTGTGCATATTCAGACCCAGAAGGGCCAGCAGGCTCACAGGACAGCGCGTCATAGTTAGGCCCTGAAGCCTGGTATATAGAGATGTTCGAAGCAGCAGCCGCGGCTGGGTTTATAAACCAGTGCGGCTGCCCTTCGCTAGGCGAGGTGGGACTAAACATTGTGCACCGCCGGTGACAGCGCAGAACCATTAGTATCGGTTGGTGGCTCCAACCGGTATTAATGTGTGGGCCTTTAGTACCGGTTGGTGGCTCCAACCGGTACTAAAGGGGGCTATTTCCCGCCGCTTCACCTGGCAAAAATTGGCCTTTAGTACCGGTTGGTGTTTCATCGACCACCACTTCTTCTTCAACTGTCGCGCGACATCGCCGCTGCCGCAGCGCCGTCGCCCATCGCGCGCCGCCCTCGCCGCCCACGCCACGCACCGTTGCCCCCGCTGCCCGTCGTCGACGTCTCGCGCCGCCGCCCCCGTCATCGCCGTCCCCGTCGTCGCCGTCTCGCGTTGCCGTCCCCGTCGTCGCCTCGGCCCACCGCCCATCGTCGCGCCGCCCCCGTCGCATCGCCGTCTCGCGTTGCCGTCCCCGTCGTCACCGTCCCCGCCGTCCCCATCGTCGCCCCGGCCCACCGCCCGTCGTCGCGCCGTCCCCGTCGCATCGCCGTCTCACGCCGCCGCCCGTACGCCGCCGCC
>LR738713.1:660097273-660134033 GCA_902687465.1 Secale cereale
CACCGTCCCCGCCGTCCCCATCGTCGCCCCGGCCCACCGCCCGTCGTCGCGCCGTCCCCGTCGCATCGCCGTCTCACGCCGCCGCCCGTACGCCGCCGCCCCCCGCTCGTACACACACACACACACACACACACACACACACACACACACATACACACACACACACACACACACACTATTTTTTAGTTATTTTCGGTTTTCTGTTGTTTAGATTAATGTTAGATGAATTACGTAGATATATACGAATGTGTTAGAATGTTAATGTTAGATGAATTATATGGAAAAGCTGTTAAATATTAATGTCAATTTTAGATGAATTAGCTAGATATTAATTAGGTATATATATGAGATTTGAACTAGTTGAATTATTATAACTAGTTTATTTTTAGTATGAAAATTAATAGAACAAGTTTATTTTTAGTATGAAAATTTAGGTATATGAGATTATTTGAACTAGTTGAATTAATATAAATAGTTTATTTTTAGTAAATGCGGAGTTGAACTAGTTGAATTAGTAGAACTAGTTTATTTTTAGGTATATGATATTTGATGATCTAATTAAAATATTACTATATATAGCTACTTTATATATTTTAGCAAGAAAATTAATAAAACTAGTTTATTTTTAGTAAATTCTTAGTTGAATTAGTTGAATTAATAGAACTAGTTTATTTTTTGTAAGAAAATTTAGATATCTGAGATTTGATGATCTAATTAATAGGAAATGTCGTCTGACGACGAAAAAGATTTCATTACGTGCGAATACTGTGAAGACCAGTGCGACAGAAATTTTCTTGTTGATGATAGGCGCTTCAGCATCAAGCTGGATGAGACCTTCGAAGTGGATACAGTAAGTCACAACGACAAGTCTTTTTTCGTAATTAAGCATGACTTATATATGCTTCATTTGCTTCAACTTATAATTTTAAATTTTCACTATTTTACTAGCGCATCCCCTGCCATGCAAGAATTTTTGTCTTGGATAAAATAGGTTTGAGTGCTATGGAAACTATAGAGGTAAAGAGGGTTTACCTGAAGACCGAGCATGGTTATACTTTCAACGTCAAATTATACAATGCAGACACGTACACCTATTTTGAATGCAAAACTTGGCAAGCACTATGCAAGGCTTATGCATTTGAGCCTGATATGGTTATCACCTTTGATATTCGTCTGGAAGATGGTATTGAAGGTAATAGAGACATCTGGGTCGATGTGCAGACGCCTCCAGTTCTACCATTACGTGAGTTTCTCAACCATATTTATGTCTTTGATATTGTTTATTCAAAAATAGTTGACAACTAATTTCTATTGACAGCTTATTTCCATTCAAGCAAACATGTCCGGCGCTTGGTAGACAGGACCTACTGCTGTCCCGGAGCTGAACTAAACTGCGAGGAGATAAGTCATTATGTTTGATGGCTTGAGGATCTTCATACTGTCAAGATAAATTTTCTTCCTGCACTTAGAAATGTTAGTACTCAAAACGTGCGACCAATAGTGATCGTATTGAACTACGGTCACATCTATTTACGAGTGATGGTAAGATTTTTATTTGTCCTCAATGCATCTTTTGCATACATTATTTTTTTCTTAAATTTCATTGCTAAGTATATTAATTACTATACGATGTTCTTCAACAGGGACTCCCGATGACAGTTGTGCCTCAGTGAATCGAGACTAAAGGTCACATGTCAATGGTTAGCTTACGGCCAAGATATCCTACATTGCACATGAGTGCATTCATGATTTCTAAAAGCGATGAATGTTTAATAGTGAAAGATTGGAGCAAAATTGTTAACGATCTCAGAGAAGTACTAGGGGGCAGCAATGAAAAGCGCAGCCCACGATTAGGAGACAGGTTCATCTGCATGCTCCAGTATGATGAATCAGGAGAGCTATACATGTTCTATGCTATTTTACCCGAGAGAGAGTAGCAGGAGTGATTTAGCTAGTTCATGCTCTTAGTACTTGTCCTCTCATGTCCGTGTTCTTCGTCCTGAACTTAATCTTAAAGGATGATTTGCTTTTGTGGTGTTATGAACGCTTGTAATATCATGACCATGTTGAACTCGATGATATCCTTGCTTCTGGTACAAGTGAATGATTTTTCTTTAAGCTAGTGTTGGTGGTGATTAGATAGCGGTAATGACTATGATGATTAAGCAGTGGTAATTCTATTTATATATATATGGACTCCTCTTTTATACTCCCAAGAGTATGTACTCCCTAAGTGGATGAGGTAGTTAGAAGGATATCTATTGAGCATGCCCGTACAAGAGGCAAACTAACTAGCTTAAGCATGCATAACTACTACCTATAAGAAAGGGCATCCAACCGGTTGCTCAAGTTTAAAAAATGGAAGCTCATCCTGGACGCCATGCTCTCCATATACGTTGTCTTTTTTGCATTGGTAAAAATGACTATATGGCATACATATATATCTGAAACGAAATAAGAGCATGAAGTTAGCGCTTACCGTCACATTTTCTCATTGAGTATATACTGACTTTTTTTGAAGAGTATAAACTTCATATATAAGGAGAATATACTGATTTCTTTCACGGAGTACACATTGAATTTTCAAAGGAGTATATACTGAATTTTTATTGAAACAGTACATACAAAATTGAAACAGTACATACACAATTTATTTTTAAAGGCATATATACTTTTTTTGCAAGGAGTATTATACTGACATTCTAACTGATATATCTGCATTTTTGTGAGAAATAGATACTAACTATTTTAAGGAGTATAAACTCGCCTGAAAAAAGGGGGTATGTACTTCATTTTCCATGATACCATATGAATGCATGAATTAACAAGAACACTACGTGCAATTAACTATGTGGAAGAAATTATTAGCTCGTTGATTTTGACGAAGCCATCGGCGGCCGGCGACCAGCGAAGATGGTTCCAGCAAGAATAACCATGCACACACCCAGATCCTATTTTAATGGAAGATTTTTTTAAACCAAACCTGATCCATGCAATGAGATATAGTCGGTTATTAGTTAATGCTTTATTTAATTACACAATTGTTAAATGGGTATGCATCCCCCGACCTGGTAGCACGCAACGTGAGTTGTGGTGTGGTTGGGAGTATGTACTCCTAGGAGTACCAACTCATTTTCCTATATATATGCATAACGTGTACAATCTGTAGTATCGTAAAATACGAGCAAACAAAAAAGAATTAAATGGAAAACACAAAATTAAATGAAAAAGAAATCATAAAACCAAAACCCCCCCAAACCTTGTAGTACCGGTTGGTTTTACCAATCGCTACTAAAGGGCTCCCGGCCCCCGGAGCTGGCTCGTGCCACGTGGTTGCCCTTTAGCACCGGTTCGTGCTGAACCGATACTAAAGGGAGGGGGGCTTTAGTGCCCACACATTAGTGCCGGTTATGGAACCGGCACTAAAGGGCCTTACGAACCGGTGCTATTGCCCGGTTCTGCACTAGTGTAACCTAATCTAAAAAAGAAACGGGCTGAAGTCGTCGCCGCCATCGTCGTCTTCGGCCTTCTCTTCCTTGACGCGGGCGCCCCTGCTGGACCCCTGCCCGGCGTCGCCATGGCGGACTGGCAGCGGCGCGTCGTCGTTGTCGTCGTCGCTGTCGCATAAGACGACGACCCCGTCTTCATCGCGGCTGCGTCGGCGCTCCTCGAAGCGGCGCAGGGCGGTGCGCTGGCGCTCCTTCTCCTTCTCCCGGCGCGCCTTCTCCATCGCAATGGAGTCCTGGCGCGCCCATTCCAGGGCCGCGTCGTCGTCGTCGAACTCCGCCTTCACCGGCGCCAGCCCCGGCTCCGTCTTCACCGGCGCCAGCCCCGGCTCCATCTTTGGCTTGACGAAGCACGGAGGAGCCGACGAGGAGGCGCGCCGGCCGCCCTCGTTGATGACGATGCCGACGCTGCGAGTGCGCCGGCCGGGTGGCGTCTCCGCCGCGGGCTCGACCTTGACGCCGAGAAGCGCAGAAGTACCGGAGTAGTGAGAAGAAGAGCGAGAGGAGGAAGACGAGGTGGAGGCGAACCTCCTTGGCGCCCATGCGCGTCGGTGTTGCGACGGGGCGGCGCCCGTCGCAGGATAGGTCAACGGCGGGTTGTTGCCGCCGTCGAGGTACGTCAGCACGCCCTCCTGTGTGTGGCCGGGGACGCCCCACCATAGGTGGCGCCCCTCGCTGTTCTTCACGCCGCCGACCACCGGCGCGCTGTTGGTGGACGCCAGGCGCTGCTGCTGGCGGCGCTGGAAGTACGCCGCCCAAGCCACGTGATTGTCGGCGGCGTAATGGGGGAGGGAGCGCTCGGCGTCGGTCAGCGAGGCGCGCGCGACCTCGACCTCCTCGGCGAAGTACTTGGGCTTAGCCACGGCGTCGGGCAACGGGGGAACAGGCACTCCCCCGTCGCTGAGCCGCCACCCCGTCAGCCCGGCGCGCATGCCTACAATAGGAGCCAGGACTCCTGTTCGCGGAGCGAACGGCGGCCGAAGCCGTTGGCCGCCGCCTCGTCTCCGGGGAAGCGCTCTGCCATGGCGACGGGCTCGGCGGTGGTAGAGAGGGGCGGAAGACGGAGACAGAGAGAGGGGCTGGGTGGCGACGAGGGGCGAGTCTGGTGTGGGCACAGGCGACTGAGAGACCACCGGCTTTTATAGCCGCTCCGCGCCCGTGTGTACGCGTGCGAGGGAGGGGAGGCGTCGGCGCGCCGTCCCGTGACGCGCCGCCCGTGAGGAATCAATGGAAAGGCTGACCGGTGGCAGCCTTGCCATTGATTCTCCGCGGGAACCGAGGCAGTTGGGGGAAGACGAGCCGCCGTGTCGCTTACGCGGCTGGCCCGCTGCTTTTTCGCGCCAAAACAGTTCGCCCCGGCGCCCCGGGCGCCCCCCTGCGCGCCGGGTTCGGCCTGGGTCCGCTGGCGCTGTTTTCGGCCCAGGCCAGCGAAAATCGGGCTCCTGGGGGCCCGACTGGGCCGTTTTTTCGGCGCAAAATAACGCCTGGGGAGGCCTTCCTGGGGGCGCGGCTGGAGATGCCCAAATACACTCGGCATATATCAATATAAACTCGGTTTACATGTAAGCCGCACACTGTGTATGCCTAAGCCGTGTGTTTCTAAGAGGCTCTCGGTTTACTAAAGTAACATGACGACAGCCGGCAGATAACGGCCACGTGTCAACGTATGTATAAACCGAGTGCCCACATGTCCAACACGGTTTCTATATAAACTGAGTGCCTACGGACAATACACGTTTTACCTATATGCCGAGTGCCTAGATGAGCCGCACGGTTTACATATAAACTGAGTGCCCGAGCGAACCACATGGTTTTCATATAAACCGAGTGCCGGAGTGAGCCGCATGGTTTACATATAAACCGAGTGCCTGACTGGGATACTCAGCTTATGTGTCCGGTTACCACGAGCCTTCGTGGCTCAGCATGGTCTATAAGCCGGGTGCCCTGTTGCTGAGGTACTCGGCTTATCGAGCCGCTGCGGCACAATTCCCCTCTAAGCCGAGTCCCCCGCACCTGAAGTACTCGGCTTACGCAGTAGCCATGTTACATTACATCTATAAGCCGTGTGCTATGTCCTGGGACACTCGGTTTATAGGCCAAATAGTATTTTTCCTACATGCTTCAGCATGCAGCGACAACATGGCTTATATATACAGCAGTATATAGATCCAGCAAGCAATATATCCAATTTGGTTCACAGCAGTAATATATTACAAATTGACCATGAGTCCAAAGTCCACACAACAACAATATTTCACAAACGGAAGGACCATAAGTTCGAAGTACACACATGTGTACATATCCAACATGGTTCAGAACATGCGTGCATATCCAACAAGGTTCACAAACAAAAGCATGAGTTCGCTCACACAATGCATGAACCTCAAAGATGCAATGAGCTCCACCGTAGCATGTATGCCCACCGTCAACGGCATCCACGATGCAAACCTATAAGTCCATTACCAAACACATGAGTTTCCAAAGTTAGTTTCAAATGATCGATAAGGCACAAGAGTCAACAAGCATCAACATATAAGGTTCAAATTGAAGCTAAGAAGTATGAACAATATAAGCATCAACACTTGTGGGCTCTACTATCAACAATGCACAAGTAGTATGTTGAGAGGCACAAAGAGAGACGCAAGCATCAACAATGCACAAACATAGACAACTACCTCGAGTGATCATTGTTGCAAGGAGGTCGAAGCCGTAGTGGGTGTCACTGGGCTTGCTTGGGTAGGTATGGATCCAGGTACCACGTAGTTATTTGAGCCTTGTCCCGACTGAGAACACTTCAAGCATGAGACGGTAAGATGGTAAGATGCATGATATTTAAGCATGATGGTAAGATGCATAATTAAAAAGTTGGAAGACTTACAAAGCTGAAAGTAGGAAGAGGCGGAAGAGGAGGAAGATCCGGCAAAGTAGAACCCTGCATATTAGTTTTGAACTGAGCGAACGTCTCAAGCAGGGCTGCCTGTTGTTTGGCCATGAATTCATGTTGTTGCAAGAGGGCTTGCTACATTTTCATGGCTTGCTCCTGTTGAAGGAGGGAATTGGCTTGAGCCTCCTTCCGCAACCTGGTTTCTTCCTGCAGCAACCTGGTTTCTTCCTCTAGGTGGGCCTACAACATGCCATCACAACAAGTTCACCATTGTTGCAATGCAAAGAAGAAATCGCAAGTAAGATCAATGAAGGAAAATATACCTCAAATTGATGCATCATGTGCAGCCCAGGCTGTGGGTGACGCTCTATAGCAGGACCTGAGCTCGATGTCGTAGCACGAAGGTGGGCGAGTTTTGGAATGTCCTTCTTATGGATGGCTCCAACACCCAGTGCAAGCCTGGCCCTCGACCTTAGTCGGATCTGATGCGCACGTAGAAGACGATGTGCAACCCATGCGCACTCATCCTCAGCATGACCGCGTCCCGCATGCCGCAGGGGGAAAGAGTCTAGCACGTCCCACCGACCCACCTTGGAACCAGTCCGGACTTTGAGGGGACGAGCGACGGCGACACGACATCGGCAACACCGTCTAATATCACCGCTACCACCTTCTGCCTGTCCGCCATGGTCCGTATTCTTGACTCTAATGTGCAATATAAGCTCACCACACTGTACGGCTCCTTGGATTCTTCTCGCAAAGATGCCTTCTTCGCGGAGCTTATCAGCCAAAAACTGCCCAACGGTATACCATGGCTTGCGGCTGGGGATTTCAACCAAATTTACCATGTAAGAGACAAAAATAAAAGGCATGTCAATCGAAGTAGAATTAATCGGTTCCAGGCGACTCTGCAAAGTTGTGAGCTTAAAGAGATACACTTGCAAAACAGGAGGTTCACTTGGAGCAACGAGAGGGAAAATCCGACTATGTGCAAACTGGACTTGTTTTTCTGCAATGCCGAGTGGGACACCACTTTCAGCACTCATCTGCTTCACGCCCTCTCGTCCTCACTATCCGATCACTGCCCGCTTCTCCTCGCCGATGACAAGGGGCCTCGGAGGCCTACAACCTTCAAGTTTGAGAATTTTTGGGTTGCCATGCCCGGCTTTATGGAGGTGGTAAAAAAGGCTTGGAATGAGACGCTCGAACACGTTGAGCCATATCAAGTCATGTTCCATAAGCTCAAGAAGGTGGCTCTCCGCCTCTCCGAATGGAGTAGGGGCCTTTTCTCGAAGGCAAAGGTTCACCTACATGCCGCCCTATTAGTGATTCTACGCCTCGACATCTCTCAAGAGACCCGACAACTCTCCCCCGAGGAGAGCGACCTTAGGGCGAGGCTTAAAAGGAGGGTCATTAGCCTGGCCGTGCTTGTGAGAGCTCGGAAAAAGCAAAGTGCGAGAATTGCTAACCTCAAGGACGGTGATGCCAACACCAAGTTCTTCCATCGCCGGATTAATGCTAGAAGAAGGAAAAATCATATTCATAGGCTAAAGCACGGCCAAGGGTGGATCACCGAGCATGACGCTAAGGAGAAGCTCATTCTGGACCACTTTTCTGAAGTGATGAAAAAAAGGAACACATGCAATAAGGATCTAAATTGGGAGGAGCTCAACTTAGAGGTACATGACTTGCACGGCCTCGACTCACCTATCACCATGGAGGAGGTACGTGAGGCAATCAATGACATGCCAAGTGATAAGGCGCTCGGGCCGGACGGCTTCACGGGAGCGTTTTTTAAGAGGTGTTGGGATGTCATTAAGTTCGACATGATGAGTGTGATACACCAGTTTGACTCCCTACGCACATCTAGTCTCCATTGGCTCAACTCCGCAAATGTACAGTGTTGTTGCCCTAGAAAGAGGGCGCGGAGGGGATTGCCGGTGCTCGTCCACTGCTACGACCTCCATGGGGAATTGTACCTCTTGTCCCGTCCCAATGAGTAGGCCCACGCGCGGCCATTACCATGTTGAGCAGGCACACACACGCGTTGTCACTTGCTTGCAGACGTCCCGTGGGCGATCTTGGGATACTTGCTGATGTCGAGCGCTTCAACCGTTCGATGAGGTACTGCCGGCATTGCATGCTTTGTGCCGTGTACAACGGCAAGGTGGGTGTGCTCCAGGCGTTGGCCATGCATCTAAGCGGTGCCAAACTGCCGGGGCCATCGCCGTACCCGTTGTTGTAGCTGCACCACGGCCAGCCCAGTTGTTGCGTGCCACGGAGTTGTGGTACTACGGCTGTTGGATGGCTCCATAGGCCCATGACCTACTAGCGTGCTCAGCTTGTTGAGGGATCCTTTCTAAACTATCGATAAAGTTGAGGGACAAAAAATATACTTCTCTCTGGAAATAAAGATATTCTGCTGAGGAATACATTGATTCTCAATTGAGACAACTAGATGCACAACAGAAGTCATTTGAAACATTCGAACTAATAAATCATTTTGGGACAGGAAGTGATGCGCAATCTTCTCTCCAAGTTTGGACTAGAAGCAATAAAGATATCAAGCTCATGTAACCAAGTGCAACTCAAGATGGCAATGGTTAACCGTTACCCGTGTCCCCGTGGGTAATTACTCTATTAGGGGACGGGGATGTGCCAGCTTTAATACCCACGGGGAAGCTTGTGGGTCAAATACCTTACCCAGCGTGTATGACGGGGATGGGGATGGGATAGCATTACCCATGCCCGTTACCCGCCTTACCCGTGTAGGCCTTACATGCAGGCTCAAAAATTAGTAGACCCCATGTAATTCATGCCCTTACCCATTGATTTTTTCACCCATCCCACCCCTTTGGCCAAAAATCCCGAGGAAAACCCTAACCTATACATAACATACTATTTATTGCGCTGAAATGCTATTTTTCGTACTAAAATGCTATATAAGGTTATTGCTAATAGCGTATATGGGTTTCCCCACGGGTATAAAAAAACCCGACAGGGATGAGGATGGGAATATTTTTATCCCCGCAGACGGGTATGGGGACGGGCATCGTAAGGCTATCGCGGGGATGGGGATGGGAGTCCAATCCCGCGTGAGTAATCCCCATCGCCAGCCTGAAGTGCAACTCTCAGCATCTCAAAAAACAAAAAAGGGGTCACTCTCCGATAAAAATTCATGCCACGACGAACCTAGCATTGTTTCACTATTTATGACCACCAAGATTATTAGGTTCGAATTCACACCTGACATGATGTGAGGGGTTTTTGGACGTGAGCACGGAGCAGAGCAGAACAAACTTAACAATTCAAACAAAAAGAATGGATACGCATGGGATTTGCTGAAATCTGTTGACATGTTGTACTGTAGACATCAAATTCGGCACCTATCCTCAAAATACAATCTCTTGCATCTGTTAATCCTCAAGAACAGTATATATTAAATAAATTTGTACGCTCGACTAAAACTGTGATCTTTAGGGGACTCTGTACACTAATTGTTTGGATGCTTTCTCCGCCACCGAGAATAGAGGGAGTTTCTTCTGTGCCCACAGGACCATCATCTGTCGCATCGTCTCCAGCAATGTTGGTTTCTGAATTCTCCTGAAACATAAAATGATTTCAGTGTCAGTAAGGAAGGATTCAAGTGTTTGTGCAGGCAAACTGTGCAAGGTTGTGGACTCAAATGGTACAAGACAGAGCCTACAAAAATTGTACAAGACAGATTCGTTTAGCAATGCTAGAAGACAGATCCTAAATAAGACACTTGTTACACCGACACCTTATAGTGGTCTGGATTACAGAGCATTATGTAGGCAACATTTTAGTGGAGAGAGATTTACAGCCTAAGACACTGCCAATGCTTATGTCATATATACTCCGACTAAAATATTGAATCTGTGTATACAATCTGCAATTGAACACTTGTATTATGAGCTATATGCAAATCAGTGTTACTGTAACTAGACTCAGAATTAACTCAAAAACGGCTGACTACACTTGCAAAATACCAACCTGATCGCAGATATTCAGAGATTGCGGTAATTCATTGCTCCCAATCCCAAGTAACCCAAGTGCATACAACACAGGGACTAAACCGTCTGAATTAATTTACTTCTAGTATTTTAAAGCAGGTGCTCACCTTGTTGCTTAGCAAAGTAGGAGGCCACGCCATGATGTAGGGATGGATATCATTGTGAAATGTATGATTGAAGAACTCGTATGCATTCTCTGTTTCCAGGCAGAAAGACATGAAGAACTTGGTAAGCCTGCCAAAATCAATACACAGGAACACGAATCCATCAATGACCACCGCAACCTGCACCGTAATGACACCATACTCTGCTGAGCACGTCGTGACGTCAATAAACTTATTCAGTGGGAAAACCTTGTGCTGCATCCACTTGTCAACACCATCACCGTCGGCTCTCCAAATCCAAACTGAGATCATTGTATTCTCTGCGCCGAATCCATCTACGCAAACCATGCAAAGCTTCCCAGCATTGGTCCGACCAAGTTCAAATTGCGCAGAGTCCATATCTTTCAAGGGGTGCGGCAAATCCATTCGAGATAACTGCAGCGTCGCAGTGTTGAGCACGACAATATACCCTGTATTTTTGTCTTTCCAGTAGGCTAATCTATCAAATTCGTCCATCATCACAGTATCAGTGTAAGACGGGAGGACGGAGTTGTCGCCTCGATTGTCTACACGCTGCGGCGTCGAGGTATCCACCCAAGAGATACTCTGCCACTCCCTGCTGTCCGATGAGAAGACAGAGAAGCGAGCCAGCTTCGGCTGCACAGAGACCACAGGGAACGATCTCTGGTCATCTTCGGAGAAGATGATGCTGAAATCAAGGCAGTGGGGGTCGTCGCATGTCTCTTGGGGAGGGTAGGGGAAGATATACAGCGCCCGCTTGAGGGGGTTGTAGGCAGCTATCTGGTCGGTGTTCTCGTTACAGAGGAAGACGTAGCCGCAGCGACAGCGACAGCCATTGAGGATATTCCACCTGGAGTCGTCTCTGTCTTTCATGAGCCGGATGAAGCGGAAATCGCTGCCGTGGACGGGAATGAGGGGATGAATACCTGCGTTGAAGAATACAAGGATTTGGGGCGGGTGGACCGCCCGGAAGCGGCGGCGGAAGGAGGGAGACGATCGCACGGCGTGGAGGAAGGCGCGGCAAGCGAGGGTGGCGCGCACGAGGCTCGGGAGGGAGGGGAGGCGGAGGAAGATCTCGCAGAGAAGGTCGTCGCCGATAGCAGTAATGGTGGTGGTGGTGGTGGCCACTGGCGCCGGCGACGGGGGCCCTCGTTGGGAGGCCATGGATTGTCAAGATCTCGGACGGCGGCGGCAGATTTTTGTTTCTTATAGTAGTTGAGAAAAGGAAAGGAAAAAAAGAGCTACACATCGGCAGGCTGAAGCCTACATAGTCATCGTGTCAATATATCCCACGAGCGACAGCCGACCGATCTAGGGTTATTCAGCTGGGTTTTGGCTCAAGTGTGGATGGATTCGATCGACCGCATGTAGGATCATTGGATCCCACGCGCAAAAGACGTTCGATATTGTGTAGTTTAGCTGTGGTGTCTAGAGTTTGCAACATGGGCATGTTGCTCTCGTTCAGGGTTTGCAACATCCATACTGGTCTCGCTTAGAAGGTTTGTTCAACTGTTGTTTAGGCTTGCAACATGAGTAGTCATGTTGGACTCATGGGTTTGTGATCCATGTTGCACTTGCTCTGCAAGCTTGTTTAGTTGTGGTTTAGGTTTTGCAACATGAGCCATATTGCGAAGCTCTTTTATGACATAATTAATGTTGTGAAGCTTCTTGAGTTGCAGTTATAGTGTGGAGGACTGTTTGGTAAGTCACACGCGATGGAGGACCGAGAATGTTGGGAAGGGGCGAGGAGAAGAGGGAGATGCTCTCGACGGCGGCGATAAGGGTGGTCATTGTCGCCCCTTCTCTCAACATGCAGTGCTTTGCAGCCATGCCAATTATTGCCGTGGGATGCAGCATGCAGTGGTCGCCATTGTTCCCTCCGCTCGTAGTGGTGGTTGGGTGGTCGTGTCTCCATGTGAAACCTCTCCTCTCAAAGTGTGATAAATGGGGTTGAAAAAGAGCCAGTTGTGGAAACGTGTGGAGGGAAGGCAATATGTGGAGAGATAAGACTGGAAGGAAATGGTAGAAGGGCCCACAGGGCCAATTGCCGAATAGGCGACGTGGTTGACGAAAAGTGGGGGAAATTGTTTCCATAAAAAGTGGTTGTATTCACTAGCCCCGTGGTGAAATCGGAACATATATTATAATCCAATTATTTAACCTCAACCTTCTAGAATTATTGCCTCTATCATAGTTTTAGATGACCTCTAAAAACATTTTTTTAGATTATGGGGTGGTGTGTTATTTCTTATATTTTTTAAATATAATACCACATTTATGAATAAGTTGAGTCCACTCCTCAGTGTTACAAACAAATTCATCTTCATCCAAACACAATGTCGAACACCTTGTGGTCGTCTGCCACATCGCCAACCGAATCGATCTGAATAGAAGGGGAGGAACACTAACACGCAGGGAAGGGAAGGGAGGGAGGGTTGCTGGGAGCATCAACTGGGTTGCAAGCGGATTGGTAGGAGGGGTTGCTGGGAGCACCTACGCATATATATTATCCATGACAAAAAAGAACAATGATTAAGGACAGTAGAACTGAGCCTAAACCCAGCCCTCACAACGATTTGAGTTTTCAACCGTTCGTTTTTACGATTTATGCATTTTCGGCCATCAGATCAAGGTGTTAAGCCATCTGTCACCGCGTCTAGTAAATAGTGGCCCAGTTGTCCGATGGGCTGCTGCTCCAGAGGCCAAAATGGTGTCCTTTGGTTAACTGGCACAAACCCTGTTGAATAGTGGTTTCTACAAATCTAGACTTCATTGTTAATGGTTTCTACAATTCACTCCAAATTGTATCTACTCCACAAAAATGACGCGTCGACTTTATGCTGCCCGCATCCCTCGTCTAGTTGGAGGTGTTCCATATGTCACCACTCACCAGACGCCAATTCTGCTCTATGGTGCATGTATTTTCTTTTCCTCAACTAGAGTATGTGTTCTCCCTAGTACGGAGCCATGCTAACTAGTTTATGCCACTTTTATAATGTATACTGTGTATGCATATGGTATATATGTGACCTTCCCAACAATCCTTGGAAAAAAGCAACTGGTACAATAATTATTGGTGAAGTTAAGTAATACTCCATCCATTACTTTATGTAAGGTGTACTATTTTTGGCACGGTGACCAAGGCATATAATTATAGACAAGTTTAGATAAATTTAACTTTCACTAAATCATTGACTAGCTGCAGGTAAATCATTTATACATACTATCGGGGGAGATACTTTCCTTTTTTGAAGGGCTAAAAACAAAATTGCAAAATATTAGAAGAAATGCATCTTATATTGTGAAAAATTATTAGGAAAACAAACATACCGTATATAATCGAACGGAGGGAGTATATGTATATTACCATGAGAGTACCATCGATCGATCCCTCTAGCTTTGACTGGCTAGCTTCAGTAACGCCCGTTGGTTGAAGCCAGATAGCTAACTAATTATATCGTGGTAGGCGTGGTGAGCAGTCTTCAAATCATTAGAAAAACTAATCATATCTTGAACGAATATGCAATAATAGTGTAGCGACAGATTAAATGGAATAGCAGTTGAGCATGGAGAATTATAACGAGTAGACCAAAAAGTTCCGAATATAATAATATTTCGTACATACAGCTAGCCACCGCAAATACGCTGTTCACCCAGCTAGTAAGTATTACATCAATCATTTACAGTTCATATTGTTGCATACATACTCCATGAACAAAATTTAAATTGTAAGCTTCCAAGTTCCAAAGTTGCTTGCCTTTTATTGTTTCTAGGATGTGTTACGTTTACCCTAACTTCCATTCCACATCTTCATTACTGCAGGTTGATAAGATATTCCAACCTCCAGATTTTAATCTAGCTACTCCATGAAGATGGTGTGTCGACTCCTTGCCGTCGGTGTCCGTCATCCACTATCTAGGGAGGTGTTTCGTCCGCTATTGAACATCAGTTCGGATCTATAGAGTGTTTGCGTTTTCTCTTCTTCACGCTTCCGAATCCTTGTTGCCTCCCAATCCTATGACACACCGCTCTGCATGTGAATACTGATATTGGACACAATGATGAGGCCTACGCAACACACTGCCTTCTTCAGCTCAAGTATGTGTGCTCTCCCTACCGCATCGCAAAGCGAACTAGTTGGTGCCACATTAAATTATAATGCCACGCGTGCAGGCATGTGCTATGTGTTATGTGCTAGACGTCCGCAAAATCCGAAAATGAATAGGCAACAAGTATACTAGTCATTAAAGGAGTTCAGTATGTATACTCCAGTGTGATAATTGTAAACCCTGCTGATCACTCTAGCATCGAAAAGGTAGTAACCTCATTCAACCCGCGGCAAATATATAACCCTAGGTCAAGCCAACTACTCCCTTCGTATCATATGTAAGATGCTTTTGTAGGCTAGTTTAGCTTATAAAAGGGTCTTATATTTTGATACAGAGGTAATAGTAGCTAATTAAATGATTTACCTAAAAAATTAATTAAATGATCGATAATGCTTAACCTACGAACCACTCCTACGGATGGGATGTATGTACTAATCTCCCACTTGAATTTCAACTAATATCCCCTAATCTAAACCAATGTTGGGGATATCGTTTATCAGGAACTTATCGGTCGACCCATGATAAGAGGTAAATCGGCCAGTTTATCGGCATATCGGCCGATTTATCGCCATATCGGCTGATTTATCGGCATATTTACCTTATCGGCCAGCCAGCGATAAGCGATAAATCGGCCGATTTATCGGCATATCGGAAGATATCTTGAACAATGATCTAAACTAACCACCCACCTGATTTATGAGATTGAGCTTAGGCAATGCATGGTACCAAACACTAACTGTCCAAAACATGGACCTTCGCTCTGAAGCACTCACTACTAAAGTCTTTGCAAGTCTATATCTTTACACCTCCTAAGTCCGTGGTGGTAGTGTCGTCCTGTGCATTTTATTGAGCCGAAGGACCATGAAGAAAAGAGGCAGTGTTTATTTATGGAACATGGAACAACAAAGAGTATGACGTAAGAGGTGGTAGTAGGCAACTATAGCAACTGAAGAGAGTTGATACGGTGAAGTGGCCTATGTGTGCACGCGCACGTGTGCGCCGGTGTGTGCTTGTGTTGTTCGCTCTGCGTTTGTTCCTTTCTCCATCAGTTTATTGCTATGTAAGAACAGACAATGTTGCATGTTATTGCTGACCGCCAAGCTAATCAAAAGATAGTTAAACTGTTTCTTGGAAATAAGGGAAAGGTATATTTTCATCCCTCAACTCTTTAGAAATTATAGAAATGGTCCTTCAGCTTCAAAACAATCACATTTTAGCCTTTCAATTTTTCAAACCAGATAACTTTAGTCCCTCTTGTTGAAGTATATTGCGCACATCTCTCCATCAGTTCGGATTTTTGGATGACTTGGCTAGTGCATGGATTCAATATGGTATCAGAGCCAGGAGGTCTTGAGTTTAAAATCCTGCCAACGCAGTATTAAAAAAAAGATTACGCGGCCTACATAAATCGCACGTCTAAGAGCTAAATATGCCTAGACGTGAGAGGGGGGTATTGAAGTATATTGCACGCCTCTCTCCATCAGTTCGGACTTTTGGATGAGTTGGCTAGTGCATGAATTCAATACCTCTTACCGCTTCTGGTGGTTTCATTGATTACATGGCATGGTCCGACCCTAGTATTTTGAGTTGACTACGACCTCATCATTTTCCGCAAAAAAATACTATCACCTCATCCTTTTCTTTCTCTCTCACCTCTCCCCATCTTCGTTCTTTTTTCCTATGCATGCAATGTGCACACTTGTAGGCACCTGCTGCATGCGCGCATCGGCTCCTATTGTCGGTGGCAGATCTAGGATTTGACAATGTGGGGCCAACCATAAACTAGTTTCCAATGGTTAGGAAAAATATACACTACAATGCACATGAATTAGTATGATGACAAACATTGCAGTAGTAAAATATAATTTTTAAATTGTTTGAGGGGGGCACCACCCCTAGATCTGCCACTGCATGCTGCTGTGATCTTTGGAACTGGATTCAAACGGGTTCAAAAGAGCAGGAGATTACAGAGACATTGAGAGGTGGCTGGGTGGTGGGTCTAGGTGTTTATGCAGTTCGTGTCGGATCTCGAGGTGGGCAGACTGCCATACCCTTTTGCCACAACCTCTGGCGCCGGCGGCGTGGTTGCGGTGCTGCGTTCCACAAGTTGTTCGGAAACTAACGTTGGAGACGCAACGTTGTCGGTGCTCGTCCACTGCTACGACCTCCATGGGGAATTGTACCTCTTCTCCCATCCCAGTGAGTAGGCCCACGCGCGGCCATTACCATGTTGAGCAGGCACACACACACGCTGTCACCTCCTTGCAGACGCCCCGTGGGCGCTCTTGGTTATTTGCTGATGTCGAGCGCTTCAGCCGTTCGACAAGGTACTGCCGGTGTTGCACGCTTTGTGCCACGTACAACGGCAAGGTGGGCGTGCTCCAGGCATTGGCCATGCATCTAAGCGGTGCCAAACTGCCGGGGCCATCGCCGTACCCGTTGTTGTAGCTGCACCACGGCCAGCCCAGTTGTTGCGTGCCACGGAGTTGTGGTACTACGACTGTTGGATGGCTCCATAGGCCCATGACCTACTAGCGTGCTCAGCTTGTTGAGGGATCCTTTCTAAACTATCGATAAAGTTGAGGGACAAAAAATATACTTCTCTCTGGAAATAAAGATATTCTGCTGAGGAATACATTGATTCTCAATTGAGACAACTAGATGCACAACAGAAGTCATTTGAAACATTCAAACTAATAAATCATTTTGGGACAAACAGTGTGATGGCTTCTCGCCCCTCGTTGGTTACCCCAAGTGGAAGGTTTGAGATGCAGTGTAGCGGAAGTTTTCCCTTGGCAATACCAAGGATCGATTTCCCTGAGACTCCCGGTTTCAACAAGAAGGTGTCAACTGCTAACGGCGCCATATATTAGCAATCAACGTGGACCTGCACACAGATACAAATAACTTTGCTCCCAACGAGTACAGAGAGGTTGTCAATCCCTCCAGCCCTGTAGTTTACAAAGGATCAAACACAAGTGATAGTAGTGATAGGTATAATTGCAATAGTAAGTAAAAGCGGAAAAGTAAATAGCAGATGTGATCAATGATGGTAATATGGACCGGAGTCTCATGATGTTCAGTAGTGATGTCTCTCTCCCAAAAGACGATAAAACTGCTATGTGAGGTAAACGAATTACAGCTGGGCATTTGACAGGACCATGTGCGCAAACAAATGCTGACTAAGTTGCAAGAAAGGTAGAGGTTCAAAGCATGGGCGGTACGCCAAAGTAAGTAGACCGAAATCCATCTGCATCTACTACTAATCATCCACCTTGAGATATCTATCCAGAACATCTCGCTGGTATTAAGTTGCGAGTCCCACCCATAGTGTAAACTCAAAGCAACAGACAACTGCATTAAAAGAACTTTGCCTAAAGTAAATGATGGGCCTCGAACCCCTCGTTGGCTACCCCAAGTGGAAGGTGTAAGATGCAGTAAGTAGAAGTGTTTTCCCCTAGCAAAGATGCCAAGGATCGAATCCCCAGAGACTCCTAGGTTCAACAAGTAGGTGTCAATTGCTAACGGCGCAATTAGCAATCAACGTGGACCTGCACACAGATACAAATAACTTTGCTCCCAACGAGTACAGAGAGGTTGTCAATCCCTCCGGCCTTTGTAGTTCACAAAGGATTAAAAGCAATGATAGTAGTGATAGATAGTTTTTGCAATAGTAAATAATAACGGAAAGTAAATAGTGGATGTGATCAATGATGGTAATATGGACCGGAGTCTGATGATGTTCACTAGTGATGTCTCTCTCCCAAAAGACGATAAAACAGCTATGTGAGGTAAACAAATTACAGCTGGGCAATTGACAGGACCACGAACGCAAACCAATGCTGACTACATTGCAAGAAAGGTTGAGGTTCAAAGGATGGGCGGTACACCAAAGTAAGTAGACTGAAATCCATCAATATCTACTACTAATCATCCACCTTGAGATATCTATCCAGAACATCTCGTTGGTATTAAGTTGCGAGTCCCACCCATAGTGTAAACTAAATGCAACAGACAACTGCATTAAAAGAACTTTGCGTAAAGTAAACAATCCTTGCACCCGCGGGCACAAGCACCGTTGTTTTCCCCCTTGTGGCAACATCACATCCCCTAGACTCATGTTTCTATCACTCAATCTAGTCATCGAGGGGCATGAACCCACAATCGAGCATAACGTTCCCTCTTGGAGTCACTACCTATTACTCGGCCAAAGCAATAAATAACAACGGGGAACATGCAAGAATTACTTATGAACTAAAATATAAAAGAGGTGAATCAAATATATTACTCAAGATCAATCTGAACATAATCTCATAATCCATCGAATCCCAGCAAACTCAACATAGCAACATCATAAGGATTACATAGGTGCCTCGATCATGTAGGGCAGCTCACGAGGACTAATTAGTGAAGCACAAGAACGGGAGGAGAACATCACATAGCTACTGGTCATGGACTCATGGTCCAAGGGAGACTACTCACGAGTCATCCGGGAGGCGTCCATGGTGGTCGAGAAGCTCCCGGTGGTGATCCTCCCCTCCGGCAGGGTGCCGGGAAGAGTTCTCCTGGTGCTCCCGATCTTGGAAGCGGCAGCGGCGGCGGCGGAACAGAGATGGGATCACGAAAAGAGTTCCTGTTCTGAGGGTTACGGAGGACCCTTTAAATATATGCCAAAGTAGGGCACCAGGGGAGCCTCGGGGGGCCCAGGCGCTCCCCCCCCCCGGCGCGGCCCAGGGGGGAGGGCGCGCCCACAGGGCGCCTGGAGCCCCTGTGGCCCCCCCCCAGGCTGCCCTTCGGACGCAGTGTTGTTTCCGGATCGCTGATTTTTTATATAATTTTTCTGGATTTTTCTGGGCAGTTCTCGAAACGTGAAAACCTGAAATACAAAAACAACCGAAAACAGAAACTGGCACTGGGGTGCACTGGATTAGTAAGTTAGTCCAAATATGATCAAAAGTGTATGGAAGTGTATGAATATCATAGCAATATCACCCAAAAGTGGCATGGAGCAAGCAGAAATTATAGATGCGTTTTGGACGTATCAACATCCCCAAGCTTAATTCCTGCTCGTCCTCGAGTAGGTAAATGATAAGAAGAATAATTTATGTGGTGACATGCTATTAACCATATAGGACTTTCTCATAGTCATATGACAAAAGCTTACTGAGACAATGATTCTATAGTAATTAAGTTGTCTCAAGAGAAAATCACAAATGACTGAAAGTTTTACAACATGAAACTGAAACATCAGAAAGATTTGCAATGAACATGATGTGCAAATATGATAAAGTGATATCTAGCTTGCTCCCTTTAGTGATGCAAAACATAAATGCAGGGGCACCTTCAAGGTTTATGTGATGACTAGATACAATCATTTCAGAATAAACGATATCACAATCATGCAAAAGACAATGCTACTTTGGGACAATGCACATTACACTCAGAATGACAATCATGCTCTCAGTAGTTGGTGCTTTAACATAAAAGTAAAAGAAAGGTTAAGTGCTAAAGCTTTTTATTTTGAAAACATGGAAGCAATTGTGTCAACGGTAGTAGTACTTCATATGTGTCATGCATAAAACATCCTATAAGTTGCAAGCCTCATGCATCGAATACTAATAGTGCTCGCTCCTTGTCCTAATTAGCTCGGATCCCCATGGGTTATCATTGCATTACATATGTTTTAACCAAGTGTCACAAAGGGGTACCTCTATGTGACGCCCGAGACCGACGTCCCAGAAGATTCCAGAAGATTCCAGAAGATTCCAGATGTTCCGGGTTGCCCGTGTGTTTCTTTTGTGCTTGTGTTTTTATTTTTTTCATTGCATCATGTCATCATGCCATCATGTCATATTTATTTTTGCATCTCAACTTAAATAAATCGTGTGGACCTTCGGCCCATTTAAATCGAGGGAAGGATGTCTTCTCTTTATAACATATAAAAGCCTCTCAATATTATTAGGGAGCTATATAATAATATTCCATTTGTTTGGAATTAACCAACACACGTGCATATTTTTTCCCCATGCTTTTTCCTACTTCGAGTTCTCCTTCAAAACCTTCCCTATAATTCTTTTCCTAATTATCGAGGTTCCTCCGAAAATTCAAACATTTTTGGACACTTCAATATTCAAGTCTTAGTTCAAACCTATTTGAATTAAATTCAAATATGTGTGGATTATTTTCCGATCTGGCCTTTTATATTTTTCTCCGGTCGTGCTCATTTTTACGAGCCCGAGAAAATTAACCTTTGTCCTAATTCTTGCCCTAACCCCCCTCCTCTTTTTCTTTTTCCTTCTCTTTCGTTTTTCTGCTATAGAGTTTAATAGAAGAGGGCAGCCGCACCGGGCCTCCTCCTTCCTCCCAGCCGGCCCAACACCTCCTCCTCCCTCTTGGCCCAGCCACCACACCTCTCCTAGCAGCCCAGCCGCAGCTGAGGCCCGGGCCGACCGCACTTCTCCTCCTAGCCCATTTGGCCCGGCCGCCCGAACCCTAGTGGAGCGACCGCTCGTCCCAGCCCCGACCGCATCGTTCCTTCTTTCCCCCTCCGCCGCCAGGCATCTCCCGATTCCCTCTCGACCTCTCGCTCTCTTCTCGCTCGTCTCTCCCCGCACCCCTTTCCCATCGAACGCCGCAGCCCCTCGATCCTCAATCTCCTTCGCAGGCCGACTCCCTCCTCCAGGTTGCCTCCTCTGCCCGTCGCCAGGCAGCAGCTCGCGGCCTCGCCTCCTTCCTCCCGCGGCCACGAGCGCCTCGACGCCGTGCCCGTCCCTTCGTCCGAGCCCTCCTCGCCTCGTTCCAGCCGCCTTGGACGGGGCCGGAGCAGCGCCTCGCCCGCGAGCCGGCGTCGCCCTGCGTCATCTCCGAGCAGCCGGGCGCGTCCCCCTCTCCTCCCGTGCGTCGCTCCAGCCTCGGCCAGGCAGGCCGCGTCCCTAGGAGCCCTCGAGCCCGACGCCCGAGCCCCTTCTCCTCGTCGGTAGCCTCGCCCTGCGCCGCGCAGTCCGGCCTCCCCGTTCCTCTGCAGCGCCCTGCGCGTCCAGCGCCGGCCAGGAGCAGCCGCGCGCCGTGGTCTGCAGCACTACCGATGACCATGGAGTCCCGAGGCTGCTGTGTTTTGTTTTGTGTGCTGTTGTTTTTTTCGTCAAGTGCACCGCAGGCAAGACCGGCCTCCGAACGTCAAGAACCTCTACTTCCCCTACTACTACCGTCGCCCCGTGTACCTCTACGGCTACGGATCATGTACAACTACCGTCGCCGAGACCAAGTACCACTACGTAACGTGTACCCCGACGTCGCAAGTACCACGACACGTAACGTGAACGTCTACCGTCGCCGAAGACCCGAGAACAACTACTTCCTCTTCGGTCGTGTACAACTACTTCCCTCTACGGAACGGCTACTTCCTCTCCGAACGTGAACGCCTTCTTCCTCTACGATCTCGAACCGTCCCGAAACGAGAGTTTTGAAGGTATAACCCGAGACGATGACCCGTGTGATGCTTGCTTATGTTGTATGAGATGCATCCCTTGTTGCACCGTGCCCGTTGTGTCCGTTTCGTCCGTTTGTCATGTTCCTCGGTTGCCTCGTCACCGACTCGTGGGAACCCGGAGACGGGATCAACCCAGTTTCATCTTGTTCGACTTGCTCACGTCGATTCTTCTTTTGCACCGGTCTCTCAACGAGTTACCGGAACCGATATGTTGCCGTGGCATCATTTTCGGAATTGTTGCCGTGGCACCCTTTTCCTTCCACCACGGTAACGATGCTTCATATCATCTTCTTGTTAACCTTCTAATAAAATTGCATAAAAACTTGATCATGTCATCCGCATCATGTTAACAACATTATATGTTTAATTGTGTTTGCTTTATAATTACTAAACATGCTCATGGGGATTTTCCGGACTTGTTGTTGTTATTTTCCGGCCTCATTTAAAATGTCTAAATTGTGTAGTTTTATTATGCTTCACCTCTTGCCATGTTAACAAACATTTAATCTTGTCTTGTAAATAACGAGAGTCAACTAAATAATTAAATGTGGTGTTCTGTCAATATGCAACTCGTTGCATATTGAGCTCCACTTAACTTGTAGTACTTGTTTGCGCACTTTGCCATGCCATGCATATTTAAACCGGACATGCATCATACTTGGTTGTGCATCGTATGCCATGTGTATGATATGTGTGTTTACCGTGTTGTTTGTTTCTTTCCGGTTTGCTTCTCTTGATAGCTTCGGTTTCGTTCCGGAGTTGTGAGGATTCGCTCGACTGTTGCTCCGTCTTCTTCATGGATCCGTTCTTCTCCCTTGTGGAATCCCAGGCAAGATGATCATACCCTTGGATACCTTTACTACCATTGCCATGCTTAGTTGTCTCGATGCTATCATTACATGTCGCGCTACCCATCTTTTTATGTCAGCCCTCTCCTTGTTGCCATGAAACCTCTAACCTTGAAACCTTCCTAGCAAAACCACTGTTTGGCTATGTTACCCGCTTGCTCAGCCTCGCTTGCTCAGTCCCTCTTATAGCGTTGTTAGTTGCAGGTGAAGATGAAGTTCGTTCCAGGAGGGAACTTGTTGTTGGCATATCACAATATCTATAATTATTATTAACACACCTATATACTGGGCATGGGTGGAAGGCTTGGCCTTTTGCTCGGTGTTTTGTTCCACTCATGCCACCTTAGGCGCCGATAAACCGGCATTATGTTCCTTGATTTTGCGTTCCTTACACGATGGGTGAAATGGGGACCCCTTGACAGTTCGACTTTGAATAAAACTCCTCCAGCAAGGCCCAACATTGGTTTTAATTTGCTCATTATAACAACTTAATTAATTAATTAAATTGCATAGGGAGTTAGCGCTACCCGAGGATTCTTAATTCTACATAGCAGGGGGGGCCAGTGCTGATGGTGTTGGTCCCAAACGGGGAGTATGCGGGGCCACCACGGGGAAACTCGAGGATTGGCTCCCGTATAATCGCCCATCCGGTTGTGGCCTGAGACGAGATACGCGCGGCTACTATCAGGGTGTCGGCATGCCGGGAGGTCTTGCTGGACTTGTTTTACCATTGTCGAAATGACTTGTGCTACCGGGATGCCGAGCCTGATCGGATTTTCCCTAAGATAAGGAGTGATGATATTATATTTATCACTTCAGCTAATCGTGAGAGCTTGTGATGGGCTAAGTTGGGACACCCCTGCAGGGTTATGATCTTTCGAAAGCCGTGCCCGCGGTTATGTGGCAGATTGGAATTTGTTAATGTCCGGTTATAGAAAACTTGACAGATGATCCGAAGTAAAACACACAACTGTGTGAGTAACCGTGACTGTCTCTTTTCACTTTGAGAAGAGAACACGGTGGGGTTATGTTTGACCGTATGTAGTCAGGATCTTTAGCGATCACTACTTTTGCGACTGTTTGCGTAGCTTCTCATCTTATTCTGGTACTCGTAAGTTAGCCACCATATTATGCTTAGCCGCTGCTGCAGCCTCACCACTTTACCTCTTCCTACCCATAAAGCTTTGCTAGTCTTGTTACCCATGGTTATGGGATTGCTGAGTCCTCGTGGCTCACAGATACTACAACACCAGATGCAGGTTCAGCCGAGTTTGATGCAGGAGCTGGTTCAAGTACTTCACCAGGAGCTCGATGAAGAGAGTTGCCGTTTGCTTGTGACGTTTCGACGATCAGTAGTGGTTTCTAGTAGGATTCGATCCTGACCTGTGGCTTTATGTTGTTTTGGTATCTTTCTTTTGGATCTTACCCTTAGATGGGCTGTGATGTTTTGAATGATGTATTGCTTATGTATTGTATTGTGTGAAGTGGCGAGTGTAAGCCAACTATCTCCTTTTGCAATTTAATCCCTCTTTTACATGAGTCGTGCAAAGATACCAAACTTGAGATCATTCTAGGATGGGCTTATACCTTTAAGTCGTGCCTCGACACGTAGGAGGTATAGTCCCATCCTGGGCATTACAAGTTGGTATCAGAGCCTTCTCCGACCTAGAAGCCTCCACTGATTGATCGAATCGTTGACGGTTGAGTCTAGGCATACACTGAAAATGTTTTGAGTCCTATATTTATATCGGAGAGTAGGATTTCTTTTGCTTCTCATCTCTTTTCATTCTTGTGAGGACTCCTGACGATTACTCTTGCCTCTTCTACTTTCAAAAATTGCACCAAATTTTTTTTAGGATCACGCGAGTATTGTTTGGATTGTTCCGATGTCTTTGTGACGAGAACATTGTTCTCGATGCCTCCTGTCATTAGGGGTTGTGGCAGTGTCCCGGGGAGTTGAGCTCCGAGGTGTTGTCGTCACAAATCCATCGCGGCAGTACTAGAATACTTAAGACGGCCGACATCGAAAACTCTCCTATGCGGTTAGTGGCAAGATAACCCCGACATCACCCAGTACTGGGGAGGTAGTTCGGGAGTATTGCCATAGCTTGTATAGTAGATGCGTTTCGAAGGTCCGAGGTAAACAGTTTCCGAGAAAGACTGGTTATGTGTTGAAGGATGGATACACCTGGATGTAGGTTTAGAGTTGATTGCGCGGTGCTTCCCGTATATCCCCAACACCTGATTGCATAACTGGAAACTTTCGGAAATCTATAGGTGGGTTCATCTAGTAGTTCTAGGCATTCTTCCAACGGATGCACGATATGAAGTCCGGGGTTCTACATTGAGTGAAGTGGTTTTATGGGCTTGTTCCGATCGGGAGTTGCATCTTAAAGGGTCCTTGGCTATGCTGATCCGGGGATTGCAAAACCCTTTTGTAACACGTTCCATGAGCTTTCAGCACGAAGATGTCGAACGAAGCTTCTATCTTGTATTTGTTCTATCTGTTCCTTGTTTCTTTTTATTTATTTTGTTCTCCAAGTGGCTTCTCGTCAAGCTGATGTACCTGCGGAATTCATTCGTTCAAATTCTTTGCTCGGATGATATTGTGAAGATGATGCTGCGAAATATCTATCCTCTATTCTTGTTTTGATTCTGGTATTCGAGTTGCTTCGATGTCAAATGTTGATTCCATACCTTTTCTTAATCGGTGTTCTCATATTTCTATGGGAGTGCTAGTCCTTCTTGATCATCAAGATGGTCATGTTAATCCTTTTCAACCGGTGTGCCTTCTCTTCAAGTTATTCCATACAGACGCCGTTGAGAAATCTGACGATTTGTCTGTTTCATTCATCCCAAGTTGTCTTTGTTTTCCCCACCCTCCCACCCTTTTTCTTCTTGGAGCCAGAAATTCTCAAATGAAATATCCATTTTATTCTTGTGATGTTTCCTCATTCTTTTCCTTCAATGTTCTTATCTGGTGATTTATCGTGAAGATGCTCAAGAGCTTCAAGTTCATCATTCTTTGTTTTCATAATTCTGCGGTGAATGTAATTCAAGATTTCGGTGTTGATCTTATCCTTTTTCCTCATTTCACAATGCTTTCTTATTCCGGTGCACCAATTAATCATTCTCCTCTTGCTATTTTCATCCGGAGTGCTGAAGATTCGTGTTTCCATTCTTAATCATGTCAAGATATTTTGAGCTTTGTCATCTTATTCAAGCCATTTAATTCAACCGGTGCAATATCTCTTAAACAATCTTTTCCAACGGTGATTTCTTTGAGTGGGCCCTAACCCACAGGTCTTTTCCCAGGATCTTACCTGACTCTTCTATTTCCCGGAGTATTCATAAATTCTTTCAAATGTGACGTAAGAATGAATCCCATCAGTCATATGACTTCTCCAAGATCGTTTTCAAATTCTTTTCATCATTGGTTCAACCTTTTAATTCTTCATTCCGGAGTGCTCAACAATTCTTATGGCATTTCTCGTCTTCATTCTCAACATTTGGAGACCGGAGAAGTGTTTCTCTTAAATCTTGGCCCGTTCTCTTGAAGATTCGTGGTTCTAGCTTCATGCCATCCTCATTATCGTTTTGATTGTGAGGAATTCTTTTCATACCCATCCGAAGCATTTCATGAATTCTTTTCTTTGTGATCCTCCAAAGGCCATCATTTCAGAAGATTCTTCGTTCTCAGTTTTCAACTTTGTCCTCCAAATATTCTTCATTGATGTCTCTTCGTTCGTCTCCTAATTTTTACGGTGGTTCTTTCAAGATTACCCTTCCGTTGTTATCGTTTTAATTCATTTATTCTTTCATAATCCTACCGGTGGTTTGTTGAAGATTTATCCAAGCTTGTGCGAGATCTCTCTTAATCCTTTCCAACGAGAATAAGTAGTATGCCAAATCCTTTGGTTGTCATCAATTAAATTGATGAAGGAGATGCATGACATAATTCTTATTCTTATTCCTTCAAGGTGATTTAATTCTTTTGTCTGGAGCTTGTTCATCATATCATATTCTCGGTCCTAAGTTGTTCATCTTGTTTCCGGAGCTCCAAGTTATTTCAATTATATCATTTCAAAGCTCAATCTAATTCATCGCAGGCCTTTGAATCTTATTCTTTTCATCTTTCACTTCACATGCTTTCATTACCGGAGTTCTCATGGTGGCTCATCATCAATTAATTCATTCTCGAAGTCTTCATCAAGATTCTTGTTGCAGCTCAAGCATTCTTCATCATGCTTTCCAATTGCAATTCTTTCTACCTTATCTTTTCAGATGGTGTTATGTCATTCTTGTCAATTCCTTCATGTTTCATGATTCACGAGTTATCAAGAATGAGATAATTAAAACCATCATTTCTTTCTTTTGAGAAGATCCTTCAACCCCTCATTTTTATCTGTTGGAGTGATTTGGGTTGTATTTCACCTAAAGCCTTCCCCTAAGGAATGTTGCTATTATGGTGCTTATTAATGACCCAAGTTCTTCATTTATCCTTCCGGTGAAATAAGATTTTCGTCTCCTTGTTGATCTCAATCCAAGCAAATGTTTTCGTCAGTGGTTGGTTGTCACCTCTTAATTCTGAGATGTTTTCCATAAGCCCACAACGAGCTTATTATTTTCGTTGTTGGTTTTTTCCAACAACTCCGTTCAACCCTTCTTCGTAAGGATGCTCTTTCAAATTCATTTTGGGAGAAGTTGTCATTTCCTTCTCCATTCATTTCTTTCGTTGATCTATATTCTATTCTTTCATTCCGGAGGCTTTGTGATGTTGCTCTCTCCAAACCATCATCTTGTTTTATCGAGATCATATTCTTCCCTTGCTTGTCTATTTAACCGGAGTGTTGTATTCTTCATTCAAGTTCCGTCTTTTATCTAGCTTTTCCTCTCTTTTCAACCGGAGTGCTGTCTGAATCTTTCTTACCCCTTGTGCCATTCTTTTAATTGTTTCAGAGGCAGTGTGTTGTTGTTTTCATCAAGTATCTTTCCATCTCCTCAAGTTTTTGTTCATTTCCTTCCATTTTCAGACGGAGTGCTGTCCAAATTCTGTCATTCTTATTCCTTGGCTTACCATTGCAGTTTCATATTCTTTTGGTTCGTAAGCTAAGGTTTCATGTCTTTCAACCTTCAAGGTTCTCATAATATTCCATGTTCCTCATTGTACCGGTGTGCTCTTAACTTCGTTCATCTCCGTTGTATTCTTCTTTCATTTTGTTCAACCTCTCAAGGTTCTTTGGTTTCACTCGTCTGTCAAAGAAGCAACTTTGTTTTACCTCTTCCTCTTCCGTTTTTACCCAGTGATATCTCTAGGATCTCGGGTCGAGATCCTCTTTTAGTGTGGGAGAGTTGTGACGCCCGAGACCGACGTCCCAGAAGATTCCAGAAGATTCCAGAAGATTCCAGAAGATTCCAGAAGATTCCAGATGTTCCGGGTTGCCCGTGTGTTTCTTTTGTGGTTGTGTTTTTATTTTTTGCATTGCATCATGTCATCATGCCATCATGTCATATTTATTTTTGCATCTCAACTTAAATAAATCGTGTGGACCTTCGGCCCATTTAAATCGAGGGAAGGATGTCTTCTCTTTATAACATATAAAAGCCTCTCAATATTATTAGGGAGCTATATAATAATATTCCATTTGTTTGGAATTAACCAACACATGTGCATATTTTTTCCCCATGCTTTTTTCTACTTCGAGTTCTCCTTCAAAACCTTCCCTATAATTCTTTTCCTAATTATCGAGGTTCCTCCGAAAATTCAAACATTTTTGGACACTTCAATATTCAAGTCTTAGTTCAAACCTATTTGAATTAAATTCAAATATGTTTGGATTATTTTCCGATCTGGCCTTTTATATTTTTCTCCAGTCGTGCTCATTTTTACGAGCCCGAGAAAATTAACCTTTGTCCTAATTCTTGCCCTAACCCCCCTCCTCTTTTTCTTTTTCCTTCTCTTTCATTTTTCTGCTATAGAGTTTAATAGAAGAGGGCAGCCGCACCGGGCCTCCTCCTTCCTCCCAGCCGGCCCAACACCTCCTCCTCCCTCTTGGCCCAGCCACCACACCTCTCCTAGCAGCCCAGCCGCAGCTGAGGCCCAGGCCGACCGCACTTCTCCTCCTGGCCCATTTGGCCCGGCCGCCCGAACCCTAGTGGAGCGACCGCTCGTCCCAGCCCCGACCGCATCGTTCCTTCTTTCCCCCTCCGCCGCCAGGCATCTCCCGATTCCCTCTCGACCTCTCGCTCTCTTCTCGCTCGTCTCTCCCCGCACCCCTTTCCCATCGAACGCCGCAGCCCCTCGATCCCCAATCTCCTTCGCAGCCCGACTCCCTCCTCCAGGTTGCCTCCTCTGCCCGTCGCCAGGCAGCAGCTCGCGGCCTCGCCTCCTTCCTTCCGCGGCCACGAGCGCCTCGACGCCGTGCCCGTCCCTTCGTCCGAGCCCTCCTCGCCTCGTTCCAGCCGCCTTGGACGGGGCCGGAGCAGCGCCTCGCCCGCGAGCCGGCGTCGCCCTGCATCATCTCCGAGCAGCCAGGCGCGTCCCCCTCTCCTCCCGTGCGTCGCTCCAGCCTCGGCCAGGCAGGCCGCGTCCCTAGGAGCCCTCGAGCCCGACGCCCGAGCCCCTTCTCCTCGTCGGTAGCCTCGCCCTACGCCGCGCAGTCCGGCCTCCCTGTTCCTCTGCAGCACCCTGCGCGTCCAGCGCCGGCCAGGAGCAGCCGCGCGCCGTGGTCTGCAGCACTACCGATGACCATGGAGTCCCGAGGCTGCTGTGTTTTGTTTTGTGTGCTGTTGTTTTTTTTCGTCAAGTGCACCGCAGGCAAGACCGGCCTCCGAACGTCAAGAACCTCTACTTCTCCTACTACTACCGTCGCCCGAACATCTACCGTCGCCCCATGTACCTCTACGGCTACGGATCATGTACAACTACCGTCGCCGAGACCAAGTACCACTACGTAACGTGTACCCCGACGTCGCAAGTACCACGACACGTAACGTGAACGTCTACCGTCGCCGAAGACCCGAGAACAACTACTTCCTCTTCGGTCGTGTACAACTACTTCCCTCTACGGAACGGCTACTTCCTCTCCGAACGTGAACGCCTTCTTCCTCTACGATCTCGAACCGTCCCGAAACGAGAGTTTCGAAGGTATAACCCGAGACGATGACCCGTGTGATGCTTGCTTGTGTTGTATGAGATGCATCCCTTGTTGCACCGTGCCCGTTGTGTCCGTTTCGTCCGTTTGTCATGTTCCTCGGTTGCCTCGTCACCGACTCGTGGGAACCCGGAGACGGGATCAACCCACTTTCATCTTGTTCGACTTGCTCACGTCGATTCTTCTTTTGCACCGGTCTCTCAACGAGTTACCGGAACCGATATGTTGCCGTGGCATCATTTTCGGAATTGTTGCCGTGGCACCCTTTTCCTTCCACCACGGTGACGATGCTTCATATCATCTTCTTGTTAACCTTCTAATAAAATTGCATAAAAACTTGATCATGTCATCCGCATCATGTTAACAACATTATATGTTTAATTGTGTTTGCTTTATAATTACTAAACATGCTCATGGGGATTTTCCGGACTTGTTGTTGTTATTTTCCGGCCTCATTTAAAATGTCTAAATTGTGTAGTTTTATTATGCTTCACCTCTTGCCATGTTAACAAACATTTAATCTTGTCTTGTAAATAACGAGAGTCAACTAAATAATTAAATGTGGTGTTTCATCAATATGCAACTCGTTGCATATTGAGCTCCACTTAACTTGTAGTACTTGTTTGTGCACTTTGCCATGCCATGCATATTTAAACCGGACATGCATCATACTTGTTTGTGCATCGTATGCCATGTTTATGATATGTGTGTTTACCGTGTTGTTTGTTTCTTTCCGGTTTGCTTCTCTTGATAGCTTCGGTTTCGTTCCGGAGTTGTGAGGATTCGCTCGACTGTTGCTCCGTCTTCTTCATGGATCCGTTCTTCTCCCTTGTGGAATCCCAGGCAAGATGATCATACCCTTGGATACCTTTACTACCATTGCCATGCTTAGTTGTCTCGATGCTATCGTTACATGTCGCGCTACCCATCTTTTTATGTCAGCCCTCTCCTTGTTGCCATGAAACCTCTAACCTTGACACCTTCCTAGCAAAACCACTGTTTGGCTATGTTACCCGCTTGCTCAGCCTCGCTTGCTCAGTCCCTCTTATAGCGTTGTTAGTTGCAGGTGAAGATGAAGTTCGTTCCAGGAGGGAACTTGTTGTTGGCATATCACAATATCTATAATTATTATTAACACACCTATATACTGGGCATGGGTGGAAGGCTTGGCCTTTTGCTCGATGTTTTGTTCCACTCATGCCACCTTAGGCGCCGATAAACCGGCATTATGTTCCTTGATTTTGCGTTCCTTACACGATGGGTGAAATGGGGACCCCTTGACAGTTCGACTTTGAATAAAACTCCTCCAGCAAGGCCCAACATTGGTTTTAATTTGCTCATTATAACAACTTAATTAATTAATTAAATTGCATAGGGAGTTAGCGCTACCCGAGGATTCTTAATTCTACATAGCAGGGGGGCCAGTGCTGATGGTGTTGGTCCCAAACGGGGAGTATGCGGGGCCACCACGGGGAAACTCGAGGATTGGCTCCCGTATAATCGCCCATCCGGTTGTGGCCTGAGACAAGATACGCGCGGCTACTATCAGGGTGTCGGCACGCCGGGAGGTCTTGCTGGACTTGTTTTACCATTGTCGAAATGACTTGTGCTACCGGGATGCCGAGCCTGATCGGATTTTCCCTAAGATAAGGAGTGATGATATTATATTTATCACTTCAGCTAATCGTGAGAGCTTGTGATGGGCTAAGTTGGGACACCCCTGCAGGGTTATGATCTTTCGAAAGCCGTGCCCGCGGTTATGTGGCAGATTGGAATTTGTTAATGTCCGGTTGTAGAAAACTTGACAGATGATCCGAAGTAAAACACACAACTGTGTGAGTAACCGTGACTGTTTCTTTTCACTTTGAGAAGAGAACACGGTGGGGTTATGTTTGACCGTATGTAGTCAGGATCTTTAGCGATCACTACTTTTGCGACCGTTTGCGTAGCTTCTCATCTTATTCTGGTACTCGTAAGTTAGCCACCATATTATGCTTAGCCGCTGCTGCAGCCTCACCACTTTACCTCTTCCTACCCATAAAGCTTTGCTAGTCTTGTTACCCATGGTTATGGGATTGCTGAGTCCTCGTGGCTCACAGATACTACAACACCAGATGCAGGTTCAGCCGAGTTTGATGCAGGAGCTGGTTCAAGTACTTCACCAGGAGCTCGATGAAGAGAGTTGCCATTTGCTTGTGATGTTTCAACGATCAGTAGTGGTTTCTACTAGGATTCGATCCTGACCTGTGGCTTTATGTTGTTTTGGTATCTTTCTTTTGGATCTTACCCTTAGATGGGATGTGATGTTTTGAATGATGTATTGCTTATGTATTGTATTGTGTGAAGTGGCGAGTGTAAGCCAACTATCTCCTTTTGCAATTTAATCCCTCTTTTACATGAGTCGTGCAAAGATACCAAACTTGAGATCATTCTAGGATGGGCTTATACCTTTAAGTCGTGCCTCGACACGTAGGAGGTATAGTCCCATCCTGGGCATTACACTTTATGCCACCTGTACAAAGGTCCAAGGAGATAGATCGCATTTGATTTCTCATTTTTGATAGATCTCAACTTGAGGACATCCATACCGGGACAACATAGAAAATAGATGATGGACTCCTCTTCAATGCATAAGCATATTCTCATAAGAGATTGAGGATTAAGGTCCAAGCTAAAACTTCCACCATGATGCATGGCTTTGGTTGGCGGCCCAATGTTCTTCTCTAACAATATGCATATTAATTCAACCCATGGTAGATCACCCTTACTTCAGACAAGACGAACATGCATAGCAACTCACATGATATTCAACAAAAGTGTGACAGTTGATGGCGTCCCCAGAAACATGGTTACCGCTCAGCAAGCAACTTATAAGAAATAAGATACATAAGCAACATATTCTTTACCACAATAGTTTTTAGGCTACTTTCCCATGAGCTATGTATTGAATGGTTAGTTTGCTTAGTGCAGGTGGAGGTTAGCAAAAAGACTGGGAGCGACCAACTAAGAGAGCAATGACGGTCATAATCATGCAGAGCGACAAAGCAATATTGAATCAGGCATGGTAGTTATACCGCTACTTAGAAACAAAAGATCATCAAGGCTTGACAGACTTTCTTTACAGTCTTGAATATGCGTGAGCATACGCCAAGTCAATCAAAATAAATTCTTGAAGGAAGATATTACTAAACCATACCATATCATAGGCAAACAAACCAAGTTGGTACTCCAATAACACATTGGGAACCCCCCAGCTATTTTAGATTAACCATAAGAAAACCTGAACTACTAAGCACCATCATGAAAGTAGCATCTTTATCATAGACACATTGAACAATGCAACGGAAGCAAACTCTCTTAATAAGGTGAGCATGGTAATTAAAGAGAGTTCAAGCAACCAACTAAATAAAAGCTCTTGAAAAGATAAGCATGAATACTAAGAGCAGAGCACGATAGTAGCTATTAAAAGACAAAGAACACACACAGCATAGATAGACATGAAAATTCTATGTAATGTTCTAGGTAGAGGTGGAGCGTGTTTCTCTCCCACATAAAGGAATGCTGGGTTCCGACTCGTTATGAAAAACTAAAAAGAAAACTAAAAGCAAGACGCTCCAAGCATAGCACATAACACATGAAGTGATAAAAATATAGCGAAACGAAAGACGAACTGATAGTGTTGATGGAGAAGGGGATGCACGGGGGCATCCCCAAGCTTAGACGCTTGAGTCTCCTTGAATATTTCTTGGGGGTGCACGGGGGCATCCCCAAGCTTGAGCGCTTGACACTCCTGAATCTTTTTATCATCTTCCCTCGCACACTTGAAAACTCCCTTCATACATAACTCATCATAATCTGATTAGCGAGGTTAGTACCCTTAATAAAATAATTATACCTTGCTGAAAATAAGGATATTCTTGAAGTTCTACTGTTTCTCAAGATTGCCAAAAGGTTTTTGCAAAGAAAAAGCAAGTTCTCAATTTGCAAAGTGAAGGTAAGGCAAAACAGGACAGAATCTGTGAAAAACAGAACAGCAGGCAGTAATTGACCTGTTCGGGATACTTCTGCAACTCAAATCAAAAAACTCAGAACTGACGCACGAAAGACAATTATATAGAGAACGCTGTCGAAAAATTTCAGACCAAAAAGATGATCTGGTGATTTTATACGAATTTTTCTATCCAAGGACAGAATCTGTTTCCTGGACAGCACCTCACAACTTTTGAACTTTATAGCAATCGGAGGCTATACTTGGCACAAATATGAAAAGCAAAGATACAATGATGATGCTACAGCAGTAAACAACATCAAGACACAACAAAAGCAAAAAATTTATTCATGTGGGCTGCCTCCCAAAAGCGCTTTTTTTATGCCTTTAAGCTAGGCATAAGACTTTAATGATGCTCTCGTAGGAATAAGAGTTGAAGAACAAAAGAGAGCATCAAGAAGCAAATACCAAACACATTTAAGCCTAACATGCTTCCTATGCATAGGAATATTGCAATAGAATAATTCATTGAAGCACAAAGCAATAAGCATATACAGGAAGACAAAACAAGTGCAGCTTCGAAACCTTCAACATAAAGAAAGGGAACTTGATATTATTGAAATATCTATAAGCATATGTTCCCTTCTCATAATAATTTTCAGTGGGATCACGAATAAACTCAACAATATAAGCATCACATAAAGCATTGTTACCATGATCCACATGCAAAAAGGTACTCTTACTCTCCACATAAGTATCATGAAGAGGATAAAACTTAGTATAAAAGAGAGACATAAGCTCTTGCCAATCAAGCAAGTGCGAGTTATCGAGAAGCTTATACCAATCTGAAGCCTTATCTATAAGTGATACGGCGAACAATTTCCTCATGACAAACTCTCTTGATACACCTGCAAGCTTAAATAATGAACATAGTTGTGACAGATATAGCAAGTGTTCACCGGGATGTCTGTCTCCTGCATAACGATTAGCCAAAACATAATCGATAATACCAGCTGGTATTTTATAGGGCACAATTTCAGTAGGGGGAGGAGCAACCACCACAGGTGTGGGGCGTCTTCCCGCAAGCAACGATCCAATAGCAAGGTTGTCCATAAGCATAACTAGTGAAATACATAAAGAAAACTGAAAGGTAAACTAACAAGACTAAAAAGCAAAGGTAAAAGATAGCATGCAACTCCCCTATCCTGAAGAGTGGAGTCCCCGGCAACGGCGCCGGAAAATACTCCTTGATGGGCCTCGAACCCCTCGTTGGTTACCCCAAGTGGAAGGTGTAAGATGCAGTAAGTAGAAGTGTTTTCCCCTAGCAAAGATGCCAAGGATCGAATCCCCAGAGACTCCTAGGTTCAACAAGTAGGTGTCAATTGATAACGGCGCAATTAGCAATCAACGTGGACCTGCACACAGATACAAATAACTTTGCTCCCAACGAGTACAGAGAGGTTGTCAATCCCTCTGGCCTTGTAGTTCACAAAGGATTAAAAGCAATGATAGTAGTGATAGATAGTTTTTGCAATAGTAAATAATAACGGAAAGTAAATAGTGGATGTGATCAATGATGGTAATATGGACCGGAGTCTCATGATGTTCACTAGTGATGTCTCTCCCCCAAAAGACGATAAAACAGCTATGTGAGGTAAACAAATTACAGCTGGGCAATTGACAGGACCACGAACGCAAACCAATGCTGACTACATTGCAAGAAAGGTTGAGGTTCAAAGCATGGGCGGTACGCCAAAGTAAGTAGACCGAAATCCATCAATATCTACTACTAATCATCCACCTTGAGATATCTATCCAGAACATCTCGCTGGTATTAAGTTGCGAGTCCCACCCATAGTGTAAACTCAATGCAACAGACAACTGCATTAAAAGAACTTTGCGTAAAGTAAACAATCCTTGCACCCGCGGGCACAAGCACCGTTGTTTTCCCCCTTGTGGCAACAGCACATCCCCTAGACTCATGTTTCTGTCACTCAAGCTAGTCATCGAGGGGCATGAACCCACAATCGAGCATAAAGTTCCCTCTTGGAGTCACTACCTATTACTCGGCCAAAGCAATAAATAACAACGGGGAACATGCAAGAATTACTTATGAACTAAAATATAAAAGAGGTGAATCAAATATATTACTCAAGATCAATCTGAACATAATCTCATAATCCATCGGATCCCAGCAAACTCAACATAGCAACAGCATAAGGATTACGTAGGTGCCTCGATCATGTAGGGAAGCTCACGAGGACTAATTAGTGAAGCACAAGAACGGGAGGAGAACATCACATAGCTACTAGTCATGGACTCATGGTCCAAGGGAGACTACTCACGAGTCATCCGGGAGGCGTCCATGGTGGTGGAGAAGCTCCCGGTGGTGATCCTCCCCTCCGGCAGGGTGCCGGGAAGAGTTCTCCTGGTGCTCCCGATCTTGGAAGCGGCGGCGGCGGCGGTACAGAGATGGGATCGCGAAAAGAGTTCCTGTTCTGAGGGTTACGGAGGACCCTTTAAATATATGCCAAAGTAGGGCACCGGGGGAGCCTCGGGGGGCCCAGGCGCCCCCCCGGCGCGGCCCAGGGGGGCGCGCCCACGGGGCGCCTGGAGCCCCTGT
>LR738713.1:660134043-660151283 GCA_902687465.1 Secale cereale
CCCCCCCCCCCCCCCAGGCTGCCCTTCGGACGCTGTGTTGTTTCCGGATCGCTGATTTTTTTATATAAATTTTCTGGATTTTTCTGGGCAGTTCTCGAAACGTGAAAACCTGAAATACAAAAACAGCCGAAAACAGAAACTGGCACTGGGGTGCACTGGATTAGTAAGTTAGTCCAAATATGATCAAAAGTGTATGGAAGTGTATGAATATCATAGCAATATCACCCAAAAGTGGCATGGAGCAAGCAGAAATTATAGATACGTTTTGGACGTATCAGTAAACAATCCTTGCACCCGCGGGCACAAGCACCGTTGTTTTCCCCCTTGTGGCAACAGCACATCCCCTAAACTCATGTTTCTGTCACTCAAGCTAGTCATCGAGGGGCATGAACCCACAATCAAGCATAACGTTCCCTCTTGGAGTCACTACCTACTACTTGGCCAAAGCAATAAATAACAACGGAGAACATGCAAGAATTACTTACGAACATAAATATAAAAGAGGTGAATCAAATATATTACTCAAACACAATCTGAACATAATCTCATAATCCATCGGATCCCAGCAAACTCATCATAGCAACAGCATAAGGATTACATATGTGCCTCGATCATGTAGGGCAGCTCACGAGGACTAATTAGTGAAGCACAAGAACGGGAGGAGAATATCACATAGCTACTGGTCATGGACTCATAGTCCAAGGGAGACTACTCACAACTCATCCGGGAGGCGTCCATGGTGGTGGAGAAGCTCCCGGTGGTGATCCTCCCCTCCGGCAAGGTGCCGGGAAAAGTTCTCCTGGTGCTCCCGATCTTGGAAGCGGCGGCGGCGGCGGAACAGAGATGAGATCGCGAAAAAAGGTTTCCGTCCCTAGGGTTTTGGGAGACGGTCTAAATATATGCCAAAGGGGGCCATCAGCGGAGCCTCGGGGGGCCCAGGCGCCCCCCCGGCGCGACCCAGGGGGGGCGCCACCAGGGCGCTTGGGGCCCTGGTGGTCCCCCTCCGGCTGTCCTTCGGGTGCCTGGTAGCTTCTGGAACGCTGATTTTTTATATAATTTTTCCGGGATTTTTCTGGCAGTTCTCGTAATGGGAAAACCTGAAATACAAAAACAGCCAAAAACAGAAACTGGCACTGGGATGCACTGAGTTAATAGGTTAGTCCAAATATGATCAAAAGTGTATGGAAGTGTATAAATATCATAGCAATATCACCCAAAAGAGGCATGGAGCAAGCAGAAATTATAGATACGTTTTGGACGTATCAACATCTCCAAGCTTAATTCCTGCTCGTCCTCGAGTAGGTAAATGATAACAAGAATAATTTCTGTGGTGACATGCTATTAACCATATAGGACTTTTTTGTAGTCATATGACAAAAGCTTACTGAGACAATGAATCTATAGTAATTAAGTTGCCTCATGAGAAAACCACAAAGAACTGAAAGTTTTACAATATGATACTGAAACATCAAATAGATTTGTAATGAACATGGTGTGCAAATATGATAAAGTGACATCTCGCTTGCCCCCTTTAGTGAAGCAAAACATAAATGCAGGGGCACCTCCAAGGTTTAAGTGATGACTAGATACAATGATTTCAAAATAAACGATATCACAATCATGCAAAAGACAATGCTACTTTGGGACAATGCACATTACACTCAGAATGACAATCATGCTCTCAGTAGTTGGTGCTTTAAGAGAAGGTGGAGACTCTCGAACCGTGGCTTTTGTTGGCAAGGTTGAAAACCCGTAGTCGGAAACAAAGACAAAACATGTACCAGAGCTCTTGGTTTTAAAACAGAGGTAATAATTATTATTTTAGATCATGCATGTTTCGTCAACGAATGCTAGCAGACAACTCAATCACTTCTTGAGATGGACAAGTTTCGAGGAACGGCTCCCGAATGAGGACGATCACATCCTCTTAATCTCCTTTGTTTATCACTGCCAAAGTTTTCTGATTTCTCATGAACAAAGCGTGAAGGAGGGTTTGTTTGTTATATTATCTTTTTGAGCCGGGCGCACTCAATGCCAGTTCCTTCTCGTATTATGGGTTTGCACATTATACATGCAATCCCGGGGTGAAGCTTGTCCAACTTAAAAAGATCATGAATTAACTACTACTTCCTCATGAACTTACAACAGAGGCACAAAATAAGGATGCTTTTTCTTTTTGAATAATTTCGAGATGGTACATGCAAGTCTTCGTTAGGAATGGCAGGTAAATACCATGTAGGAAGGTATGGTGGACTCATATGGCATAACTGGTATAAAGGAATTTGGATGCACAAGCAGTCAGTCCGCTTAGTACAGGCGAAGGTTAGCAAAAGACTAGGAGCGACCAACTAAGAGAGCAATGACGGTCATAATCATGCAGAGCGACAAAGCAACATTGAATCAGGCATGGAAGTTATATTGCTACTCAAAAACAAAAGATCATCAAGGCTTGACAGACTTCTTTACAGTCTTTAATATGCGTGAGCATACGCCAAGTCAATCAAAATAAATTCTTGAAGGAAGATATTACTAAACCATAACACATCATAGGCAAACAAATCATGTTGGTACTCTAATAACACATTGGGAACCCCCCAGCTATTTGAGACTAACCATAAGAAAACATGAACTACTAAGCGCCATTATGCACGTAGCATCTTTATCATAGACATATCAACCAATGCAACGGAAGCAAACTCTCTTAATAAGATAATCATGATAGATAAAGAGAGTTCAAGCAACCAACTAAACAAAAGCTCTTTAGAAAGATAAGCATGAAAGTTAAGAGCTAAGCATGATAGTAGCTATTAAAAGACAAAGAACACACACAGCAAGGATAGACATGAAAATTCTATGTTATGTTCTAGGTAGAAGTGGAGGGTGTTTCTCTCCCACATAAAGAAAGCTGAGTTCCGACTCGTTATGAAAAGTTAAGGAAAACTAAAAAGGAAAACTAAAAGCAAGACGCTCCAAGCATAGCACATAACACATGAAGTGATTAAAATATAGTGGAACGAAAGACGAACTGATAATGTTGATGGAGAAGGGGATGCACGGGGGCATCCCCAAGCTTAGACGCTTGAGTCTCCTTGAATATTTCTTGGGGGTGCACGGGGGCATCCCCAAGCTTGAGCGTTTGACACTCCTGAATCTTTTTATCATCTTCCCTCGCACACTTGAAAACTCCCTTCATACATAACTCATCATAATCTGATTAGCGAGGTTAGTACCCATAATAAAATAATTGTTCCTTGCTGGAAATAAGGATATTCTTGAAGGTCTACTGTTTCTCAAGATTGCCAAAAGTTTTTTGCAAAGAAAAAGCAAGCTCTAGGTTTGCAAAAATGAAGGAAAGGCAAAACAGGACAGAATCTGTGAAAAACAGAACAGCAGGTAGTAAATGATTTTTCCGGGGCACTTCTGCCACTCTAATCAAAAAACTCAAAACAGACGCACGAAAGACAATTATATAGAGCACGCTGTAGAAAAAATTCAGACCAAAAAGATGATCTGGTGATTTTATACGAATTTTTCTATCCAAGGACAGAATCTGTTTCCTGGACAGCACGTCAGAACTTTTGAACTTTCTTGCAATCAGAGGCTATACTTGGCACAAAATTGAAAAGCAAAGATACAATGATGATGCTACAGTAGTAACAACATCAAGACACAACAAAAGCAAAATAAATTTATTCATTGGGCTGCCTCCCAAAAGCGCTTTCTTTTATGCCTTTAAGCTAGGCATAAGGCATAGAGATCAAGTTTTATCAAGAGTAAAAGAATAGCTAGCCCGTGTAACGGACTCAAAAGGTAACTTAATCTTCTTTCGAGGGAAGTGTTCCATCCCTTTCTTGAGAGGAAACTGGAATTTTATATTCCCCTCTTTCATGTCAATGATAGCACCAACGGTGCGTAGAAAAGGACGTCCCAAAATAATTGGACACGAAGGTTCACATTCAATATCCATTATAGTAAAATCAACGGGAACATAGTTGTCATTGACGATAATAAGAACATCGTCGATCCTCCCCAAAGGTTTCTTTATGGAAGAATCAACGAGACGAACACCAAAAGAACAAGAATCAAAAGGTTTCAATTTAAGCATATCATATATTCTTTTGGGCATAACAAAGGTACTAGCACCAACATCACATAAAGCATAGCAAGAGAAGTTATTCAACTTAATTTTTATCATAGGATCCCAACCATCTTCTAGCTTTCTAGGTATGGAGGCTTCTACTCTAAGTTTGTCCTCCCTAGCTTTGATAAGAGCATTAGTGATATGCTCTGTGAAGGCAAGGTTAATCGTGCTAGTGCGGGGATCTCTGGACATCTTATGAAGGAAATCAATAACTTCGGTAAGAGTGCAATTATCAAAATCAAGGTCACTACCATCAAGTAAGGTGGTAGTGGTGTCCTTTAGGTTCACTTGTTTGGTAGTTTCTATAGTCATAGCATCACCATTAATAGGTCCATCGGGACCAGGAGTGCATTGGGTGCTAAGAGTTTGGATATCCTCAACAACTTGGATAGTAGCAACAGTGTGGTGGGTAGGAAGGCTCTTAATTCTATCTTCTTCCTCCCTTTCTCTAGCCCATCTCTCTTTAAGTTTAGCCATCATCCTAATGTTTTCATTAATTTGCACTTGAATAGCATTCATAGGAGTGACCTTCCTCTCCTCAAGAGGAGAAGTTCTAATTTTAAGCAATTCTACCTCATTGGCTAAATTGTCTACCTTCAAAGAGAGATCACCTAGTTTGTTTAGTTTTTCTTCTACACTATTATTAAAAGCTTTTTGGGTAGTGATGAAATCTTTAAGCATAATCTCTAGTTCAGTAGTGGAGTTCTTGGTGCTAGGATAAGCATTGTTGTTCCCATAAGAATTAGAGGGGAACGGTCTAGGATTGGTACCAAAGTTACTCCTATAAGCATTGTTGTTGAAATTGTTTCTAGAGATAAAGTTCACATCTACTTGTTCTTGAGCAATCAAAGAATTTAAAGGAACATCACGAGGATCAACAGAAGATTGCTTCGAAAGTAGAGACATGATCAAGTCAACTTTTTCATTTAGGGAGGAAATCTCCTCGACAAAGTTTACCTTCCTACCTGTTGGAGCGCATTCGGTGTGCCATTGGGAATAGTTGGTCATCATCTCATCGAGAAGCTTTGTGGCAGCACCAAGTGTAGTTGACATAAAGGTTCCTCCCGCGGCCGAATCTAACAAGTTCCGCGAGGTAAAGTTCAAGCCTGCATAAAAAGTTTGGATAACCATCCAAGTAGTCAAACCATGAGTAGGGCAGTTCCTGATAAGAGATTTCATACATCCCCAAGCTTGGGCAACGTGTTCATTATCCAATTGTTTAAAATTCATTATGTTACTTCTTAGTTGGATAATTTTAGCAGGTGGATAGTATTTTCCAATAAAAGCATCTTTGCACTTGTCCCAAGAATCTATGCTATTTCTAGGCAAAGACTGAAACCAAATTTTAGCTCCTCCTCTCAAGGAGAAAGGAAAAAGCTTAAGCTTAACAATATTACCATCTATTTCTTGGTACTTTTGCATATCACAGAGTTCAACAAAATTGTTCAAGTGTTAAGCAGCATCATCTCCAGCACCGGAGAATTGATCTTTCATGACTAGGTTCAGTAAAGCAGGTTTAATTTCATATGAAGCTGCTGAAGTGGCAGGTGTAGTGATAGGTGTGCAGATAAAGTCATCGTTGTTGTGACTAGTGAAGTCACACAACTTGGTGTTCTCGGTGGAACCCATAGTAGCAAGCAAGCAAGATAACTATTTTTGTGATTTTCGATAAAAGATACTAAAGCAAAAACTGAAAGGTAAACTAACAAACTAAAAAGCAAAGGTAAAAGATAGCGTGCAACTCCCCTATCCTGAAGAGTGGAGTCCCCGGCAACGGCGCCAGAAAAATTTGCTTGATGGCTTCTCGCCCCTCGTTGGTTACCCCAAGTGGAAGGTTTGAGATGCAGTGTAGCGGAAGTTTTCCCTTGGCAATACCAAGGATCGATTTCCCTGAGACTCCCAGTTTCAACAAGAAGGTGTCAACTGCTAACGGCGCCAGATATTAGCAATCAACGTGGACCTGCACACAGATACAAATAACTTTGCTCCCAACGAGTACAGAGAGGTTGTCAATCCCTCCGGCCTTGTGGTTTACAAAGGATCAAACACAAGTGATAGTAGTGATAGGTATAATTGCAATAGTAAGTAAAAGCGGAAAAGTAAATAGCGGACGTGATCAATGATGGTAATATGGACCGGAGTCTCATGATGTTCACTAGTGATGTCTCTCTCCCAAAAGACGATAAAACTGCTATGTGAGGTAAACGAATTACAGCTGGGCAATTGACAGGACCATGTGCGCAAACCAATGCTGACTAAGTTGCAAGAAAGGTAGAGGTTCAAAGCATGGGCGGTACGCCAAAGTAAGTAGACCGAAATCCATCTGCATCTACTACTAATCATCCACCTTGAGATATGTATCCAGAACATCTCGCTGGTATTAAGTTGCGAGTCCCACTCATAGTGTAAACTCAAAGCAACAGACAACTGCATTAAAAGAACTTTGCGTAAAGTAAACAATCCTTGCATCCGCGGGCACAAGCATCGTTGTTTTCCCCCTTGTGGCAACAGCACATCCCCTAGACTCATGTTTCTGTCACTCAAGCTAGTCATCGAGGGGCATGAACCCACAATCAAGCATAATGTTCCCTCTTGGAGTCACTACCTACTACTTGGCCAAAGCAATAAATAACAACGGAGAACATGCAAGAATTACTTACGAACATAAATATAAAAGAGGTGAATCAAATATATTACTCAAACACAATCTGAACATAATCTCATAATCCATCGGATCCCAGCAAACTCATCATAGCAACAACATAAGGATTACATATGTGCCTCGATCATGTAGGGCAGCTCACGAGGACTAATTAGTGAAGCGCAAGAACGGGAGGAGAACATCACATAGCTACTGGTCATGGACTCATGGTCCAAGGGTGACTACTCACAACTCATCCGGGAGGCGTCCATGGTGGTGGAGAAGCTCCCGGTGGTGATCCTCCCCTCCGGCAGGGTGCCGAGAAGAGTTCTCCTGGTGCTCCCGATCTTGGAAGCGGCGGCGGCGGCGGAACAGAGATGAGATCGCGAAAAAGGGTTTCCGTCCCGAGGGTTTTGGGAGACGGTCTAAATATATGCCAAAGGGGGGCATCAGCGGAGCCTCGAGGGGCCCAGGCGCCCCCCCGGCGCGGCCCAGGGGGGGCGCGCCACCAGGGTGCCTCGGGCCCTGGTGGTCCCCCTCCGGCTGTCCTTCGGGTGCCTGGTAGCTTCTGGACGCTAATTTTTTATATAATTTTTCCGGGATTTTTCTGGCAGTTCTCGTAATGGGAAAACCTGAAATACAAAAACAGCCGAAAACAGAAACTGGCACTGGGGTGCACTGAGTTAATAGGTTAGTCCAAATATGATCAAAAGTGTATGGAAGTGTATAAATATCATAGCAATATCACCCAAAAGAGGCATGGAGCAAGCAGAAATTATAGATACGTTTTGGACGTATCACAGTGATGCGCAATCTTCTCTCCAAGTTTAGACTAGACGCAATAAAAATATTAAGCTCATGTAACCAAGTGCAACTCAAGCTGGCAATGGTTAACCGTTACCCGTGTCCCCGTGGGTAATTACTCTATTAGGGGACAAGGATGTGCCAGCTTTAATACCCACGAGGAAGCTTGTGGGTCAAATACCTTACCCAGCGTGTATGACGGGGATGGGGATGGGATAGCATTACCCATGCCCGTTACCCGCCTTACCCGTATAGGCCTTACATGCAGGCTCAAAAATTAGTAGACCCCATGTAATTCATGCCCTTACCCACTGATTTTTTTCACCCATCCCACCCCTTTGGCCAAAAAGCCCGAGGAAAACCCTAACCTATACATAACATACTATTTATTGCGCTGAAATACTATTTTTCCTACTAAAATGCTATATGAGGTTATTGCTAATAGCGTATATGGGTTTCCCCACGGGTATAAAAAACCCGACGGGGATGGGGATGGGAATATTTTTATCCCCGCAGACGGGTATGGGGACGGGCATCGTAAGGCTATCGCGGGGATGGGGATGGGAGTCCAATACCCGCGTGAGTAATCCCCATCGCCAGCCTGAAGTGCAACTCTCAGCATCTCAAAAAACAAAAAAGGGGTCACTCTCAGAGTAAAAATTCATGCCACGACGAACCTAGCATTGTTTCACTATTTATGACCACCAAGATTATTAGGTTCGAATTCACACCTGACATGATGTGAGGGGTTTTTGGACGTGAGCACGGAGCAGAGCAGAACAAACTTAACAATTCAAACAAAAAGAATGGATACGCATGGGATTTGCTGAAATCTGTTGACATGTTGTACTGTAGACATCAAATTCGGCACCTATCCTCAAAATACAATCTCTTGCATCTGTTAATCCTCAAGAACAGTATATATTAAATACATTTGTACGCTCGACTAAAACTGTGATCTTTAGGGGACTCTGTACACGAATTGTTTGGATACTTTCTCCGCCACCGAGAATAGAGGGAGTTTCTTCTGTGCCCACAGGACCATCATCTGTCGCATCGTCTCCAGCAATGTTGGTTTCTGAATTCTCCTGAAACATAAAATGATTTCAGTGTCAGTAAGGAAGGATTCAAGTGTTTGTGCAGGCAAATTGTGCAAGGTTGTGGACTCAAAAGGTACAAGACAGAGCCTACAAAAATTATAAAAGACAGATTCGTTTAGCAATGCTAGAAGACAGATCCTAAATAAGACACTTTGTTATACCGACACCTTATAGTGGTCTGGATTACAGAGCATTATGTAGGCAACATTTTAGTGGAGAGAGATTTACAGCCTAAGACACTGCCAATGCTTATGTCATATATACTCCGACTAAAATATTGAATCTGTGTATACAATCTGCAATTGAACACTTGTATTATGAGCTATATGCAAATCAGTGTTACTGTAACTAGACTCAGAATTAACTCAAAAACGGCTGACTACACTTGCAAAATACCAACCTGATCGCAGATATTCAGAGATTGCGGTAATTCATTGCTCCCAATCCCAAGTAACCCAAGTGCATACAACACAGGGACTAAACCGTCTGAATTAATTTACTTCTAGTATTTTAAAGCAGGTGCTCACCTTGTTGCTTAGCAAAGTAGGAGGCCACGCCATGATGTAGGGATGGATATCATTGTGAAATGTATGATTGAAGAACTCGTTTGCATTCTCTGTTTCCAGGCAGAAAGACATGAAGAACTTGGTAAGCCTGCCAAAATCAATACACAGGAACACGAATCCATCGATGACCACCGCAACCTGCACCGTAATGACACCATACTCTGCTGAGCACATCGTGACGTCAATAAACTTATTCAGTGGGAAAACCTTGTGCTGCATCCACTTGTCAACACCATCACCATCGGCTCTCCAAATCCAAACTGAGATCATTGTATTCTCTGCACCGAATCCATCTACGCTAACCATGCAAAGCTTCCCGGCATTGGTCCGACCAAGTTCAAATTGCGTAGAGTCCATATCTTTCAAGGGCTGCGGCAAATCCATTCGAGATAATTGCAGCGTCGCAGTGTTGAGCACGACTATATACCCTGTATTTTTGTCTTTCCAGTAGGTTAATCTATCAAATTCGTCCATCATCACAGTATCAGTGTAAGACGGGAGGACGGAGTTGTCGCCTCCATTGTCTACACGCTGCGGCGTCGAGGTATCCACCCAAGAGATACTCTGCCACTCCCTGCTGTCCGATGAGAAGACAGAGAAGCGAGCCAGCTTCGGCTGCACAGAGACCACACGGAACGATCTCTGGTCATCTTCGGAGAAGATGATGCTGAAATCAAGGCAGTGGGGGTCGTCGCATGTCTCTTGGGGAGAGTAGGGGAAGATATACAGCGCCCGCTTGAGGGGGTTGTAGGCAGCTATCTGGTCGGTGTTCTCGTTACAGAGGAAGACGTAGCCGCAGCGACAGCGACAGCCATTGAGGATATTCCACCTGGAGTCGTCTCTGCCTTTCGGGAGCCGGATGAAGCGGAAATCGCTGCCGTGGACGGCCGCGGCGAGGTCATGGTCGGAGCGGCCGTCGAGGGGAATGAGGGAATGAATGCCTGCGTTGAAGAATACAAGGATTTGGGGCGGGTGGACCGCCCGGAAGCGGGGGCGGAAGGAGGGAGACGATTGCACGGCGTGGAGGAAGGCGCGGCAAGCGAGGGCGGCGCGCACGAGGCTCGGGAGGGAGGGGAGGCGGAGGAAGATCTCGCAGAGGAGGTCGTCGCCGATAGCAGTAATGGCGGTGGTGGTGGCCACTGGCGCCGGCGACGGGGGCCCTCGTTGGGAGGCCATGGATTGTCAAGATCTCAGACGGCGGCGGCAGATTTTTATTTCTTGTAAGTAGTTAAGAAAAGGAAAGGAAAAAAGAGCTACACATCGGCAGGCTGAAGCCTACATATCCCACGCGCGACAGCCGACCGATCTAGGGTTATTCAGCTGGGTTTTGGCTCAAGTGTGGATTCGATCGACCGCATGTAGGGTCATTGGATCCCACGCGCAAAAGACGTTCGATATTGTGTAGTTTAGCTGTGGTGTAGAGTTTGCAACATGGGCATGTTGCGCTCGTTCAGGGTTTGTAAGGGCATCTCCAGCCGCGCCCCCCGGAAGGCCTCCCAGGCGATTTTTTCTCGCCGGCGTCGAAAAAACAGCCCAGTCGCATCCTCAGGAGCCCGATTTTCGCCGGCTTGGGCCGAAAACAGCGCCGGCGGACCCAGGCCGAACCCGGCGCGCTGGGGGCGCGCGGGGGCGCTGGGGCGAACTGTTTTGGCGCGAAAAAGCCGCGGGCCAGCCGCGTCAGCGACACGGCGGCTCGTCTTCCCCCAACTGCCTCGGTTCCCGCGGGGATTCAATGGCAAGGCTGCCGCCGGTCAGCCTTGCCATTGATTCCTCACGGGCGGCGCGTCACAGGACGGCGCGCCGACGCCTCCCCTCCCTCGCATGCGTACACATGGGGCGTACACACGGGCGCGGAGCAGCTATAAAGCCGGCGGTCTCTCAGTCGCCTGTGCCCACACCAGACTCGCCCCTCGCCGCCGCCCAGCCCCTCTCTCTCCGTCTTCCTCTCCCGAGCGCCGCCGCCAGCCCCGTCGCAACAACCCGCCGTTGACGTATCCGGCAACGGGGGCCGCCCCGTCGCAACACCGACGCGCATGGGCGCCAAAGGAGGTTCGCCTCCTCCTCGTCTTCCTCCTCTCGCTCTTCTTCTCACTCCTCCGGTACTCCGGCGCTTCTCGGCGTCAAGGCCGAGCCCGCGGCGGAGACGCCACTCGGTCGGCGCACTCGCAGCGCTGGCATCGTCATCAACGAGGACGGCCGGTGCGCCTCCTCGTCGGCTCCTCCGCGCTTCGTCAAGCCAAAGACGGAGCCGGGGCTGGCGCCGGTGAAGGTGGAGTTCAATGACGACGACGCGGCCCTGGAATGGGCGCGCCAGGACTCCATTGCGATGGAGAAGGCGCGCCGGGAGAAGGAGAAGGAGCGCCAGCGCGCCGCCCTGCACCGCTTCGAGGAGCGCCGACGCGGCCGCGATGAAGGCGGGGTCGTCGTCTTATGCGACAGCGACGGCGACGACGACGACGCGCCGCCACCAGTCAGCCATGGCGATGCCGGGCAGGGGTCCAGCAGGGGCGCCCGCGTCAAAGAGGAGAAGGCCGACGACGACGATGGCGGCGACGGCGGCGACGACTTCAGCCCGTTTATTTTTTAGATTAGGTTAATGTAATGAAAATGCGCAAATTTCACCGAAATTTGTCATGTTTGGCCGAAATTGAACGTGTTTTTATCATAACTTCGCCGAACGGTGCTAGTTTATTTTTAATACGCGCCTGGGGGCGGCTCTGGGGCCGACGGCTGGGGACCAACTCGCCCCCAGGCCTAATTTTTGCGCCGGCTCACCCGTAGGAGGCGCTTTTAGACGCCCCCTGGGGGGGGGGGCAATGGCCGGAGATGCTCTAACATCTATACTGCTCTCGCTTACAAGGTTTGTTCAAATGTTGTTTAGGCTTGCAACATGAGTAGTCATGTTGGACTCGTGGGTTTGCGATCCATGTTGCACTTGCTCTGCAAGCTCGTTTAGTTGTGGTTTAGGTTTTGCAACATGAGCCATATTGCGAAGCTCTTTTATGACATAATTAATTTTGTGAAGCTTCTTGAGTTGCAGTTATGGCGTGGAGGACTGTTTGGTAAGTCACGCGCAATGGAGGACCGAGGATGTTGGGAAGTGGCGAGGAGAAGAGGGAGATGCTGTCAACGACGGCGATACGGGTGGTTTTTGTCGTCCCTTCTTGTTCGTAGAAATGGTGGCGCGAGCATGGCGCGGATGCAACAGGCAGTGCTTTGCAGCAATGCCAATTATTGCCATAGGATGTAGCATGGAGTGGTCGCCATCGTCCCCTCCGCTCGCAGTGGTGGTTGGGTGGTCGTGTCTCCATGTGAAACCTCTCCTCTCAAGTGTGATAAATGGAGATGAAAAAGAGATGGTTGGGGAAACGTGCCGAGGGAAGGCATTATCTAGAGAGATAAGACTAGACGGAAATGGTAGAAGGGCCCAACATGCCGAATAGGCGACGTGGTTGACGAAAAGTGGGGGAAATTGTTTCCACAAAAAGTGGTTGTATTCACTAGCCCCGTGCTGAAATCGGAACCGATATTACAATACAATTATTTAACCTCGGCCTTCTAGAACTGTTGCCTCTATCATAGTTTTAGATGACCTCTAAAAACAATTTTTTAGATTACGGGGTGGTGTGCTATTTCTTATATTTTTAAATATAATACCACATTTATGAATAAGTTGAGCCCACTCCTCAGTGTTACAAATAAATTCATCTTCATCCAAACACAGTGTCGAACATTTTGTCGAACACCTTGTGGTCGTCTGCCACATCGCCAACCGAATCGATGTGAATAGAAGGGGAGGAACAACAACACGCACTGAAGGGAAGGGAGGGAGGGTTGCTGGGAGCATCAACTGGGTTGGAAGCGGATTGGTAGGAGGTGTTGCTGGGAGCACCTACGCATATATACTATCCATAACAAAAAAGAACAATAGTTAAGGACAGTAAAACTGAGTCTACACCCAGCCCTCACAGGGATTTGAGTTTTCGACCGTCCGTTTTTACGATTTATGCATTTTCAGCCGTCAGATCTAGGTGGTAAGCCATCTATCACCGTGTCGGGTAAATAGTGGCCCAACTGTCCGATGGGCTGCTGCTCTAAAGGCCGAAATGGGGTCCTTTGGCTAACTGGGCCACTAGCCAGCCCATTCCGGCCCAGTTGCTTCGGTGAAGAAGGTCCAGTGCGTTCGTCGTCCATTCGCGTTGCGCTGTCGCCCCAAAAGGAGAGTTGTCATGGCTGAGCGTCCGATGCTGCATCGTCGGGATGGGCACCACCTAGTGCCGGCCTACAAATCGCCGATGACAGACAGAGAGCCGCAAGACATGAGGACGACGCTTCGTCTCGCACGGAAGTGCCCTTGCATGTCCTCGTTGCGTGTAACCGCCGTTTTCTTGGCCGGATTGCTCTTAGCCAGAGACTATGTGCTGATAACGTATTACAAAAGTACAACAAGAGAGATCGGAAACAAAAGTACATTGTTCTCATTGATGATGGGATTACACATATATATAGTCCCTAAAGGGTGCGACCAAAGGGATGCAGGGATTAATAGGATTAATTAAATCCTAACACTCTCAGTGCAATCTTCTTAAGAAGCAGAATTAAAGTGATACTTTGATACCCATAGCATGGCATATTACGCACAAGTTGTCGCACATTTCAAGGGTTTTGTCACCCAAAATAAATTCCAAATTACTGAAACTAAGTGCAGCAACTTTCAAAACATAAACAAGCGGCCTAGTAGGACAGAGTCATACGATCATAGCATAGGTAGGATAGGCGGGCAGCATTCCCTTTTAGGAATACAAGCTTATATGCCAGCTCAATGTTTCTTATCTCCGGACCGAGCAGCAGACTCCATGGCCTCCCTGCAATCCACAAGAGTGAAATGCGTGAGTGAGAATAATTTTGCAGATTTCTAAACTCAGAAGAAGCGCTCCCGTTTACATGTTTATCTTCCTGCTTGGACAATGAACTAATTCAATAGGATAACAAGTAGGTAAACTAGCAAATGCATCTTCATTACCCTAGAGCACTCTTGATCTCGTCGTTCTCAGGTTCACGTTTCAGTGCTTCCCGGAATGCATCTGCTGCCCCTTGGAAATTCTGTACACAGTAGACAGTACACACACAAAAAAATATTACGACAGGATGTTGATGACTTGATGCAGGTAAGTGAAACTGAACCAGACTGCCGTTCCGAGGCTAGATTTGCCATACCTCCATGAATGTGAGAGCTGTACCCTGACGGAACCATCCCTTGCACCAATCAGGCTGAAGTTTTCTGCAGTGTTGAGCGTCTGACAAGGCTCTTTCCCATTCCCTCATCCTCAGCCAGCAAGCGCTCCGGTTGGAGAACATGGTGGCATCAGAAGGGTCTATCTCAATCACCTGCATTAACAACCGGCATGCATGAAATCACTTTAGCAGGATCCTTTCATTAGATCAACATATATACTGATGGCTTTTTTCTATTCTCTTTTGGTATGTTTGGATCTTGTAAACTTTGCAATAATGAATTGAGGGCTGTGGATCAATCGATGCAAAGGCCTGGGCTGTTACCCCTAAAAAATAATAATAATAGTCCTGATTTAACCAAAGGCGAGATCAAATATTTAGTGTGAGCTTTTAGTCACGATATGGAATGCAGAGCAATTACTTTAGCCATCTGATATGAGGAAGCCACCATCTATGAATATTTCAAAATAAAAATAAACTAATCTATGAAAAATTCATTTTTCTCATAACTAGTACTCCCTCCGTAAACTAATATAAGACGCTTTAGATCACTACTTTAGTGATCTAAAACGTCTTATATTACTTTACAGAGTAGTATGGACGCAAGAATTACTGAAGTCACCACATTTTCTGCTCTGCATCTGATGTTTCAGAACTCACCCGTCCAAAGAAGTACAGTGCGGCATGGTAGTCCTCCTTTGCAAATGCATCCCTCCCTCGAGACTTCAGAGCAGTTATTGTTCCATCTCCAGGAACTGGATCCTGAAGACAATAGCACAGCCATAGTGAATTTCAAATTCAATAAGCATAAGTATTGCAGTTGGAAAGCCTATATTAAAATCTCTTCACCCTGAATTCTCTAACTTAGAATCATGATTATTGATTTCCACTTCAAATTTACAAATTCGACAGGTGAAGTGTTGTGCAACCAACATTACCAAAATTTGTCCTTAATACTCGCTATTAAGTAAAACTACCAAGTTGACACTCATAATTGTGAGGGCATTATTTTAAATTTGTTGAATGGTACAAAGAAATAAATATATAGTTTTATGAAAATTCAGATTTTGCGGTACCAGAAACAATATGATTGGGCAACCATTGTAGCCCATATGCTTTTAGAATATACTCTCCTTTCTGATCTACCGGTCATTATGTATTTATTAGGCACACTTACCAAGATCCACTGATTTTGGAGAATTTTGAATTGATCTGCATTTTTATCATACTATACTTTTACGATATAATCGTTATATGTGGGAATTTCTAAATTATCGTAGATTAGCAGGCTCACAACTTTAAGATAGGCAGCATGTGATTTTCAATGAAATTAATTACCTATGTAAAAATTTCGAACTTCTCTACATCTTATAAAATCAAGCTCAATCTCAGTATTAGCTTCAACATCTAATATGGCACGTGAGGCATGGAATTGCGGATCAACCTCTGGCATGTAGCTTAGATATCTGATGAGGATGTCAGGCCCATGTCATCATGACGACGTAAATCCTAGCGGTTGGTGACAATTTTGTACCGAAGCAGAAGTGTACAATATACTATTGTTTAGGATGTCAAGTATTAACGAATAAAGATACAGTACACTATTGTTTAGTGCAGGTTTCTGGAGTGAACAAACACATGGTCTTTGAAAACAGAAAGGAACGAGGATACATGCATGGATGAAGGGGTAATATTGAAGGACCCAGCCAAAGCTCGCGAGTATTTTTTTTTAGTAAATTTTTTTTTTGAGTAAAAGATCGCGAGTATGCATTCATACTTCTGGGTTCAATTTTTAAATCCATATAAACTATTACTGACAACATGTGTAAGTAAATGTTGTGCTCTAAATAGAAAGGAAAAATCTACAGGATATACTTCAATGTAGTAAGAAAGGATCTACTCCCTCTGTTTCTAAATATAAGCCCTTTTAGGAATTTCGATATGAACTACATACAGATGAATATAGACATATTTTAGAGTGTGGATTCACTCATTTTTCTCTGTACGTAGTCGGTATTGGAATCTCTATAAGGTCTTATATTTAGGAACGGAGGGAGTACATGCCTGATGCTAGATTTGTTAGTTATTTGTGCACACATATACCTGATGCCTGATAAGTGGAGATTCCATCGTTCTAATTATCCCATCAACAGTCCAATATGGCAGAGATGGAACTTGTATTGTCTTGGAAAACAGAATTTTGACAAGGTCACGTCGACCACACTTTGCCGCTAATTTGATTGGAATATCCCCACCCTATATTACAACAAAAAGACAGGGGCATAATCCAGCATGAATGAAAAGGGATCATAACATTGAGGTGTACCAGAAAACATTATGAAAATAAAAGGAGATATTCCTACATACATCATAACTAATGGCAGTATAAGGTATTGTCAAATGAATTAATAAAACAAACTAATCAATAGTAAAACTACATCCACTTATGTTCTTGTCAGCAAGATCAAGTAGTACAAATCACCCTACACTGGCATAGAGATAAATCGTCAAGAGTCGATTCATTCTAATCAGTACTACCTCTGTCCAGGTTTATTAGCCCCCCTCATATTTTGGGTCAAACTTTGACCATCTATTTGACTAGAAAAATGCCAAGGATATATGATAAAAAGGTATTGTTGGATTTGTATTGAATAAAGGTTTCCAATGGTGTAATTTTTGTGGCATATAGCTTACATTTTATTAGTTAAATATGTGGTCAAACTCTAGTCCAAAATAAGATGGTTCCTAATAAA
>LR738713.1:660151293-660174392 GCA_902687465.1 Secale cereale
TAGTGTCAAAAAACGTCTTACATTATGGGACAGAGGGAGTAGTAAAGAAAATCCAACAAGCATAAGAGTCCAACTAACCTCGGCAGGAATATTAGGATCTGCCCCAGCCTCAAGCAAGAACTTGACAATATCTGTCCAGCCAGCTTCCACTGCATGCGTTAGAGGAGTCGGTCCGTGGTAAGAGCTACCATTGGCATCAGCACCAGCCTATTATTTTGAAAATACATAACAGAAAGTAAGAAAACGTTGAACCAGTATCATATGCACGAGACTGTAAGATCAACCAAAGTAGTATGGCTGTTTTGCTGGCCTGCATTATCCTATACTAGAACAAGAGCTAGGAGAGGCACAAAAAAGTACTCAAGTTAGCTGTGGTGAATGCGTTAAGGGACCTCAATCAGTAGCCTCATGCATTTGAGGGACTTCTCCCAGCAAGCCAGCATGAGTGGTGATACGTTATCATCCATATGTATGTTGGGCTGATTTTTTGAAAGAGAAAAAAACTGTCAGATGGCAGCACTGATAATAATAATAATAATAATAATAATAATAATAATAATAATAATAATAATAATAATGACCACCAAGAGTATTCTGCTTCCAAATTCAGAAATATGCATGCAATTCGGTTATACTGAGTTCAGAAACATACATCAGCACCATGCTCCAGCAGAATCTTCATAGCCTGATGCTGGCCCATTGTGGCAGCCGCGTGCAATGGTGCCCCGACATAAGCCCCGAGCATGATGTCCACAGGAATCATTCCTTGGGATAGTAACAGCTCTAAAGGCTCGCATAGCCCTGGTTTGGTGGCGCAACAAATTAAGATCAGAAGTGTATCTTTTGCATGAAAGATTTTGGGTTTCAATTCCAAAGACTGATGACTGAAGACTAGAGTGAGGGAAAATCACCTCTCCCGGCTGCAAGGTGCAGCATCGTCACGCCTTGGGCGTTTGCCTTTCTAGGGTTAGCGCCACCATCGAGAAGGTACTTCATAACCTCGACGTGCCCAACGTATACAGCACAACTCAAGGGTGTCTTGCCTGCAAGAGAAAGAAATCAAATGAGACCCGATGCTGACATTCACAGACAAACATGCCAGTCTTTAGGAAAAAAATGCCATCCATCGATAGCACCATGACGCAGTGCACGCACCTGTGGTGGTCACTGAGTTGACACCAAGCCCTACTTCCTCTATCAAGAACTTGCAGCACTCCAGAGAACCCTTGTCTGCAGCCAGATGCAGCGCGTTAGCCCCTTCCACGTCCTTGGCTCCCCGCAAGTCCGTCCATTTCGCCATTTCTATCAAAAAGAACATTATTGTAAGCAAAGAGAGAGAGATGGCGAGAGGGAGAGAGAGACAGTTACCCTTGAGGGTGCGGAGGTCGCCATTATAGGCGGCTTGGAGGGCGAAGCGGTTCTGGACATGGACATGGACGCCGTCAGAAATTTTGAATTGTAAATTTTCAAAAATAGGCTCATGGAGCCCGCGAGATCCAAAAGCATTTTCCACAGTATTACTATATAGTACTATAAATTGACAACTTCATTTGTGCAAAGCTCTCTATCGATATGCAACAGACTAGATTTTACAAGTAAATTACCCAATACAGAAAAGAAAATTAACAAACATAAGAGTCGCACTAACCATGTCAGGAATATTAGGATCTGCCCCAGCCTCAAGCAAGAACTTGACAATATCTGTCCAGCCAGCTTTCAACGCATGCGCTAGAGGAGTCGGTCCGCGATAAGAGTTACAGTTGACATCAGCACCAGCCTATTATTTCCCAAATACATAACAGCAAGTAAGAAAAAAGTTGAACTAGTAAACCATATGCATGAGACTGTAAGATCAACTGAAGTTTTTTTAGGGCTATAAGATCAACTAAAGTAGCAAGGCTGCTTTGCTGGCCTGCATTATTCTGTAGTCTGTACTAGTACAATAGTTTGGACAGGCACACAGAAATACTGATGTTAGGTGTGATTGTGTGAATGAGTTACTGGACCTCAATCAGCAGCCTCATGCATTTGAGGGACTTCTCACAGCATGCCAGCATGAGTGGTGATACATTCTCATCCATAAGTATGTTGGGCTGTTTTTTCGAATGAAAAGAAAATAACAGTCAGATCTCACATCTCAGATGGCAGAAACTGCCTACCAACAGTATTCTGCCACAAAAATTATAAATATGCATGCAATTAGGTTATAGTTATACTACTGAGTTTAGAGACATACATCAGCACCATGCTCCAGCAGAATCTTCATAGCCTGATGCTGGCCCCTCGAAGCAGCCGCATGCAATGGCGTCCCGACATAATCCACGAGCATAATGTCCACAGGAATCATTCCTTGGGACAGCAACAGCTCTAAAGGCTCGCATAGCCCTGGTGTGGTGGTGCAACAAATTAAGATCAGAAGTAAGTAGGTAGATCTTTTGCAGGTAACTAAGATCTTCCTTGAAAATCATAGACTGAAGACTAGAGTGAGGCAAAATGACCTCTCCCGGCTGCAATGTGCAGCATAGTCAAGCCTTGGGCTGTCGCCTTTTTCGGGTTGGCGCCATGATCAATAAAGTACTTCATAACCTGGGCGTTCCCGGCGTATAGAGCGCAGCTCAAAGGTGTCTTACCTGCAAGAAAATAAAAGAGGTGAAATGAGATCCGATACGGACATGCACAGAGAAACATTACCAATCTGCCATGCATCCATCGATAGCAGTAGCACCATGACGCAGTGCACGCACCTGTGGTGGTCGCTGTGTTGACACCAAGCCCTACTTCCTCTATCAAGAATTCGCAGCACTCCAGAGAACCCTTGTCTGCAGCCAGATGCAGCGCGTTAGCCCCTTCCACGTCCTTGGCTCCCCGCAGGTCCGCCCGCTCCGCCATTTCTGTCAAAGAGAACATTATTGTAATTTGTAAGCAGATCTAGAGAGAGAGAGAGAGATAGAGAGTTACCCTTGAGGGTGCGGAGGTCGCCGTCGCGGGCGGCTTGGAGGGCGATGCGGTTCTGGACATGGACGCGGGAAGAGGAAGAGGCCATGGTGGAGGCAGAGCTTTGGGTGGACGGGTGAGTGTTCTGTGGAGTTTGAAGTTGGGATGGGGTAAGGGAACGGTACTTGAAGAAGAGGAAGAGACATCAAGGAAGTGAGAGAGTGGGTGGGTTAATGAAGGGTAGTTGAGGTGCCAACCGATATTAATCAAGGGTTCTTTATCGGTTTATCCAACGCGGAGATTTTTTACTTTGCCATTCATTGTCTGCACAGTATCCTAGGCTTTGGGATGTTTTCCAATGAGGCTAGTATCGCCAGAGTAAAAAATAATGCTTATACACATCTTACAAACAGAGCTTCTAGTTTACTCTAACAGGCGCGCGATATTACCGCCGCGCTGAAAAAATTGGGTTTTTTGCGCGTGCAGCTTTTCCGGGCGCTCCAACGGAGACGTAAAAAACGCACGCGCGGAGTGCAACGGCATCGCGCGTCGTTTATTTCGTGCGCCCGTTCCCGCGCGTTGCACACTCGAGCGCCCACGCTGCGACTTCCACCTCCATCATCGGCCGCCCCGCCTCGCGCCACCACCGCCTAATTTGCCCGTTGCATATCTTGCCAACACTTTTCGAGCTCCCCATGATGATGCGGCGCGCGACAATGAAGAGAAGGAGGAAGAATCGTCTTCGGATAAGGATGAAGAATCGGAGGAAGAGGAGGACGATGATGATGCGGCATGATTGTTGATGTGCCATTTGTTTGTGTGGACTTTTATGTCATGAACTTGGTTGTGTGATTTCGAACTTTGTTGGATGATGTGGCATGATTATTAATGTGTCGTGCAATTGAACTATGCTATGTCTATTTAGCGCATAATGTTCGAAATATCATCTCATATTGTCAAAATGAACATGTTGCAAGCGTCGGTTGCTCGCGCACGCTATAAAAATTTAGCGCATCTGCTGGAGCGGCGTGCGCGCGTAATTTTTTGCAGCAACCGCTAGAATCAGCGCTCTGCGGCGCGAAAAAACTGGCTATTTTGGCGCTGTAAAGGTTTTTTTAGCGCGCCTGTTGAAGATGCTACAATGCTATTTGAAAAACTTAAGAATATGAAAACAAAGGATTAGGATGTCATGAACAATACTTTCAAAACAAAATTTCGCCCCGCTTTCAAAACAAAGGATTAGTACATGGCCGAAGGATACAAAGTGATGGAAAACCCTCATTAACATCGACCCCCCAAGATAAACGAATCGTGCGAGACGCACGCCACTATGCTACTGAAAAAGAGTACAGAAAAAACTGAGTACAATGTGACTCTACACCCACACCACCTACATTCCACAACATTGGCCTGGAGAGGAATAACAACGCGAAGCCGAATCCATGACGGACAAAGATTTTCACCCAGAAACGGACATGAAGGGTAGCGTCACAATGACATATTTAAGAAAAGAATAGTGCCCACAGATGTCGCCGTCGTTGGCGACCAAGCACAGAGCTTTCGCTCGGCAGCTCACCTGTGCCACCAAGAGGTCATGATGGTAATAATGATGAGATTCGATCCCCATGCCCGGATCAGGGCGCCGCCACTGCCAGAAGCAGAGCAAGCCCGAGTCACCCACCGTCATAGCTCTCGTCGCCCACACGGCCAACAGACATAGCCACCACCGCTCCCATGGTGCCCACCGAAGAGCCAACCATGCGGGACGCCTTCCAAGGCCATCCCCCAGCATCCAAGCCCCGACAAAAAATATAAGAGGATATTTGTAAGGGAGCACTGCAACGGGGACGATATTTTGCAGCCGATATGCGCACGTCACAAGATCGTAGCCATGCATGTCATTTGTTTAGTGGGCCGCAACCGTTGATCACGGCTGACATGCGACTTCCGTGTGTCAAGTATCGTCTGCACAGTACTTCGTTTGTAAGGAGCATCATGTACATAGAATTGCCCATGAAACAAAATCCCTACGACACACACATTAGCCATGGGGAAAACGCACCAAGTTTAATTTGAGAAAAACGCGGTAAACAAAAATAATACTTCAACGTAAAAAAATTGATGTGCATCACAAAAAGTAACTTAAATTTGCAAATGGCAAGAATCTACAAGGGGGCGAGACATTGCAGCGCATGGCAAAAAGTAACTTAAGTTTGCCAATGGAAAAATCTACAGGGAGACAAAAAATTGATGTGCATGGCAGAAAGTATCTTAGATTTGCCAAAAAAAGGGGCAAAAATCTCCATGGAGGCTAAACATTGACGTGCAAGGTACTCCATCCGTCTGGTGAATAGTGTACATCTAGCTCCAAAATTTGTCCACAAAAGAGTGTACTTTTATCTTCCCAATGCACTTTAAAGTGGAAAAAAATACTTCTCTCTCATCACACGGTAATCAAGACCAATAGCAATCTACACGTGGTCTTCTTAATTTCTACATGCACTTAACTCATTGGGGTTGGGTAATTAAAGAGGAGAGAGATGGTGGCTTGCACCTTTCCAATGCATTTTTTACTCAACTCCATAATTTGTCCTAAAATTTTTAGATGTACACTCTTCACCGGACCGAGAGAGTAGAAAGTATCTTGGAGTCGCCATTGGTCCGAAATAAAACTGTAGAATTACCGCAGAGAGAAATTGCCATGCCGGCACATGGATTAATTGCCATGGTTCCTACAAAATAAGTGCCATAGTTTGTACAAAAATACCATGGTTCCTTCTAAAAATATATTTTTCCATGGGGGCACATATTCTATTTGCCATGGTATGTACATATTGTTACAAAAAATTGCCATGGCGAATTAAAAAAAATGCCAAGCAAAATTTGCATGGATTCTAAGAGACTAAGAACAATTGGCCATGGGGACACATGTTGATTTCCCATGTATATAAAAGGTATTCTTACAAAAATGCCATAACATATAACTTGTGAATAACAAAACATGGTATATTTAGAAATGTTTCATTCTATGACTGGTAGTTATTATTTGAGAACTTTTGTATTGATCGCTTTTGCATTTTCAGAAATGTTTCATTCTATGACTGGTAGTTATTATTTGATATTTGTGCTTGATAATTTAATATTTTGGCAGAGAAGATTAAACCATGAAAGAATATGTATCTAATACTTGGATATTTTTGCGGGTTAATACTTGAATTGCACAGTTATAAAAGTACGCTACTTGTGGTGCATCTAGCCTTGCGAGAATCGTCCAGCACAAATGCCGATCACCTCCAAGGATTGTGATCTGACCTCCACTTTGTGAATAAATTTTGAAAATGTCACGTAATTTTTTGATAATTTTTTTGATGATCGAATCATTAACACGGTTAAGAGCCCTTACCCTAATCCTCAAGTGTTTGAGGAACAAGAATTGTAATCCAGACGAAACACGGTGCATTATGGTCCGTACTTATGATTTACCCTCTATTTCCTCCGCTGCTTCGGCCATTAGACACGATCTGGGGACGGTGGCGTCAAAGTGAATATGGCGACCTGAGTGCTGAGCCACCGATGGATTGATTTTATTTAGAGCGACACCGAGAGGCGTATGCCATTATTTGTTTGTTCTAGATTTTTTTTTTTGGAGAAATTGTTTGTTTTAGATGAGAGCATATTTTTTGAGAACTTTTGAAAATTAGATGAGAGGCTTTATTTTGGAGAAATAATTATTATGAGAGCCTGATCGATCGATTTAGGTTTTCTTTTCTTAGGGGTGGTCGACCGATTTAGCTGCCGTCCTGGCTGCCTCGCTCGCTGCTAAGACTGGGCCTCGCACTGGCTAGCTGCATCGCGCCGCAGGTCATTGACTCATTGTTGAATGGGCCGGCTTGTTGTACCGGTGTCCAGATAATGGAATTACGGGGTGTCCCAGCCATATATGGCCAATATATGTATACGTAAAATATTTTTCAACCCGGTGTCCTGTGACACCCCATGACCCAACGTGGGTACGCCCCTGTCTAAGAACAATTGGCCATGGGGACACATGTTGATTTCCCATGTATATAAAAGGTATTCTTACAAAAATGCCATAACATATAACTTGTGAATAACAAAACATGGTATATTAGTGGTTACATGATCTTGGTGAGTTGCCAAGTCATATAGTATGCATGGTAAAGTAGAATTTTCGATTTGGTTCAATTCGTGACCCAGCCACGAACTCCACGGCACTACTCCCATCGCACTACAAGTTTGTACAACTTGGAAATCTTAGTTAGAAGGAATTTCTGAGTGGAACCAAACTTTCGAAGTCCGCAAAGGTGAAAGGTAAACTTATGCATTTGATAAAATCTTTGCATTGCTTCTTTGCACTAGCCTATTTTTTCTATGCGTTGACCGGCTAGAGTCGAGGAAGACTCCTTTTCAAGATGGGGAGGATGATGCGGACATGAAAACCATTTGTACACCCCACCGTCATCAAAGGAGAAATCTTAATTATTTGGGTCAAACCAACACATTGTCAGCTGAATGCTAACTCAAGTTCATACTATAATCTTGAATACATGGTTGCATTTTCATCTCCTTTGTTGTTGGTTGAACTCAGGTGCAATATCAAAGAAGACCAATCACATTTCAGTTTGGGCAAAACAATGTTTTATGCCGATGAAACGGAGTTCAGAGCTCGGGAAGAAACAAGTCTGTTGTCGGAGAAAACAATGTTCTGACCCTAGCTAAACAATGTTTCACTCAAGTCTAGCCATCCACATTTTCAAAAGAATTCCCGAAGCTCAAGAAACAATGTTCGGAATCAGATGGAACAGTGTTTGGTCTGGTTCAACTATTCGGAAGCTACCCCATTAAGTCTCGAAGCCGGTTCATTTTCACACCTATGCTGATTCCCAAAGCTAGCTTCCTTCACACCTATCCATGGGGTTGTCCCTGGTTGTAAACTCCATCTTCCCCGTTCTTTAGCAACTTTTGAGCCAAAAGCCACCTTAGCTACAAGCTTGTAGACACTATTATCCGAGCGATCTTGCCACCATTATTCTTGTGATTTCATTAGGATTTTCAAGAAGGAGCCTCCGGTTCCCCCTAACTCTTGCTCTACAATTTCGGCCGTTTTCTGTGGGTTAGTCCTAGTTTGTGGTTCTGTGATTCTTCAAACATCGGGGCAAAATTGTTGAAGCTTTGGATCGCCTTCCCCAACATACGGGTCTAAGTCAACCTTGACAGGTATGAGGACAGTTATCGCGACTGCTTGCAGCTAGTTAACCTCCCCGATTCGATCCTACGACGTTAAGATCGGGCCACCCTTTGGGCGTGAGCTCGTTCAACGGGTTTGCGTCTATCAGGTCGGTTACCCAAAAATTAATCGAAAATACGTCAGATTAAACATCTTACGTCAGATTTTTTACACATGGCAAATCGAACGTTTATCATAGCAATTAATTCTGACGTGAGGATGACAAATTTAGTTTGTAAGCATGACAATTTCCTGGCAATAAAATAAACTTAGGTGAATTTGCCATGCTCATCAACTAAACTTGCCATCCCTATCCTCGACAAATGTAATTTACCATGTAATAAAGCGTTTGATTTGCTATACCTAAAAATCCGATGTTCCCTATATATCCGCGTCTGAAAAAGACACACACATCAGAGACATGTGCTTGTGTGCTTCAGCTAGGAAGCATGTGATATGATATACCTACGGGTCTGTCTAGAACTCAGTCGACTGAGACTTAACGAAGACTCAGTCGAGTGACGTCAGCGTAGTTTTTTTGCTGCAAGCGACACGGCTAGATGCTACAACCGGTGATGAAAAATGTTGCAACGGTTTTACAAGCAATGAAAAATGATGCTGCGGCCGGTGTGATTAAAATGCTACAACCGTTAATCACAAATGTTACAACCGATGAGATGAAATGCTACAACCGATGAGGAACACCATGCTACAACCAATAAGATGGATGCTGCAACCGGTAGAAAACAAAGTTGCAAACGTTGAGATAAAATGTTGCATGGTCGACTGAGACTTGGTTAAATCTCAGTCGACTGATTTTTAGCAAGCCCGTATACCTATAGCTACCACTTTCAGTCCGACACCTCCCCTCTCCGATCCGCAGGAAGCGGCCTCTTGCATGTAGGCGTTGCCAAAGTTTGGGACGACAAGTGTACTATATAACTTTCTGGATTGTACTAGCTCAAGATAAAACTGATTTGGTGGTTCTCACGCTTCGTTCCAAATTCCAGTTTTCTAGGAGTAATTCGTACGGACAGTCAAACGGAAAAGTGGGTATTGTAATTTGCTAGAGTCAAATTGATTTGGTGAATTCAATTTACGGTGGCCAAAACAAACTTTATAGTACTCTCTCGTCCTTTTCATGGCAATTGCATCTACACTGCCTCTGCCTGTCAGTACAGTAGCTGCTTCCACCCTCCTGAGCCTGAGCCTGAGCCTGATCCAGAGGTGTTACTTGTGCAGGCTGCTCGTCACGGCATGATAGCAACACATGGATGGCGATGTAGAGCAGCACGGCGACGATGAGCACGACGACATACCCGAACGTCTCCCACCTCCGGGCGCAACCAGAGGCGTACGCGAAGAGGAGGCCAACAAGGGCCAGCAGGATGGTGGACTGCGCCACCCGGAGCACCTCGTCGGACTTGCTAGGATGACTTGTTGTGGCTCCTCCGACGACCCGGAGCAGCCCCTTGCGCTTCCGGGCAACCATGTACAGCGGCTCGTCCAGCTGTAGCAGGAAGATGACGACGACGGACGCTAGGAAGGAGACGGAGTTGCTGTAGAAGAATAGACTGTAGCGGCGCTTGTTGCTATCTTGCAGGACGGGGTCGCCGGCGGCATGCCCATGCCCGTCGATGCTGCTGCTGCTCGTGTCCGGCCAGACACCTCCGGGCGGGATGAGGCCGGCTTGGTAGGTGACGCTCGCCACCAGGATGCTCACCACCATCAGGTATTTGCGCGTGGTGTATCTAGCCGTTTCTCTGTCAACGTCCTCCTCTGTTTCCTCTGTCTGGGGCTCGGGCTGCTCCTTGCCAGAGTCGTCTCCTCCTTCTTGGTCCTGGGGCTCACCTGAGTCTTCTCCTCCTTCCTCGGGCTGTGGATGCCGCTGCTCGTTGGCTTGGCGGCCCAAGAATATCGTGCATCTGCTGAGAAACTTGAGTGCAAGGAGCAGCAGGACGATGAAGGCCACCACCCCTGCGATCAGTGCGATCAGAAAGAGAGACGTTCGCCGTCGGCGAGAGCTCCCGGCGGCGTACGCGCCGATGAGGCCGAACAAGGCTGACACAGCGCAGAGGTAGAGCGCGTGGCACATGATGCCCAGCTCGTACATGTGAGGGTTCACCAGCAGTAGGATGATCACCACCGAGGACATGAAGCTCGCCGCGTTGCAGTAGAAGAAGGTGGTGTAACGGCGAGGGTAGTTGCTGGCGAGGGCCGCGTAGCCCGGGACGTGGCCGGCCTCATCGTCGAGCCAGAAGCCCCCCGGCGGAGTGAGCCCAGCTTGGTAGGTGATGGTGACGACCAAGATGGCGAACAGCAGCAGCAGCTTGCGCTTCTTCTTGAGCAGCTCCGGCCTCTCCCTCCTCCTGGTCTTGAGCGTGAAGAAGACGATGTGGACGACGACGCAGACCAGGATGCCGCCGGCCAGGGCGATGACGCGGACGGACGCGTTCACGTCCCGGCCGCACCCGACCGCGTAGGCGGCCATGAGGCTGAGCAGGTCGAGTATAATGGCGGCCTCCAGCGCGTGGTGCTTGTGGACAGCGCTCGACGCGTGCCTCGTCAGTACCATCACGATGACGACGACGGAGGTGACGAGGGTGAGCGAGTTGAAGGCGAAGAAGACCTTGTAGCGTCCGGCGTGCGTGGTCAGGAGTATCGGGTCGCCGCCCGTGTGCCCGTCGCGGCTGTCCGGCCAGAAGCCGCCCGGTGGGTTCATCCCTGCTTGGTACGTGATGGTCGCCGAGAGAGTGGCAAGAAGCAGCACCGCAGTATGGGCCCTCTTTACCGGCGTCGTCGTCGTCTCTGTTCCAAGGCCATCTTCTTCTTCCTCCCTGTCCCAAATTAATTCTTTATATTGCTCGGTTATCGGCCGGAAGCTAGCTATATTGAAATACTGAAATAATAATTCTACTCATGCATGTTCATGCAAAAGCATACGCGTACCGTGTGTTTTCCTCGTCGGCATCCGTCCAGCAAGAGCACATGCTGCTCCAGCATGACCGCAACCTCAAGCTTAGCCAAATCCAATGGGAGCTTAAGCGTCTGCAATGCAGGATATATATTACACGAAACTGATAAAATTTACAATTGCATGAAGCTGTTCATGAGATTCATCACAATACAAAGTCGTCGTGTGCTGCTCAAGATTGACTTTGAAAAGGCTTATGAATAGGTAAACTAAATATATTTTTATTCCAAATGATGCAGAAAAAAGGTTCAGCGTAGAGAAAAGTTTGTTTTTGGTCCCTCAAGTTCACCAAAAGTATAAACCTAGCCCTCAACAAAATTTGAGAGACATTTGGTCCTTTAAATCTCAAAACCCAGTAAGTTTGGCCCTAATCCGGATTTCTATGGAAAATCCGGCACGTGGAAGCGATTTGATCTCTCCTTCTCTACTTTCTCTTTCATAGAGGGGCAATATACTCTTATCAAGCACCTTGTGTGAATCAACCCTGCATGATGGCGGCGATGTTGTCGAGGCAAAAGCCAGCATCACGCGTTGGTGGCAGCTGCACTACATGTTGGAATATAATGTCCGATCCTCTGTCATAGATCGGTCTTTTGGTTGCATTGCCTAGATCATGCACTTCTACATGGTATCAGAGCCAACAGGTCTCGAGTTCAAGACCCGGCTGGTGCAGTAAAATTGCAGCCCACTTTCGGTCCATCTTTAGGCCAGAGGGAGCCACATGTGAGGGGGATTGTTGGAGTATAATGTCCGACCCTCTATCATAGATCGGTCTTTTGGTTGCATTGGCTAGACCATGCACTTCTACACTACGGTCATGCCTCGCCGCTGTCCCTTGTCAACTCCATGCCCCCTTCTCTGCATGGCGTGCGGGACAAGGGGCTAGTCGGCGGCGTGGAAGCTCGGCGGGTGGCCCGAGCAGTATAAGATGCATGGTTGTGGTTGCCACAACGGTTGGACAGGGATATGATGGAGAAGAAGGCGCTGCTTGAAGGTACGGTGGAACGCGATGAGTGGTAGAATGATTAGGCAGTGTTGATGATGCGGGTGGCCAGCTGTGCATGAGCCACTTCCGCCACTGATATGGTCCATGGTGCAGAGGCGGTGAGAAAACAGTGATTGCGACCGTGTGCCAGTTGATGGCCTCCGTCAAATTGATGCTCTGGGGCGACATGTTGACCATGAATTCAGCATAGTCCGACCACCCATCCATGCACACCAGCGGCGTGAAGCAGAGGCGAGACATAGGTGCAGTAGAATGGACGGGACCCCGACGAAATTCTCTATTGTCGTTGGTGTGCTGCACAAACACACAGAAGGGGCTTGAGAAAATGACATTGCAATATGAGAGAGCCAAAAGGGGGAGAGGAAACCGGTGAGACGTCATCGATTTTCCTAAAACTTCTGGTTTTGGGAGAAATGTCACTAGTTGAGACATGAGGGACCAAAATCGACCAAAATAAGTTGAGGGATGAGACGTTGAGTTTCTGTAAACTTGACGAAGGACGAAAAACATACTTTTCTCTTTTGTATATGTACGTTGGGAGTAAGGCAAGGTGATCATGTAGCTCCTCTTCTCTTTAACATAGTTGCAGAGCAGGGTGCTATCCCTTGTGTCATACTCCCTCCGTTCCCAAATGTAAGGTGTATTATTTTTTCAAAAAGTCAATCTGCTCTAACTTTGACTAAGTTTGTAGACAAAAATATTAATTCTTTGAATACCAAATCATTATTACTAGATTCATCTAGGAATATAGTTCTATATTTTACTAATGTAGTATTGTAAATCTTTATATATTTTTCTATAAAGTTGGTCAAACATAGATACCATTTGACTTTTTGAAAAATTAATACACCTTACATTTAGGAACAGAGGGAGTATTAAATATGGTAGGAGGTATTGCTCTACTACATTATGTAGTGATTTAGAAGCTAAGCACAAAGATCGGGATCGGCACTAAAGAAAACGGACACTCCAAGACCAAGAGCAAAGATGGTATGGCAACAGAATAAAAACCAAATGAAATACATTTGGTTAACTAGCCTAGTATTAGCATGCCTACAAGCCATGAGGTTTTGGGTATTTTGGACCGAGAAACCATGAACAAAAGTCTCTTGTGCAAATGGGTTTTGAAGCTGGAGAATTCTAAGGGGATATGCATCAAATATTGCCTAAAATACCTTTAGAACCAAACTATATCAAAGATTGTAGCACCTATTGGATCTAACTTTTTGTAGAGTAAAGTGGGAGTTCATTCCAATTTCGAGCAATATGCACTATTACATAATCGGGCATTAGAAGTGTGCCTTGGAGTTAGTTTTGTCCCCCCAAAGCAAAGATGCCTATAGTATCACATTGGAGACAGTTATTTTTGTTATCCAAAGTACCAGAGGTGGTTAGAGCTCGCATGTAGTAAAAGGTTGAGGTGGTATTTATTATGAAACCGCTTGTAGTTTATATACGTCGCAAGCGGTTTCAGTATCAAAACCACCTCTGCTTTGTGAGTACCTCGACGCACATCCATTTCCCTTCTATTTCTCTCTGGATTCTCGTCCGCCCCCCTTCATTTTTCTTTCCTTCCAAAATCCTATCACTGCCACGTTCCCCTTCTTGAGCACGCTGAGTGGTGACTTCACCGGGAACCACAATCAACCAAGGCCCTCGCTGAAGCAGGGTGGCATCGTGCCAGGGAGGAGGGGTGCTACCACAGGGAGGAGAATTCACCTCCGCCAATATACACCTAGGCCACCAGTAGTGGATTTTAAACATATAGCAGGTGCTTCTGGCTGTGAAGCCGTTCCCAGTGTTTACATCATTGGAGGCAGTTTATCCCTATTAGCTACTTGCGGTGAGATGATCATTGCACACAATTTAGGGAACGACCCCCAATACTAGGCCCATTAGTGAAGTAGTCTGAGCGGCGGAATGGGGAACCGCCTCAGGCGGCCAGGCCCATGTAGCAAAACGACTTCCAATTCCCAAATCAATACTAGTGATGCTAAGAGAATTGTTGGAGATGGGACTACGACATTATTCTGCGAAGATATATGGCTTGCAGAGGAATCATTGGCTACAAAATTCCCTTGGTTGTACAATATATGGTGCACCAAGAAAAATATTGTGAAGCTTGCTAAAGCTGAGAGGAGGGATTTGTTCAAATTCGGAAGGACTATTCATTAAGAGATTGTTGATCAATGGAGCAGCCTGAACAACGTTGTGGAACATATTTCATAAAGTGGGAAAATGATAGGATGACATGGATAACTTAGAGGAAACAAAGGTTTACTTTTAGACATTTGTATCTTCAACTGAAATAAAATGATCTTGTTAGGTACAAATTCATCTGGAAGTACTTGATCCCTCTACAGATCAAAATCTTCATCTGCCTCATGTTTAGGAATAGCATTCTTACCAAGGATAATCGATCAAGAGACGAAGGGGTGGAAATAAACAACGCCACTTTTGCATGCATAAGGTGACCATTAACCGTCTTATGTTTGGATTTGTAGACCCCTTAATAATGTTGAAGACATGGTGAAGAATGGGTGAGATATTTCCTAAAATGCCAATAGAAACAAGTGCTATGTGGAGGAGTAACTATTTGTCGGACTATTTGAAAAAATTCAGAAATGATGCATGTTATAGCGGAAATTTCCTAATGATCATATGACTGTAATTTTCAGACTTAACCTTAATTTGAGTAACTGGAGTATCTTGCAGAAAAGCCCCGGGCACGAAAGCATCGAAGAAAGTGTGAAGTGATCAAGATGGTAATTCCATAGTTTTACTTGATCAGTCATATATAGTTGGAATCTTGTCATGAGGATTGAAGCATAGTGCTTTTTGCCGTCGACCTTCGTCCTAACTCTCAGTAATTTGGATTCTGGTGGCTTTGTTTGCGTTTTTGCCATTTTGTCTAGTAATATCCGCTAAGTCTAGATGTGTTGGATGTTATAGAAGCCTATAAACTTAGGCCTTCTTTGGTTCATAGGATATGAATTTTATAGGAATAGGAAAATCATAGGAAGTGAAATGACATGCATCTCAATTCTTATAGAGAAAGAGATGTCATTTGGTGCATAGGATAGGAATTTTTCCATTGAGTTTAGACTAATGTTTATTTCCTTCCAAAATGTGAAGGATTGATTCCTATCCAACATAGGAATAGGAATCCATTCCTATAAACAAAAGGGCTTCAAAGGAGTTTTTCCTTTGCAAATGCTATCCTGTAAAGTTCCTACAAAATACCTACAAATCAAAGGAGGCCTTATAGTGAGAGAATGCAATGCCGCCTCGCAAAATGTTGGCGGTTTTTCTATGTTGTAAAACCGCTGGTGGTTTTTATTGGAAATCGACGATGAGGCTTGTCGCTTAAAAAAATCGATAATTAGGTATCTATTACTTACTCCATTTAATAATTGAAGGATTATTTTTTAGATTTTGCTAATTCTCAGTTGCCTAAAATTCTCTTTAGTGTTAGTCGATTCAGTGCGAAGCCCCAAGTTCGAACACTGCAGTGCCATGACAAGTGCCAGCAGAGTGCGAGGATGCCGGCGAGGCCTTGAGCAAGAATGACTAGGATCCGGCAATGGTACGACAACGTTATTGTAGGTGAGACCAAGTTGACTAGTTTATGTGGGAAGGCGGGTACGGGCTCGCTCAAGAAAATATGGTGTGGAGAGAGGATTAGAGGCAGGGCCTAGACCAACAACGAGTTTATGGCAGGGTGGCGAAGCGTGCGGCTAGCTCCGTCAGACACAAGAGTGGAGGGGGAGCAGTTGGTTAGGCTGGTAGCATGGGGGAGGAAGGAAGAAACTATAGTGTCCGGAAGGTTGAAGGAAGAACACAATCGTTGAATACGGAACCAAATTGACTGAGAATATATATAGGGCTTCGCTAGACTTACGGACAAGTCTCATGGATTCAATCCTACAGGCTGATATGGCATGCCTTGATTGGAAATAAGGTTGGCGCCTCGATTGAAATCAGGGGGAAGAGCGATTTATGGGGGAACACGTCCTTCCGTAGGCTGGGTTCCGTAGGAACGAGACCGTAGATGTAGTATTTTTGATATATATAATAAAAGAGCAGCCATTTGAGGGATAGGAGTCTTTTTTTTGGGCCAAATTTATAATCGTATGGTTCACTAGTTAACTCATGATATTGTCTATCATGAAACTAGGGTAGTGATTCCGTTTAGGAAAAAAACTAGGGTAATTATATTTAATTAACACTCACCCTGCAATTAATATTTGAACTAACAATTTTTCTAAAGCACATCTAGATGTGCTCTAAGTATTGCACATCTAAATCCTATGTCATTTATTTTACGCTAAGATTCGTGTAAAATTTTCTTTTGTCTTTTCCCTTTTTCTTTTTAGTTTAATTGTGTCATTTAGATGTGCAATAATTAAAGCACATCTAGATGTCCCCTAAACAGTCCCACTAACAAATTATCAATTCAATGTTGGTAAATCTCAGTCAACTACGACTACTTGTTTATGTCGCAGTCGACGACAACGATGCAATCTTCATGAGATATTGTGTGGAGATTTAAAAAAATTCTTTATATGATATGTCACTTGATTGAAACTTCAGTTTCAGTAGAGTGAACCCAATTCACACCCTTATCAATTAGTAGTACGTGTAAAGTAGTAGCATGGAGTAGACGTACCCTTTGCCTTGTTCCGCGAGGTCCATGAGCTCATCCCACCAGTATCTCTGGATGATGAATTGGGTGGCGGTGTAGGCGAGAACAGCTGGGAAGACGAGGCCAAAGACGTAGAGGGTGGAGTGAGTCTCCCTGCAGCTTCCCAAGGTGTAGGCGACCAAGAGGCCGAGCAGCGCCACCACGACGTGGCCGTAGAGGACGTACCACCACCGTCCATTGCCGTCGCCGTCCTTGAACTTGCTTCTGATGGTGGTTAGGAGCATGATGCCCCTGAGGGATGCGATGAACGCGGCTGTGTTGCAGATGAAGAAGGCGATGAAGCGCCGCGAGTGGTGTTGGTCCTCCATAACCGGGCTGCCGGGGCGGTGGCCTTCCCGGCTGTCGGGCCAGAAGCCGCCCGGCGGACTCAGCCCCGCCGTGTAGGTGACGGTGGCGGCGAAGATGGAGAAGAGCATAAGAATCTTGCGCCGCCGCTCGAGCTTGAGGCTGAGCGATGGGCGCTGGGGGTCTCCGGGCCCGGGGTCCGGTGGCCTAGGCCTGAAGAGCGCACGGTACGCGGCGTAGCCTGTGATGTAGACGGAGACCGCTGAGACCAGCACGGAGGCGACGACGGTGGTGGCTGTCCCCCTGCTGGCCCCGGCGGCGTAGGCCACCAGGACCGCGAAGAAGTCGAGCACCATGACCACCCTGAGCGCCGTGAGGAGCCGGACGACGAGCAGCCTCTTGCTGCCCTTGCCCATGCTCCGCTCCATGAGGAGCAGGAGGAGGATGACCACGACGGAGGTCATGAAAGCCATGGCGTTGCTGTAGTAGAAGGCGTTGTAGCGGCGGCGGTCCGTGATCAGGAGGACCTGGTCGCCGGTAAGGTGGCCGTCCTCGGTGCGCAGCCAGACGCCGCCCGGTGGGTTGAGCCCGGCCACATAGGTCACTGTCGCCGCCAGGATGGCCATGAGCATGAGGTACTTGCGGAGCTCCAGCATGATGCTCATGGTGGCCGTAGGCGCTATTTGGTTTGCCATTTACCTATGTGAGACAAGACAAGGGCTAGGACACCCACATGGCCCGATCGAAGCTCGCTCTCGCAGATGCTATATATACTACTAAGTTTATGGCATGCATGGATGGATGGAGCTGTTCGTCAGCATGAGGGTGCATGCCGACGGCGCGGGTTGGCAAAGCATACTCCGATTTGGCATGGTGGATATCTCAATGATCAATCGGCAAAAGTCCTAATCAGATTATTTGACTATATAAAATCATGGATGATTGCTTTGCTTGATGGTGAACAGAGACGAATACTGACTCCATGATATGGTTGTTGGCGAGTCCAAAGGCACGCCGCCGCCTACGACCACACGTCGAGTGTCTCTCCTCTCCTGCACCTTCGTTCAACCTTCGCCGGTATGACTTCCAAGCCAACGTTGTCTCTGCGATATTTGCTTCAGTCTATAGATTTGCGGACTAGTGGCGGAGCATTGTTCGGAATATTTTAGTTTCCTTTTTTGCCCTGCAGGTGAGCCGCTCTTCATATTATATTAGAGCATCTCCAGCCGCGCCCCCAACATGGCCGCCCAGGCGAATTTTTTTTCGCCGGCGTCGAAAAATCGGCCCAGTCACGCCCCCAAAGACCCTTTCTTCGCCAGCTCGGGCCGAATTGGCGTCGGCGGACCCAGGCCGAACCCGGCGCACTGGGGCGCTTGGCGGAGCCGGCCGAAGCATTTTTGGCGCGAAAATCGGCGGGGCCTCCCTTGCAGCGACTCGGCTGTTCTCGTCGCTTCGTCGTCTTCATCGGCTCGGTTCTCGAGGGGGAATCAATGCCAAAGCTGCCACGCGCTGCCGCGCCGGTCAGCCTCCATTGATGCCTCACGGGCGGCGGGGCGGCGCAGTGAAGGCGTGGCGACGCGCGTCCATTGCTCGCCACGCGTACACGCGGCGGCCACGCGGGGAGCCACTCGGCCGTAGCTATATAAGCGCCCCTTCCTGCACCGGTGAGCCACGCACAGACCTCGCTCTCCACCACCGACGCCCCCGTTCCTCCCTCTCTTCTCGCCATTTCCACCTCACCCAATGGCCGAGCGCTTCCTAGGCGATGGCGCGGCGGCGAATGGCTTCGGCCGCCGCCACCTTCACGAGGACGAAGCCAGGCTTCTCTACGAGGCCGAGTACCCAGTCCCGCCGGACATGCAGATGCCCGGGGCGTGGAGAATAAGCGCCGCGGGGTCCCGGTGCCACCACCGCCCACCGGGGCAGCCAGGCGTGGGGAGATCGCCCGCATCCGCTCCTCCCTGCCGCAGGCGGCGAGAGAAGGGCCGAGGTAAACCCCTGACAGCCCGCTGTGGAAGCCGTACTTCCGTCGCCACCACGACGAACAGCTCGCGGCCACCAACGGCATCATGCCCTCAGGGAACTACAACGCCGACGGCCGCCGCCGATGGTGAGGCGTGCCCGGCCGCACGCTGGACGCCGTCCTCGAGTACATCCAGGCCGGCAGCACGCCGCGGCTAGAGTACCCCCCCACACCTTCTCCCGACGGTGTGGGAGCTCGTGGACGCCGATGCGCATGGAGCCGGCTTCCTCCTCCTCGCCCGGCCGCTCGTCCGGCTCTCCCTCCCTCCTCCCTGTCAAGTCGGAGCCACAGGACACGCCTGTCAGCCGGCGCACACGCAGCTGCGGCATCCGCATCGCTGAGTCCTCCCCCACCTCTGCCTGGCTCGTCAGGCCGAAGGTGGAGTCCGGCCTCCCCACGGATTATGAGGCCATCGCCCGGTCCGGCTTCTCTGACGAGGCCGCCCTACAGTGGGCGCGGGACGACTACCGCCGCGACGAGATGGTCCGGCAGCGCCGTGTCCTGCAGGAGATAGCTGCCCGCCGACGTGGGTGCGAGGACGAGGATGGCGTGGTGATCCTCGACAGCGACGACGACGAGGATGTCCCCGGGCCTTCCAACCAGCCGCGCCTCGGCGACCCTGGGCAGGGAAGCAGCAGGGCCGGCGGCCGGTGAGAAGGCGACGACGGCGGCGGTGACTACATGTAGTTCTACAAGCTCCTCGGCATGTAGAGCTTCACGGCGGCGGGCGGGCGAGGAGCGGCGGCAGGCCTAGCAGTGTCTTCTTTTTTCTTTTCTTTTTTTAAAATATTTGATGAACTCGCCGCAGTTTGTTTAAATTTGCGCCTTGTTAGTGCGAATGTGGGCCGGATTTGGTTTTTCAAAAAAAAAAAACGTCGTGGGGGCGGTGACTGGGTAGCAACCCGCCCCCGGCACGGGGTTAGCGCCGGTTCGCTGCCAGGCGGCGATTTTACGCGCCCCCTGGGGGGCCAACGGCTGGAGATGCGCTTACTCTCTCTGATTCCAATTAATTGATGCCTACAATATAAAATAGACATTATAGAGATTGCGTCTCATAATTCGAACATGTTTGCTATTTCACATCTAGATGTGAGATATTATCTCACGTCTAACTCTTTCATCCTTGATTTTTTTTAAATCTCCCATAGATTTTAAAGATGAGGGTGTTAGATGTGAGATAATATCTAACATCTAGATGTGATATTGACATACCCTAATTCGAATTGTAAGGAGTATGTTATACACTTTCCCATTCATATTAAGTGCATGTTCGGAATCTCTCCCGGTATGCTAACTCCGCTCCGCGCGAGCGGTCTGAGCCACTCCCAGCAATTGTGCAGGCGCTCCCTCCGCTCCGGGAGCTGCGGTGACGGAGCGGAGAGGATCCGAACAGGACCTAACAGTCCCGATTTCATACAACTTTACACTAAATCAGTGACAATTAGGGCCAGTTCTTTTAGGCAGCTTAAAAAATAAGCTGCCTCTCCTCGGCTTAAAAAATAAAACCGTTATTAGAATTTGTTGAGGCTTCTAGATTAGTTACCTTATAACATTTGAGAAGTCCCAATGAAAAAAAGGAGGCGGCTTATGGAAAAAGCTAAGGAGAAGGTGGCTTATTATGTAAGCAGCTAAAAGAACTGTCCTTTAGTACTGATGAAAGAGTATTATAATATACTCCCTCCGTCCCAAAATTCTTGTCTTACATTTGTCCAAATACGGATGTATCTAGTTACACTTTAGTGTTAGATACATCCGTATCTAGAAAAATGTAAAACAAGAATTTTGAGACGGAGGGAGTATTCATGAAGAGAAGAAACGGAATTTCGTTTTCTCTACATATGTGGCGGGGCACGCCATGGGACATGCCTCACTACGTGGCAGACGTAACAACACCTTGCGTGAGCAGTCTTGACGACTTAGCCAAGTAATCATATTTTAATTTCAGCTACTATAATTTAATTCAATAATTCTTTTACTTATACTATCAAAATATGAGATCCCAAAACAAAACAATGATTTTTCGTTCCCATTTCAATGATGTACAAAAACAATTTGAATTAATTCAAAAGAAATTTTTTTCATAATACATTTTTCAACTATTTTCTTATTTCAAAAAATTGATTTTATTATTTCAAAGACCATTTTCAATTATTACTTCCAAAAGACCGATTTCAATACACCAATTGGGTTGTTCAATTAAAACACCAATATCAGTTATTTCAAAAGACCGATCTGAAAAATTTCAAAAGACACGTTTCGATTATTTTAAAAGACCCATTTTTATTATTTAATAAAGAAATTAAAATTATTTGCAAGGCTGATTTCATTTTTTTAAAGCCCAGTTATAATTAGTTCAAAAAGGAAGATTCATATTATTTTACAATGACCAATTTAATATATTACCGATTGCAGTAATTTGAAAAGGCCAATTTCAGGTAATTCAATGGACCAATTACAATTATTTCGTAAGAATTGTTTCAACTATTTCAAAAAATCAATTGAATTCTTTTAAAAATATCAATTTCAATTTTCTAAAAAGCATGACTTGAACTATTTCAAAAGGCCCTTAATAAAAAAAATGTCTCGTTGGCACGTGGAGATGTTTCAAAAGTTAATGAAGATAATATGCTCATTCTTGGATTGAACCTTACCGACTTGAACCCGCTTCCAGGTAGTCGTCGTCTTGTAAATAACCGTGTTCTCCTTAGTGCGGGGATATTAAACACTCGCCATGGTCGCTACTTTATTCAAATTCCCAGAGTGGGGCACTAGTAATCTCTGTATCATTTAAATATCAATAACATTTTATTTATAAGTGTAAATTAGATCATAATTTTTCCTAACTTTAAATAAATAAATAAATAGATGGATCGAATCAAATAAGTTTTACTTTTTGTTGACAATATTTAGGTTACATTTATGTTTTGAAATTTCCCTAGCTTTGACTTGAAACTTTTCTATGCTTAACATACACCATTATATCTTCCATGTTGGAATTCTCCAAGTTGAGATCATGGAGGGACAGTCCACGTCCTATAGACAAAATCATCTTGAACATAAATCATCGTGCTGCATTTTCATTTAGGAAACTATAACAAATGAATTTGAACTTGTCCGTATGCCCATTATGAACATTTCGTCCGCCCATGTCCCATGTCCGAGCAGCTGCATCGAGTTCAAAATATGGGTAAAACAAGTTGGCTTTATGGGCAGGGCAATGGGGTTGTGCACTGTGCAAAAAGCCCAATACAAGACCATACAGTATAGATGAACAACCGAGATATCAGGCTCTGTGTTGCCGAAATCATTAATTGAGGAGTACTCGTTGCAAAGATCACCCCAAACCCCTATGTCGTGACAAGTGGCGCGCTGTGCGCGCCACTTGTCGCAACCTGAGCGTTTTTCTTTTTTTCGTAGATCCGTTTATTCAAAACATTTTATCTATTAAACCGTGTGTCCAAATCTCGAACCGTTTTCACCGTTAAATTCCTCTCGTCGAGATCTTCAAAACTAGATCCCATATTGATAGGTTTTGACGAACTTTTTTCACGAAAAAACCGGACAAAAAAACCGAACCGGGCGCACTGATTTTTTCCCTTTCCGAAAGAGGCACGGCCGTGACTCTCGTGAAAGCACAACCGTGCCTCTCGCTGAAGGAAAACCATGACTCTCGCGAAAAAAAATATATTTTTTTCCCTTTCCGAAAGAGGCATGGCCGTGATTCTCGCGAAAGCACAACCGTGCCTCTTGCGGAATCAAAACCGTGACTCTCGTGAAAGAAAAAAAAAACAGAAAACACATTTTTTTCCTTTCCGAGAGGAACGGCCGTGACTCTCGCGAAAGCACAACCGTGCTTCTCGCGTAAGCAAAACCGTGACTCTCGCGAAAGAAAATAAATAAAAAACGTGTTTTTTTCCCTTTTCG
>LR738713.1:660174473-660212612 GCA_902687465.1 Secale cereale
CGCGAAAAAAAAAAAAAAAACAGAAAACGTATTTTTTTCCTTTCCGAGAGGCACGGCCGTGACTCTCGCGGAAGCAAAACCGTGACTTTTGCAAAGAAAACGTGTTTTTCGCACACAAAAAAATTCCCCGAATTTTTCTTTTTTGTTGAAAAGTTAAGGAAGACCGGTGGAAAACCAGAACATCGAAAAAAACCGGGAAAAAATCGTTCAATAATCCGAAAACGCGTGCGGAAAAATAAAAATAAAATAAAATCCGGAAGAAGCGTCCAGAGTGCGACACGTGGCAAATGGCCGAGAGCGCGCCAAGTGACGCTGATCGCTGCGAGGCTCCCGAAGAAGCGCTCGTTAACTAGTTGCTCCCCTGTGTTGCCCGACCTCCAAACAACATTTCGACAAGTAGCAGGTGTTAGTTTATCCCTCTATTGTATTGAAAACGTCTCATTCACAATGAAACATAATGGTTTCATGTCTTTGCTTGGAAACTAAGAATCAAGTTTAGGAGGAACAGATATGCCTAAGCGCCTCTGAAGATTGGACTGGGCTCTTACCCTGGAAGGGTGTCACAAGCTGGTTTGCCAAATATCAAACGTGAAATTTTCCGACGAGCCCAAAAATCAACATTTCAAGATGCACCATATATAATGCACTGTAAAATATGCATGCATATATGTGGCACTGAAACAAATTGGAATCCACTTCAATTCAAAATGAAACTACCTGTGTCACACGGATCAAGATAAATTGATCGAATATATCTTATTTTCTGAAAGCAACAGAAATATAACTCAGCGAAGAAAGCGTACAATTGAAAGGATATATAGTACTCCAGTAAGGGAGATATAGCTAGGTACTAGAAGTATTCCAATATCACTCGCTAATACTCATACATATGCGGAAGTGAGAGACGTATGGTACGTCGACCGGAAACACGTACGTACGGGCATCATGGCAGTGTGCGCCTGAAGAGCCGAAACCACGCCGCTTTAATCCCCGTACGGCGGCGACGCGGCGGCGGCGGTGTCGGCGTCGCCTCGGACTTGGATGATTCCCAGTTTGATGCATGGCGACGTTTGCAGAGTTGGTCCTTGCAGCTGCAGGCTATTCCCGCCCTCTCTAGGTCCCGCGGCTGCACGGCCGCATGACTATGCCATCGTGCGTTGACAACGGTGACATCACACCGGACGGTGAAACCGTCGTCCACGAGGTACTCCGATTCTTCGAGCTCTGCCCTCGTGATCAATGGACTGGGTGGACCATGACGACTGTCACCAATTCGACGGAAGGTCAACCGGAAGCTGTTGCAGTACGTTGTCGCCGGAGCGGGCCGGCCGTGGTGGGGGACAATAGTGAACTGGGCATGGATACTGACGGGGCGGTCGCAGCTGTTGGCGAGGGCGAGGCCGAGGCAGATGCGGTCGGCGGCGGCGGAGGATGTCCCGTTGGGGTAGAACAAGATGTACCAGGTGCAACCACCCGCCTCGAACGTTTTGGATTCCACCGACGAGCCATCGGGGAACAATTTGGTCTGCGAGTAGCCTTGGATTGTGAGGATGTGTGAATGGCACCTGGTCGCCGTGGTGGTGATGGTGGAGGCGGAGACGCTGTGCACGTTGGTCGACATGGTAGATTTGGAGAAGGCTTGAGTTCCGAGCGTGGGTATCTATCCGCCGTTAGGGATATATATGTCCCAAAGTTTGTTCACAGATCGCCACCAAAGGCGCTCCCAAAGTTTGTTCATATATCGCCACCAAAGGCGCTCTCGTCCATATCTCTACTGTAGTTTCTATCTACGTACGTAACAATTTGTTTTGATCCGATCCTCCATATTGATTTTTTTATCCGAAACCAATGGCCTGCAAAAGTCACGTTTCAATCCCACGGCCAGATACCCCTCATATAACACCGCACAAAATCCCCTAAAAAACCGCACAAAGGAAAGTACCCCTCCGAATCCATATCCCCGTTGTTTCTAACTGCCAGATTTCTACGCAGTCAATTCCTCGGCCTTTGCTCGCCACGAAATAGGGAAGCCCTAGATCGACGCGATCGAACTACTTCTACGCCGTGGGATTAATCATTAAATCGAGTTGCTACGGTTAGCCACTACCAGAATTTACCCAATTGCCGACGGCCTATCTTAGGCCGTAGGCGTACAAAAGCTGTCGGCATATGTTCATCTATGTCGACGGAGGCCCTCGGCGTAATACGGCTGTCGGGACCGCTCGAGGTACGCCTACGGGGGCCGTCGGCATAACCCCGGGACCAGCTACCCGGTGAGCGGCGACCGTTTGACGGCGTCGGACCAACGCTGTCGGTTGCTAACGGCGGCCGTCGCCATATCTAGCCATCGACATAGATTTGCTGACATCACTGACCAACGCCGTCTCCACGTCATCGAACCGAGGCGTAGGGGGTCCGTGGTGTGGCAGAGGTATGTCGACGGCCTAGCCATTGGCGTAGGCTTGGCCCATGGCCTCTGCCACGCCATCAATCGCGTGCTTCGCCACCTCATGGATCTAGGGCATCGTCAATCCGTGTGCGCAGCTATGTCGACGGCGTAGTCGTCGGCATATAATTTGTGCCAATTATTCCCAATATTATTTATTATTTTCTTTTTTTTTCACAACATAAATGTGCCTTATCTAAAAAAACATACCTCAATTATATATTGATTGCCCTCCTCATGGAAGTCGTTGCCGCCGTGTTACGGAGGGGGGAAACGGTCTACACAGAGGGAATCTGGTTAGAGGTAGGAATCGTGCACGTCGGGTCGAGCCAGAGCGAATCTATTGACGGGTTGGGTCCAGACCCTGTTCACATGTTGCTATGGGCTGACCTATCGCAATCAGGTGCAAGAGTCCACTGGTCAAAGCCCGTATGGTAGCAGTCAAAGGGCTAGATCATCTGATCAACGGGTCTTGGGTTTAGTTTGGTCCGGTGGCCTTTGGGGTGTAGCTATGCCACCGAAACATCGCACGGGTCCTCATGCATGTCTGAAAGTAATGTGGCATGCGTAGACGCCCTTCTTGGCTCCTGGGTGTGGCTCCCCTCCACGGACGGCAGTGCCGCCCTCACTTAGAGGGGGGAATCATGCGCGTCGGGTAGAACCAAAGGGAATCTAGTGGAGGGTTGGGTCCAGACCCTGTTCAGGGATGTTCCTATAGGCTGACCTATCGGGTCAACGGGTCCAGGGTTAGGCCGGCCAGGAGGCTTGGGGGGTAGCAATCCCACCAAAACACCTCACCGGGTGCTCATGCATGTGTGAAAATGATGTGGCATATGTAGACGCCCGTCTTGGGGCTCCGGGGTTAGGCCCCCCTCCATAGACGACAATGTCGCCGTCACTTCGAGAGGGGAATCGTGCGGGTACGACTGAATATATTTGTATTTTTTACCGTACTTTACAATGGTGCCGAAATTGTCACGTGGATAGCTAGATTATGTAAAAATAATAATTAAATTTTGTTAGGACATTTTTAAAATAAATTAAATTTAATGTAAAAAATAAAAAAAGGTACGCCGACGGCATAACCGTTGGCATAGGTGGAAACAACGTATGCTGACGGTATAACCGTCGGCATACCTCACACCTTATCCAACCGACCGGGCATCCCACGACCCGACCACCCATTCGACCTAACCCGCTCATCCGCTCGATCCAGCCTCATCGCTGCTCGATCCATCCCCGCCGCCGCTCGATCCCCGTCCCTCGATCCCCCCGGCGTCGGCCATCCCCGCCCCACATCGCTGCCGCCCCTTCTGCGCCGCCGCCGCCCTTGTCCTGACCGCATCGCGCTGTCCCCGCCCCGAACCGCTCGCCCCCATCCCTGCCCCGCACCGCGCGTCCTCGCTCCGCACCGCCATTGGCCTTCCCCACCCGCCCCGCATCGCCCCCGGCCGTCCCTGGCCGCCCGCACCACGCGGCCCCATCCTCGCACCGGCCCCGTCGTCCTCGCCCCCTTCCCGACCCTCCTGCTGCTGGAGAGCTGGCCGCGATCGCGGCTATGGCGTTCCGGTGCCCCCTTCCCGGCCCTCCTCTGCTGCTGGTGAGCACCGGCAAGTCCCGCCCCCACCCCCGACCAACCGGCCCTCTCCAGCGTGAGGATTTTTTTCCTTTTTTGTTAGTTTTGTACCTACTGTTCTTTACCTGCCGTGACATAATTATGCAATATACTCAAAAATAGTAATTTGGCACCGAGAGAGTAACTGAAAATTATGCAATATACTTGAAGCATGTATGTTGGGTGTTTGCAAGTGACGTTATGCAACTAGCAATTATATATGTGCTCCGTGGGTATATGAAAATTTGAGGGGTGTACTTGGCATCTCTGGGCGGATTTGTAGTTCATGGTGATATTTGGACTCAGGACATAGTTGAGCGGTGTACTAGGCATCTGCCAAATTTCATGGTAAAATATGCTAGTTTCTGTTCTTCGCAGAGAAGGCTAGAACGAGTGCCAAGACTAGCAAGTTTATATGCCTTTTTTTTTTTAGTTTTTTGGTACTGTTTGCAGGTGGATAGTTTGCAAAATATTTACTAATGGATGTCATTAGCAGTATGATTTTTTCCAATTTCGAAGTGTCAATGTTGTATGTGATGTGATGATATATATATATATATATATATATATATATATATATATATATATATATATATATATATATATATATATTTCGCACGGTGGAATGAGCATTCTTTGTTGTGTCACATCTCCGTGATGAGTGGTTTTTGTTCATGATGGTATTGGAAAATAATGATGAAATATTTTTTGACACTTCATGGTCTTGCTAAAAAATAGTAATTTGAGCAAAAATTGCAACTTGTTCATGAGGATTTAACATTTCTAATACTTTGAATGTGAAACTTTAAGTGGATGAATTTATTTTGTATTGCTCATCTAGTAAATAAATCTATGAAGACATTGGTGATCAAATTTTATTTGTCGGTAAAATTTACAGGCTTTGTGGTGTTGCATATCTTTGGAGTCATCGTCGTCTAAGGCATTGGTACGTGATCTCGTCGCTGTTTGACTACTTCGTCTACAGTCGAGGGTGAGCTACGAATCCATCTTAATAATCATGTCACTAGATTTTTTTTCTCGTCAAGTCGCGTAACCTAGGCGTCTCCCGTCCGAAATGGTTGCATCAATAAATATGCATTCAATTGCATATTTATCACCGCTACTCTTTTGGATTGTCTAGCGTTTTCCACGGACAGCCTGAGGATGTGTAGATTGGGTATCTTTTCCATGCTCTACCCTGTTTTGAGACAAGATTTTGGTGGCGCCTCCCCGTTATTCTCTAGAGCACATTCTCTCGGCTATTAGCCGAGACGTGTATCTGGAGAACAGTGGGGAGATGCTACCGAAATTTTGTCTCGGAGCGGGGTAGAGCATCGAGAACGTACTCAATCTACACATCCTCGGGTGGGATTAGGACCCATATTTATCTATTAGAGATGTAGGTGGATTCAGTGCCGTCAACGCCGTAGAAAATAAAAATTTGATGTGATTAATTTAAATGAATCCTTAATTTTGTTGTGTGGCTTCCAATAAAGCAGAGGATGGCAGATAATCAGTGGATGTACAATGGTTTTATCCATAGGAATCTAGTAACATCAAAATGGATCGCGAAAAGCGATGTGTATTTGAAGGAGATATTCCGTAGTCCAATGAGAATTATCCCACAATGCCCCTGTGCGAGATGTGCCAGACGTTACCGTAGAAATCAGAAGGACATGCCTGACCACCTTCGCACGCACGGATATATGCCAAACTTTGACATGCCGCCGATAAACTTAGCCGAGTGGGACCGTGGTAGAGAGGAGGTGATCGACAACGCATCAATGGTTATGCGGACGACGGGGTCAAGGACATGCTAGGTGATGTAATTGATGCAGAAACGGCACGTGCGACACCTTCAGAGAATGAACCGGAGGAGCCGGAGGCAACTGCAAAGGCCTTCTTGGAGGTCTGGGCCTCGTTGAAGAAACCTCTTTATGCGGGTGCGAAAATATCCCAGCTGGATGCCATCTCGCAACTGATTGCAGTCAAGGCTTAGAACGGCTGTAACCAGAAATGCTTCGAAGCATTCTTGGGAGTATGGGCTAACAGCCTCCCCGAGGGTCATGAACTGCTGAAAAGCATGTACGCTACAAAGAAAATCATGAAGGCACTCTCCATGGATTATGATAAAATACATGCTTGTTCGAAGAATTGCCTTTTTGTTTAGGCACAAGTATACGGATGACAAGTACTGTAGGGAGTGCGGCTCATCTTGGTTCCTTGAGGTTGTCGATGAGGATGGTAAGCACAGGCAGCTAGCCATCCCCGCAAAGGTTTTTAGGTATCTCCATTTCATAGAAAGACTGCAATGGCTTTTCATCACAGAGGAGTGTGCCAAAATGATGAAGTGGCACAAGGAAGGTATACGGTACAATCCAAATAAAATCGTACATCCATCGGAAGGCGAAGCATGGAAGTCGTTCGATGAAGAATACCCCGAGGAAGCAGTCGAGGCAGGGAATGTCAGAATAGCCATATCAGGTGATGGGTTCAATCCATATGGTATGTCGTCCAATTCATACAGCCGTTGGCTGTGTCCAATTCATACAGCTGTTGGCTCGTGTTTGTAATTCCCCTGAATCTCCCTCCCGATGCCCTAATGCAACGCAAGACCATGTTCTTGTCGCTCATTGGGTGTGTTTATGCAACGCAATTGGGTGTGTTTATGCAGCCGTTGGTGGATGATTTGCACCATTATTGGTACTTTCCGAGGTTGACATACGACTGGGATCTGCAGAGAAATTTCTTGATGAAAGTTTGGTTGCACTACTGCATGCATGAATTTCCCGGCTATGCTCTATTCCGTGGATGGTGTACAAGTGGGAAGATGCCATGCCGAGTGTGCATGCAGGCTCTGCGTTTGATTTGGCTAAGTAAGGGTGGCAAGTTTGTAGCCTTTGACCTGCATCGACAGTTCCTCACTCCAGACCATCCAGACAGAGAAGACAAGAAGAACTTCATGAAAGACCGGGTTGTCCATGAAGGAACCAAGATTCCAACATTTTTGGGGGCAGATGTTCTTGCTCAGCTAAAAGCGCTCAAGCCCAAATTCAAAGGCAAATCCAAAGGCTTCGAGGGATATGGTGAGACGTACAACTATACTCACATTACCCCCTTATCGAAGCTTCCCTATTTTTCCGCCAGGCTTCTTTACTCCGATGACACATCTCATTCTGCACCTTGCGAACGAGGTATTGTTGGGGAGGGGGATGTGCAAAATCATTGGCAGTACGACCCTGAGAGGCAGAAAAAGCATCTCCGATAGAAATGTGGAAACAAAGCTAAGATTGAGGCTTCCATAGCTGAGGCAGTTATCCTAGAGGAGGTGTCATACCTCAGGACATCGTACTATCCAGACCACGTTCCCCATCTGCATAATAAGGGGCCTCGATACAATATAGAAGACCCCAAGTATGAACCCAAGCTCCATCTGTTCAACGAGTAAGGTGGCAGGGTCGGGGCCTCGAAATCTTATAATATGCCACGACAAGAGTGGGAGGACCTCATGTTCTATATGCTGCACAACATCAAGGAAGTTGAGGAAGTGTGGATAAGGTAATACCACTACACCATTCCTTTTTGTCTTTCACAACATCATGTTCTATGTTCACTTAGTCCCGGTGTAACACCGCTTTTCTTCTTTTAGTGATTTTGTTCAAGACGAATGGACATGAATGAATCCTCCTACTGAGGCAGAGGCACTTACTCTTCTCCATCATGGAAACCCTGGACGTAAAAATTTTGTTGCTTGGTTCATGGAGAAAGTAATTTTCCACATTCCCCTATTAAATACCTAGTTCAACATTTATTAGTTAACCAAACTAATGCACCCAACAATTTCAATTATACTTGTAGCCTTGTAGGGAAAAGATCCAAACATATCTATGGATGGCCAATTGAGCTGGGTTTCCATGGGTTTTGACCCTGCCCTCATTACATGTTAAAAGTGTGATGTGAATGGGTATCACTTCCATACAGAGGAGCACCAGAACAGCCGGCCTGATCCCAAAACTATTAATACCAGAGTGTACACCCCTAGTCAAAATTCAATAGACTACTACGGAAGGGTACAAATATATACGAGATTACATTCCGCCAAGGGCACGAAACCCTAAGTTTGCGTGTGTTCAAATGCCGATGGTTCGATCCGCGGGAGGGGCGGAGACATAAGGCTTCCATTGGTTTGGTCAAAGTTAAACCATCAACCATTTATTCCAGAGCCGATCTCTTCATTGCGGCTACCAAAGCTACACAAGTTTATTATCTACCTTACCCATGCCAGAAAGAGTACATAAAGGGTTGGAAAGTTGTGTTCAAGGTGTCGCCACATGGTAAGCTACCGGACCTGAACGAAGATGATTACAACATTAACCCCATGTCATACGAGGGAGTGTTCTATCAAGAGCCACCATATGATGATGTGGCCAAAAATGATGACGCTAGACCTTTGGGTGATGATGATGTGGATCCAAACGATGATGATGCACGGAATGATGGTGAGACCATTGTTAATGAAAATGACATACTTATGCTAGAAAAGTTAAACAAAGACGTTGACGACGAGGAAGAGCCTCCACCTCCGTCAGACAACGAAGATGGCGTGATTGATACTGATGATGAGACCGATCGAGAAATTGGTTACAACAGTGATGATTCGTATGGGTTCTAGCAGATGTACGTTTCATGTCTTCTTTTCTATGGTTTAGGAATATGCCTTTTTATGCTTATTTAATAATGTGTTTTTCATTCCTAGTCGGAGTGGTCGAGCACGTAATCCTACCCCCCAACTACTTGAGGATGACTCCTCACAGTCGAGGGAGAGGTGCCCCTAGAGGAGGAGGAGGCAGAGGGAGAGCCCCTGGAGGGCGAGGGGGTGGGGGGAGAGCCACTACAGGGGGTCATTGCCAGAAAGACCGCACCCTCACCGACTTAGGGGTGTTGTCTTTGAGGCCCTCCTCTAGTGAGCTACGCTCTGACAAGGAGGAGGAGGACGACGAAGAGGATGAGGTTCGGGATGGGGGCGAGGACGAGGAGGTTGGGGAGGGGGACGAGGAGGAGGAGGAGGCAGACAAGGGGGATGGTGGTTGTGGGGATGATGGTGGTGGCGAGGATGATGGTGCTGGCGGGGAGGGGGTTGGCAATAACAAGGGGGGGTTGCATGGTAATGCAAAGCTACTGATACGTCCAAAACGTATCTATAATTTCTGCTTGCTCCATGCCACTTTTGGGTGATATTGCTATGATATTCATACACTTCCATACACTTTTGATCATATTTGGACTAACTTACTAATCCAGTGCACCCCAGTGCCAGTTTCTGTTTTCGGCTGTTTTTGTATTTCAGGTTTTCACGTTACAAGAACTGCCAGGAAAAATCCAGAAAAATTATATAAAAAATCAGCGTTCCGGAAACAACCATGCATCCGAAGGGCAGCCGGGGGGGGGGGCACCAGGGCTCCAGGCGCCCTGGTGGCGCGCCCCCCCTGGGCCGCGCCGGGGGGGCGCCTGGGCCCCCCGAAGCTTCCCCGATGCTCCCCTTTGGCATATATTTAAAGCGTCCTCCGAAACCCTCAGAACAGGAACTCTTTTCGCGATCCCATCTCTATTCCGTCGCCGCTGCCGCTTCCAAGATCGGGAGCACCAGGAGAACTCTTCCCGGCACCCTGCCGGAGGGGAGGATCACCACCGGGAGCTTCTCCACCACCATGGACGCCTCCCGGATGACTCGTGAGTAGTCTCCCTTGGACCATGAGTCCATGACCAGTAGCTATGTGATGTTCTCCTCCCGTTCTTGTGCTTCACTAATTAGTCCTCGTGAGCTGCCCTACATGATCGAGGCACCTATGTAATCCTTGTGCTGTTGCTATGTTGAGTTTGCTGGGATCCGATGGATTATGGGATTATGTTCAGATTGATCTTGAGTAATATATGTGATCTACCTCTTTTATATTTATGTACATAAGTAATTCTTGCATGTTCTCCGTTGTTATTTATTGCTTTGGCCAAGTAATACGTAGTGACTCCAAGAGGGAACGTTATGCTCGATTGTGGGTTCATGCCCCTCGATGACTAGCTTGAGTGACAGAAACATGAGTCTAGGGGATGTGATGTTGCCACAAGGGGAAAACAACGGTGCTTGTGCCCGCGGGTGCAAGGATTGTTTACTTTACGCAAAGTTCTTTTAATGCAATTGTCTGTTGCATTGAGTTTACACTATGGGTGGGACTCGCAACTTAATACCAGCGAGATGTTCTGGATAGATATCTCAAGGTGGATGATTAGTAGTAGATATTGATGGATTTCGGTCTACTTATTTTGGCGTACCGCCCATGCTTTGAACCTCAACCTTTCTGCAATGTAATCAGCATTGGTTTGCGTTCGTGGTCCTGTCAATTGCCCAGCTGTAATTTGTTTACCTCACATAGCTGTTTTATCGTCTTTTGGGAGAGAGACATCACTAGTGAACATCATGAGACTCCGGTCCATATTACCATCATTTATCACACCCGCTATTTACTTTTCGCCATTTACTTACTATTGCAAAACACTATCTATCACTACTATCATTGCTTTTAATCCTTTGTGAACTACAAGGCCGGAGGGATTGACAACCTCTCTGTACTCGTTGGGAGCAAAGTTATTTGTATCTGTGTGCAGGTCCACGTTGATTGCTAATTGCGTCGTTAGCAGTTGACACCTACTTGTTGAACCTAGGAGTCTCTGGGGATTCGATCCTTGGTATATTTGCAAAGGGAAAACACTTCTACATACTGCATCTTACACCTTCCACTTGGGGTAACCAACGATGGGTTCGAGGCCCATCAAGGAGTATTTTCTGGCGCCGTTGCCGGGGACTCCACTCTTCAGGATAGGGGAGTTGCATGCTATCTTTTACCTTTGCTTTTTAGTCTTGTTAGTTTACCTTTTAGTTTTTGCTTTAGTACCTTTTATCGAAAATCACAAAAATAGTTATCTTTCTTACTTGCTATTATGAGTTCTACCAAAAACACTAAATGGGAGGAGTACACCCCTTCTTCCATTACCCCAATTACCACTGTCGGAATCTACAAAAGTAATAAACCTTGTGATTATACTAGTGTTGACGGAGGGTTATGCCCATGGCATGGTCTTCCAGGAAAAGAGTATGAGCCTCAGTTCACTACAAGAGATCGGACATACTGTGACGAGCCAAAAAATGTCATCGAATAGCTAATAACGTCACAAATTACCCCCGAGTGACATTTTATGGGCGTCATGAGCATCGTCACAGAATCCTCGTCATAGATTACTCTTAGTGACGGCGCAAGCGCAAAAATGTCATTGAAATTGGGACCTTCGGTGACGTTATATAGATCGTCATCGACTTGCTACTTCCATGACGGTCGACGAATGTCACATGTTAGGAGAAAATATGCCATAGTGTACCATGTTCAGTGACGAAGCAACGTCACCGAATTTTTGCCACGTAAACACTTGAGCGGTTATCCCACTAGTAGCGTTGCTACTATTACTATGGATGAAGATGGAGTCATCGAAATATAATTACTTTCTTTCGAATAAAAATCATGATGGATTATCAAATCCACTATATTCCAAATGCATATCACAATATGTATTTAATTCACATAAGATTATATAAACAATTTAAAGAGCCAAGTCACATCATATGTTGATATGAAATAAAAATCATATTATATATGAAATCGTCTCAACTAAATCATTCTTTAAACCAAAATGACGGTAAAAAAATAACACTCACTCAAGTTTGACACATACAATAGAAAAGGATGAAAACTAATAATTAACTAAAGACCACATGTGTTGTCCCAATGATTGCAATTTATGATTCAGCAACTATCTTTCCATCACGGAAGGACGGCATTCATGCACCTACAGGTGTGGACTGGGACTGCTGAGTTGCTCGAGCCCTCAAAAGGAAACTAACAAGATTATACGTCTCTTGTTGCTTCTTTGCCCAGTCTTCATTCTTCTCTTGCTGGCTCCTCTTTAGAGCATCCAATTCTTCATGTTGCTTCTTCTTTATCTCTTCAAATGCTTTCTGGTGTGCTTCAAGTCTTACAGCTAACTCCTCCCGATGCCTATAAATAGACAAAACACAACAACGTTGCATCGTAATGAGATGAAAACAGACAAGATAAAATGGTACAAGAGTACCACTAAGAAGCCTACAATCTACGAAATAATGATTTTGAAATAGAAAACTACACTATTAAACGTCAAGGCAAGCATGTCGATGGGCCAATGAAATACTAAACCCAAGAAAAACTTATAATGTTTAAAGACATGCATAACCAAGAGCTTGATTGCAATGTGAAAAGAAGCAACTATGCTAGGACAACACATAAACAAATTTGAAAAAGGCATACTTGATTTCTGGATTAAAAACCATGCATTAAAACCCAACAAAAAACAATGTATTTCTTATTACTAGCACTTGTTTTTCATGCCACTTTGGCTGATTGGATAAGGATCATACCATACATAAATAACAAAGCACTCCTTAGTGCAACTTTCGCTGCAGAACTAAAGATGAATGCCTTGTTCGCACATATTTGTGTTTTCATTTTCACAATCATGAGTGCATTGTGCACACAAAAGCAAGCAAAATAATAATAATAATAACACAAAAATAAAAAAAGACAATTACCTGTTATTTAGATCTGTGTTGATGAAGTAGAGCTCCGAGACCTGCCAGATCTTGAGGCATACCCCATGCTCATACTTCACATAACACATGAGAAAAAAAACATGAGCTACATAGCAGCCTGATGCGACATGTACCACCAAGAGATAACGTAGACTAGATTAACAAATGAGTATTTTTCCTCTTGAACATAATTGAATAGCCCTTGTCATCATCAGAACAAGGAGCATATGCTAGCTTTCTCTTGTCGTGACTTCTTGAAGGCATCAAGAGTTGTTTCAATCCTTTGTCCAACCCTACTACTTCAAATATGACTTGCATTATCATCAAGCAGAGGGTTAGAATTTGCAACACGAATATTAACATATTAGTAAAAGAATATATCGGTCCCGATAAAGAATAAAGTTGTAGTTCAAAGTTAAATTTTCTGATAATGGTATCCTGATAAAATACGGCAAAGTATTGGGGAAGAGAAACTTCAAGCGACATGCACACCAATATCAAATGAACCGATTCAAAATGAACATACTTAATTGATATAACCTCAATTTTGGACAAGGCTGCAATCAACTAATCAGTTAATGAATCCAATGGAGAACAAATACATACATAACCAACTTTGCATAAACGCGTATATCTCTTAGCTAATTAGAATATAAATTCAGTACTTGCTTACTTTGTCAACAAAATGTGAGTAGTATTCAGAATCATTAAGAAAGTCACATGCCTTTTCTATTGAGAACACCGCCAACTACAAAAACAAAAAAATGCAAAGAAGCAGACTGAGCTAATTTGTCCACGCCGGACACCACCGGCAGCCATGCTCCTTCAACAGCAAAGTAGAACTTAGATACAGGTTCAATTAGCAATTCATGGCCATATAAAATAATCATATCTGTTAAGTATACCTTCCCGTGGCTAGTTAGAAGACCTCCTCCCTATTGAGTGCGGAAGCCCGTAAGTTCAGCAACAACATGACACCAAGGCACCTCGAGTTTCTGGTTTACCTCATTAACACCAAGCACACTGCATTAGTAGGGAATAGAGCACTACCCAGTGCATGACAAATCAATTAGCACAACTCTGCCTACATGGATTTATCAACGTTACTCTCAAACATGATGCAAATATTGTACAACTACTTGTTGCCGATTAGAAACCACCGTTCAGGCATCAGGCAGCAGTAAGCTTAGGTGAACAACTAGCAAAAATAGGCCCCTCCAGAAATTAGGCACATCAATGTAATATATGGAAAAAATCATGCGAAAAACATTGAGATGTAATACCTGAAGCTGCAAAAGATGACAGGGAATGGAACTGGATGAACTGTCAAAATATGTACCAGCTTCTAGTATCAACACGAACTAAATGAATTCCTCTTAAATTGGTTTGGAACAGGACCTTAAACAATACAACCATTTTACATGTGAATATGTACTTTCCTAATGCACACATGAATGTGATAAAGTAGCTAACTTAGAATACAAATACAGGTTGCACTAGAATTGTATATTTCTCAAAGCAATGATAGTGAAACTGATGTGCTGCACAAACAAACTGCTGTAATATTTCTCAAAGTGCCAAGCATCTATTGACATAAAAGTGCCCCAAATGTATATAACACAAATTCTAACAGTATGAATTGAACTTATAGTAAGTAAATTAGTTCCTCAGTTTCACATCACATAGTTAATCAGTAGATCAAAACTGCAAAAATTCACTGGATGTCCTACAAAAAAGGGGAAATAGATAGATAAATATCACGGTGCTCGTTGTTGTAGAGGCGGCCGGCGACCCCTACATCTGTCGACCATCCGCAGGTGTAGGCCCTGGACAGCGGATCCGACGGTGAGGCGGGCAGTGGGGTGGCCATGGAGCATGGTTGTCCTCATGGCGGTGGTGGCCGATCTAGTTGCCATGGAGGTTGGCCTTGCTGACGTGGTGGCTGACGACGACGAGCAGACGCCGGGAGGCGCGGGAGTGCGGGAACGAGGTGTCCGCCATGGCAGGGCTGCACCTCTTCTCCCACCGCGGTGGACGCTGGAGGAGGACCAATAAAGTGGTGACGCGGGCGTCAACGAACTAGATGGTCCAGCCGTGTTCGGGTGCAAAGTATCTGGGAGGAAACGCGGCAACGGAGATCACGCCATGGATGATGGGCCTGACAGCGTCGTGAAGAGCAGGAGCACGTAGGGATCCTCCTGCCGTGCCCGACTGCCCGTAGCGGTGGCGGCGCCGAAGTGGCTTCCTTCGGGCTCTCGATGGCGATGCTTGTTGGGTAGATGGTGGGGGCGGCGGAGGTGGACGGGGGTGGGAGGGTGGGAGGGGTTTGGAAGATTGGATCTGGACTAAGAAAGGAAGAGGACCAGATGGAAAACGAGGATTAGAGTCCGCCAGCGTATAACTAAAATTGGCTTCGCTCCAAAAAAAAGTGAATTTTTCATTCTCTGCGTGCCGGGGGGCAAAACGATTATCTCCCTAAAACACAAGTAAAACTAGTGGCTTTGACACGCTTACGTAAAAATACAATGGGGTTTTTTAACACAAAAAAGTCGTTTTGACACGTACAATGTACATGTATAATCTGATAAAAAAATAAAACGGCATGTACTCCGTACCATGTAAGTGTATAGTCTATATAAGAAGTAAAAATCATGTGCCACGTACCATGTGTATAATTAGATTAAACTACTAGACACCATATGTGTACAACTGCACCGCCATATTCATCTGCTCACGAACACCACCAATAAGCTTTTCTCTTACCACTACTTTTTTTTTGAAAACTTCTCTGACCACTACTTATTTATATTAGATTGGCATATTAGACTGAACCAAATAATTGCATCGCTCAATAACTTATGAACAAACTATGGCGGGTCCAACTACCAGCATTGAGCCATTAACACGGAGGATCCATAAAAATACACTGACACATGGGTCCTATTGCTCAATAACCCGAAGCAGCTACGACGGGTCCCATTCCTAGTAGTTACACAAGTAAAAAAACGAGCATCACACATTTGTAATAATCGGTGACTGTACTGGTTTCATCACGGAAATTAACAAAACGTCATACAAAATGACAGCCAGGTAGCACTCAGCGGCTCACACGATTCAGTGACATTAACCGTCACTAACATATAGTAATCGGTGATGCGGCCTCCAGAACATCACACATTAGATACTTTTGTGACGTTGTCAACTACCATCACAGGGATTTTTGTCACAGTATCTCAATTTTCTTGTAGTGGTTTAAAATTGCTCCTAAGCTTCCCCAAACTTGGGAAGATGTTCAAACTCTTATAATAGAGAGCAATTCAAACAAAGAGGATGACACTACAATTCTGCCCATTAATGATAAAATTGATTTTGATAATTGTAGTATTTCAGAAGTTGTCACCTTCCTACAAGGAATGGCCAAAGATCCCCACACTAGCACGCTTAATCTTGCCTTCACAGAGCACGTCACTAATGCTCTTATCAAAGCTAGGGAGGAGAAACTTAGAGTAGAAGCCTCCATACCTAGAAAGCTAGAAGATGGTTGGGATCCTATGATTAAAATTAAGATAAACAACTTCTCATGCTATGCTTTATGTGATGTTGTAGCCAGTACTTCTATTATGCCCAAAAGACTTTATGATATGCTTAAATTGAAACCTTATGATGCTTGTTCTTTTGGTGTTCGTCTCGTTGATTCTTCCATAAAGAAACCTTTGGGGAGGATCGACGATGTTCTTATTGTTGTTAATGATAATTATGTTCCCGTTGATTTCACTATTATGGATATTGAATGTGATCCTTCATGTCCAATTATTTTGGGACGTCCCTTTTTACGCACCGTTGGTGCTATCATTGACATGAAAGAGGGTAATATAAAATTTCAGTTTCCGCTCAAGAAAGGGATGGAACACTTCCCTCGTAAGAAGATCAAGTTACCTTTTGAGTCCGTTGTACGGGCTAGCTATTCTTTTACTCTTGATAAAACTTGATCTCTATGCATTATGCCTAGCTTAAAGGCATAAAAGAAAGCGCTTTTGGGAGGCAGCCCACATAAATAAAATTTTTGCTTTTGTTGTGTCTTGATGTTGTTTACTTCTGTAGCATCATCATTGTATCTTTGCTTTTCATATTTGTGCCAAGTATAGCCTCTGATTGCTAGAAAGTTCAAAAGTTGTGAGGTGCTGTCCAGAAAACAGATTCTGTCCTTGGATAGAAAAATTCGTATAAAATCACCAGATCATCTTTTTGGTCTGAAATTTTTTGACAGAGTTCTCTATATAATTGTCTTTCGTGCATCTGTTCTGAGTTTTTTGATTTGAGTTGCATAAGTATCCCGAACAGATCAATTACTACCTGCTGTTCTGTTTTTCACAGATTCTGTCCTGTTTTGTCTTTCCTTCATTTTGCAAATCAAGAGCTTGCTTTTTCTTTGCAAAAACATTTTGGCAATCTTTAGAAACAGTAGACCTTCAAGAATATCTTTATTTCCAGTAAGGTATAATTATTTTATTAAGGGTACTAACCTCGCTAATTAGATTATGATGAGTTATGTATGAAGGGAGTTTTCAAGTGTGCGAGGGAAGATGATAAAAAGATTCAGGAGTGTCAAGCGCTCAAGCTTGGGGATGCCCCCGTGCACCCCCAAGAAATATTCAAGGAGACTCAAGCGTCTAAGCTTGGGGATGCCCCCGTGCATCCCCTTCTCCATCAACATTATCAGTTCATCTTTCGTTTCGCTATATTTTTATCACTTCATGTGTTATGTGTTATGCTTGGAGCGTCTTGCTTTTAGTTTTCTTTTTAGTTTTTCATAACGAGTCGGAACCCAGCATTCTTTATGTGGGAGAGAAACACGCTCCACTTCTACCTAGACCATAACATAGAATTTTCATGTCTATCTTTGCTGTGTGTGTTCTTTGTCTTTTAATAGCTACTATCATGCTCTGCTCTTAGTATTCATGCTTATCTTTTCAAAGAGCTTTTGTTTAGTTGGTTGCTTGAACTCTCTTTAATTATCATGCTCACCTTATTAAGAGAGTTTGCTTCCGTTGCATTGGTTAATGTGTCTATGATAAATATGCTACGTGCATAATGGTGCTTAGTAGTTCAGGTTTTCTTATGGTTAATCTCAAATAGCTGGGGGATTCCCAATGTGTTATTGGAATACCAACTTGATTTGTTTGCTTATGATGTGGTATGGTTTAGTAATATCTTCCTTCGAGAATTTATTTTGATTGACTTGGCGTATGCTCACGCATATTTAAGACTATAAAGAAAGTCTGTCAAGCCTTGATGATCTTTTATTTCTGAGTAGCGATATAACTACCATGCCTGATTCAATATTGCTTTGTCGCTCTGCATAATTATGACCGTCATTGCTCTCTTAGTTGGTCGCTCCCAGTCTTTTGCTAACCTCCACCTGTACTAAGCAGACTAACATAGCTCATGGGAAAGTAGCTTAAAAACTATTGTGGTAAAGAATATGTTGCCTATGTATCTTATTTCTTATAAGTTGCTTGCTGAGCGGTAACCATGTTTCTGGGGACGCCATCAACTGTCACACTTTTGTTGAATATCATGTGAGTTGCTATGCATGTTCGTCTTGTCTGAAGTAAGGGTGATTTGCCGCGGGTTGAATGAGTATGCATATTGTTAGAGAAGAACATTGGGCCGCCAACCAAAGCCATGCATCATGGTGGAAGTTTTAGCTTGGACTTAATCCTCAATCTTTTATGAGAATATGCTTATGCATTTAAGAGGAGCCCATCATCTATTTTCTATGTTGTCCCGGTATGGATGTCCTCAAGTTGAGATCTATCAAAAACGAGAAATCAAATGCGATTTATCTCCTTGGACCTTTGTACAGGTGGCATAGAGGTACCCCTTTGTGACACTTGGTTGAAACATATGTAATGCAATGATAACCCATGGAAATCCGAGCTAATTAGGACAAGGTGCGAGCACTATTGGTATTCGATGCATGAGGCTTGCAACTTATAGGATGTTTTATACATGACACATATGAAGTACTACTACCGTTGACAAAATTGCTTCCATGTTTTCAAAATAAAAAAACTCTAGCACATAACCATCTTTTATTTTTATGTTGAGTCTCCACCTTCTTTTAAAAGCACCAACTACTGAGAGCATGATTGTCATTCTGAGTATAATGTGCATTGTCCCAAAGTAGCATTGTCTTTTGCATGATTGTGATATCGTTATTTCTGAAATCATTGTATCTAGTCATCACTTAAACCTTGAAGGTGCCCCTGCATTTATGTTTTGCTTCACTAAAGGGGGCAAGCTAGATATCACTTTATCATATTTGCACATTATGTTCATTGCAAATCTTTTTGATGCTTCAATGTCATGTTGTAAAACTTTCAGTCATTTGTGATTTTCTCTTGAGGCAACTTAATTACTATAGAATCATTGTCTCAGTAAGCTTTTGTCATATGACTATGAAAAAGTCCTATATGGTTAATAGCATGTCACCACATAAATTATTCTTGTTATCATTTACCTACTCGAGGACGAGCAGGAATTAAGCTTGGGGATGTTGATACGTCCAAAACGTATCTATAATTTCTGCTTGCTCCATGCCACTTTTGGGTGATATTGCTATGATATTCATACACTTCCATACACTTTTGATCATATTTGGACTAACTTACTAATCCAGTGCACCCCAGTGCCAGTTTCTGTTTTCGGCTGTTTTTGTATTTCAGGTTTTCACGTTACAAGAACTGCCAGGAAAAATCCAGAAAAATTATATAAAAAATCAGCATTCCGGAAACAACCCTGCGTCCGAAGGGCAGCCGGGGGGGGGGGGGGGCACCAGGGCTCCAGGCGCCCTGGCGGTGCCCCCCCCCTGGGCCGCGCCGGGGGCGCGCCTGGGCCCCCCGAAGCTTCCCCGATGCTCCCCTTTGGCATATATTGAAAGCGTCCTCCGAAACCCTCAGAACAGGAACTCTTTTCGCGATCCCATCTCTGTTCCGCCGCCGCCGCCGCTTCCAAGATCGGGAGCACCAGGAGAACTCTTCCCGGCACCCTGCCGGAGGGGAGGATCACCACCGGGAGCTTCTCCACCACCATGGACGCCTCCCGGATGACTCGTGAGTAGTCTCCCTTGGACCATGAGTCCATGACCAGTAGCTATGTGATGTTCTCCTCCCGTTCTTGTGCTTCACTAATTAGTCCTCGTGAGCTGCCCTACATGATCGAGGCACCTATGTAATCCTTATGATGTTGCTATGTTGAGTTTGCTGGGATCCGATGGATTATGGGATTATGTTCAGATTGATCTTGAGTAATTTATTTGATCTACCTCTTTTATATTTATGTTCATAAGTAATTCTTGCATGTTCTCCGTTGTTATTTATTGCTTTGGCCAAGTAATACGTAGTGACTCCAAGAGGGAACGTTATGCTCGATTGTGGGTTCATGCCCCTCGATGACTAGCTTGAGTGACAGAAACATGAGTCTAGGGGATGTGCTGTTGCCACAAGGGGGAAAACAACGGTGCTTGTGCCCGCGGGTGCAGGGATTGTTTACTTTACGCAAAGTTCTTTTAATGCAGTTGTCTGTTGCATTGAGTTTACACTATGGGTGGGACTCGCAACTTAATACCAGCGAGATGTTCTGGATAGATATCTCAAGGTGGATGATTAGTAGTATATATTGATGGATTTCGGTCTACTTATTTTGGCGTACCGCCCATGCTTTGAACCTCAACCTTTCTGCAATGTAATCAGCATTGGTTTGCGTTCGTGGTCCTGTCAATTGCCCAGCTGTAATTTGTTTACCTCACATAGCTGTTTTATCGTCTTTTGGGAGAGAGACATCACTAGTGAACATCATGAGACTCCGGTCCATATTACCATCATTGATCACACCCGCTATTTACTTTTCGCTATTTACTTACTATTGCAAAACACTATCTATCACTACTATCATTGCTTTTAATCCTTTGTGAACTACAAGGCCGGAGGGATTGACAACCTCTCTGTACTCGTTGGGAGCAAAGTTATTTGTATCTGTGTGCAGGTCCACGTTGATTGCTAATTGCGCCGTTAGTAGTTGACACCTACTTGTTGAACCTAGGAGTCTCTGGGATTCGATCCTTGGTATCTTTGCTAAGGGAAAACACTTCTACATACTGCATCTTACACCTTCCACTTGGGGTAACCAACGAGGGGTTCGAGGCCCATCAGCTACCAAAGCAGATTCCTTCTATGGAGGAGCAGAAGTGGCTCATGTAGCCCACTGGGAAAGAGTAAGTGACACTTAATAGTAATTTAATTTTTTCCCTTGTCACATGCTTATATTTTTCTTTACTTTGCTTGTCACATGCTAATATCATTGTTTACATCTTTTGCAGCAACTGGATATATCCTAAAGGGGCATGTCTTGCCAACGGCCTCATCACCGTCTTGCTGAAGGAACACTGGACGGGGATCCGGATACAGTCAGGCTCCACCTTCGGCCTGACAAGCCGGGCAGAGATGGGGGAGGGCTCGTTGATACGGATGCCGCTGCCGCGGGTGCGCTGACCGGTCGGCATGTCCTGGGGCTCCGTATTGATGGGGAGAAGGGAGGGCGAGCCGGACGAGGGGCCGAACGACGAGGAGGAGGCCTGGTCCATGCGCCTTGGCGTCCACGAGCAGCCACGCCGGCGGGAGAAGGTGGGGGGCGACGGGTACTCCAGCCACGGCGTGTTACCGCCCTCGATGTACTCGAGGACGGCCCCCAGCGTGCGGCCGGGAACGCCCCACCATCGGAGGCGCCCTTCGGAGTTGAGGCGGCCGTGGGGCTAGGTGCCACTCGTGGCCTCCAGCTGCTCGGCGTGATAACGCCGGAAGTACGACTCCCACAGCGTGTTGTCGGAGGCATACCTCGGCTCGTCCCTCGCTGCCTGCGGCAGCGAGGATCGGATAAACGCGATCTCCGCCTGCCGTTCCATCCCAGAGGGTGGCGGCAAGACAGGAACCCCGCCGGTGCTCAACTTCCACGAACCGGGCACCCGCATGTCCGGCGGGGCCGGGTACTCCGCCTCATATAGGAGGCGGGCCTCGTCCTCGCGAAGGTGGCGGCGGCCAAAGCCGTTCTCCGCTGCACCATCGTCGGGTAAGCGCTCGGCCATGGGAGGAGAATTAAACGACGAGAAGAGAGGAGAGGCGGGAGCGTCGGTGGTGGAGAGGGAAATCGTGTGTACTAGGCGGTAAGTTTAAAAGATTTTCATTCCGACGTTTGTGGTAAATTTCATCGTTTTGTGTTGACATGCCATTATGCTTTCATTATGTATGTGTGTCCAAATTGGTGTTATGGAAAAAGTCGAGTCCTGGGCAGGATTGGTGGATCTGTCGTGGGGTGAGGATGGATCCTGGGCGGCTACGAGCATCAAAAACAAGGCTAGCTGTTGGAAGGAGGGATTACATGCTCAGGGAAATCGGAACCACTTTCTCCACAAGACACTTCATGTATGACTACGTCATTAAACATTCTTCTTCTTCTATTTACTGTCACTTTATTATGTATGATTAACCTCTGTTTGGTGGTGTAGGAGGAGAAACTGAAGCAGCCGCTCTCTGATACGTCCAAAACGTATCTATAATTTCTGCTTGCTCCATGCCTTTTTTGTGTGATATTGGTATGATATTTATGCACTTCCATACACTTTTGATCATATTTGGACTAACCTACTAATGGTTGCAAAAGTGCACAATGTTCTTGTTTTACACTTTATTGTGTAGGAATTACTTGGAAATTGACAAAAACGCAAAAGGAGTCGTATTGGAGTAGGACTCTGACTTTCCTGAAATCTGTCTGAGAACGTTTTCTAAAGATGGTCACGTTCCGGCCCGAAGACGACGTCAAACGGAAAATGTCTAGTTGTGAAAGTTGTGGGGAATTTCGAGGCAATGCTTCTGGTTATAAAATTCGTTCAAATCGGAGTCCGGACGGCCGAGTAAAGCCAGTTTTACTGAGGCCCAAAATCTGATGACGGGAATCCGGGGCCGAGGGCTCGTACGTGTAGCTATGTGGTTATCTCTCTCTCCCATGATGTGATCTTCGTTGTGATCATAGGTTATGTTAATCTAGGGTGATCCCATGATATTTCCCCTTCCTCTATGTATTGGATTGATGTACTCACTTGTCTTTATCTAGTATAATCTCCGAGACCAAGGTGACAGCGGTCTATTGGACATGGATTAGAAAAATATTTTCATGAGTGATTTCCTCTCTTGTGTGTTGATTGAAGATTGAGAGTCTCTTGGTGCTTGTCTTTGACTATCCTTTAGATATGTTGTGGTGATTGTGGAACTCTCTTTGGATGGCCGCGGTGACATTGGGAAATCCTTAGATTGAGAACTACGAACTTTGAGGTGTGCTTTTGTAGCCCTACATAATTCTCGTCCTCTCTTGACCACGAAGGAATGACCTCCGGGTGCGTCTCCATTGCATGTTTTATGGGAAATATCATGTGATTCGATTATGTTAATGTTGTTGGGAGTTGCCACTAGTGAAAGTATGATCCCTAGGCCTTGTTTCCACCATTGCAATACCATTTGTGCTCACGTTTACCACTTGTTTGCTTGCTGCACTTTTTATTACAGATTTATATTACTTTGCTTTGCCACTCCTATCATCCATATTTTACCATCTCTTCGCCGAACTAGTGCACCTATACAACTCTTAGTTGTATTAGGTGTGTTGGGGACACAAGAGACTTCTTGTATTTTAGTTGCAGGGTTGCTTGAGAGAGACCATCTTCAACCTCTACTTCCCTGAGTTCGATAAACCTTAGGTCATCCACTTGAGGGAAATTGCCGCTGTCCTACAAACCTCTGCGCTTGGAGGCCCAACATAGTCTACAAGAGTAGAAGCGTGTGTAGACATCACTCTCACACATGGAGGCGTGGGAGATTGCCCATACGCGTAGGAAGCCCAAGCCTGGTGAGGCCAAGTACTACGACAAGACCGTGGAGAACAAGAAGGCCTACTCTGGGGGGTATCTGAGGTTACATCCCAGCACACTTGACCCCATTAGTGCGGATCTGGACGAGAGGGTGGTGGTGGGCATGGGGCCCAAGGATCACTCCTTCCATATCCTACAAACAACTATAAGCTACCGACCCAAGCCTGAGCCAGCGCACGAGAACGCCCACACTACTAGGGAAAAGCCTAGCAGTAGCACGGGTTTTAGGTGTATCAGTAGCACGGGCACCCGCACTACTGATACGGCTCTACAGCTAACCTATATCAGTAGCGCGGGTTGGCCAACGCTACAGCTATATATGGGTAGCAGTAGCGAGCTGTGCAGAAACGCGCTGCTGATACGTCCAAAATGCATCACCATTTTGTATTATAACTTATCCTTATTCATTGATATATTTCACATTACGATGATGTTCTTACGTTGTTTTGGCCTATTTTACACAGTTTGCAACTTTCCGGTGCCGAAGCAGCAGACGCAGGATTCAGCGATAAAAAGTGGAAGCTGAGTTGCTGAAGAAGAATACCTCCAAATTACCTGAAAATCGACGGAGAGTATTTTCCAGACGGATCACGAAGGCACGCAAAAGGGCAACCAGAGGGGGGCCACAGGGCGTCCAGGCGCCCTGGGGGCGCGCCCCCCTGGCCGCGCCGGGGGGCGCCTGGAGCCCCTGGCCCACCTCCGGCTGCCCCCTTTTGCCTATATACTCCCCGTTATCCGAAAACCCTAAAAACGAGAGTTTTTATGGAGTTCCGCCGCCGCTCCGTGGCGAAAACCTACAGAGAAGAAAAAGCCATCTCCAACGGGCAGATTTCACCGGGGAGATCACCTCCCGGAAGGGGAGATCATCGCCATCGTCATCACCATCGTCACGGGCATCATCGAGATCATCATCAACATCATCCCCAACATCAGCACCATCTCCATCTTCATCCAAATCTCATCTCACAATTGCAACTTGTGTTGTAACCCGTACTATCTATCCTCTCTACTCCATCGGTGTTGATTACTACTTTGTGGTGAATGCTATTGAGTTTTGTTGGAGAAATATCATTATGTCCAGATTGTTTATCATCCATTTATCTCCACTGATCATGATCTCTTTTATGTCTTGTGAGTAGTTACCTTAGTTCTTGAGGACATGGGAAAAGTCTTGTTGTTAGTAGTCATATGCTGTTGAAGTAATATGTGTTGTTTGATACTTAAGTTGTGTTGTTATTCTACTAGTGGTGTTGTGTGAGTTGAACACTCAACACTTCGCCTTATTAAGAACCTAGGGGAATACATTGTGTACAAAGAATGCTTACGGTGGGTTGCCGGAGTGACAGAAACCTGAACCCCAGTTAGCACGCTTTTGCACAAGGGAACGATGGATCATCGATCGTATTGCTATGGTTAGGCTTTTGCCTTAAATACTATCTTGTATTTGCAGATGCTTGCAAGGTGTTTAATCATAAGAGTGCACTCATCTTAGTATAGAGAGTGTTCTAGCATAGATCCACCCACTCAACACTTATCAATACATAACATAGTACCGATACGGAATATGGCGAAAGCACATGACTACCTCTCCCGTGTGTCCTCAAGAACGCTTTAGCCTTTATAAGTTCAGTTGCTAGGCCTCTCCTTTGCTCAGAAAGGATTGGGCCACTTGTTACACTCAGTGCCTTTTACTTAGCTTGCTTTTACTTTCCTATTGCTTATATCAAGAAAACCCCTAAAAAGTTATCTTTCAGTGCTTGCAGTAATTCCTTGCTCAGAATCGCTTATCAGTACCTTCTGCTCCTCATTGGGTTCGACACTCTTACTTATCGAAAACGCTGCAATAGATCCCTTACGGTTGTGGGTCATCAAGTACCATTTTCTGGCGCCGTTGCCGGGGAGCGTAGCGCTATTGGTAAAGTGAAACTGGTAAGGAAGTTTTTATATTTCTGTTTTATTTATTTCTGCTGTTGCTGCTCTTTGTCCTTATGGACAACCTTGCTATTGGATCATTGCTTGTAGGAAGACGCCCCACACATGTGGTGGTTGTTCCTCCCCCTACTGAAATTGTGCCCTATAAAATACCAGCTGGTATTATCGATTATGTTTTGGCTAATCGTTATGCAGGAGACAGACATCCCGGTGAACACTTGCTATATCTGTCACAACTATGTTCATTATTTAAGCTTGCAGGTGTATCAATGGAGTTTGTCATGAGGAAATTGTTCGCCGTATCACTTATAGATAAAGCTTCAGATTGGTATAAGCTTCTCGATAACTCATATTTGCTTGATTGGCAAGAGCTTATGTCTCTCTTTTATACTAAGTTTTATCCTCTTCATGAAATTCATCGAGACAGGAACTATATCTATAACTTTAGGTCTCGTGACGGAGAAAGCATTGCTCAAGCTTGGGGGAGATTGAAGTCCCTAATGCTCAAATGTCCTATTCATGAGCTCCCCAAGGAAATTATACTTACAAATTTTTATGCCAGGCTTTCTCGTCAGGATAAGGAGATGCTGGATGCCTCCTCTAGTGGGGTATTTCAGACAAAGAGTGTTGAAGAAAGGTGGGATCTCATTGAAAGGATCCAGAGGAATACCGAAGATTGGGAAATCGATAAAGGTATTGAACCCGCTATAAATTATGAGCATGATTATATTGAGAGCTATGTGAAAACTGATTACTTCAATACTTTTTGCTCTAAGATTGGTCTTGATTCCCATCTAATGATTGATTTCTGTAAGGATTTTGCCTCTCACGTTGATTCTTTTAAAAAGAAGAGAGACCAGCATCATGAACCTTTTAAAGAGCTACCTGTTGATATTCATGTTGCTGACCCTATTTTGCCTGCAGCTATATATGAAAAGCCTCCTTTTCCCGCAAGGATAAGGGAGCACTCTCTTGTGACAGGCGTAATAAATAAAAGTGAGAGAAGAATTGATGAGCCTGAGGACCAGATCAGGGTCGATCCTCAAGTTGCATTGATTAAAGACCTTGTTACTAATGATGTTTTGGATTCCAATATAAATTTTTGTGCTGTTTCCACTAACCTTGTCACAGCCAAGAATAAAGGCCCAATTTCAGGTACTCCAGTGGTATCTGTTAAAATAGGAGATCACAATTATTATGGGCTATGCGATTTGGGATCGAGTGCAAGTGTTATCCCCTATTCACTTTATGAAGAGATCATCGGTGAGATTTCCCCTTGTGAACTTGAAGGAGTTGATGTTACCATTCATCTTGCAAACAGAACAACTATCTCTCCTATCGGAATTGTGAGGGACGTTGAAGTCCTATGTGGAAAGGTAAAATACCCTACCGACTTTCTAGTACTTGGTTCAGAGAGGGACAATTTTTCTCCCATTATTTTTGGTAGACCTTTTCTTAGAACTTGTGGAGCTATAATAGATTGCAAGAAAGGTAAAGTTTCTGTTGAATTCAATGGTGAGCCATATGAATTTAATTTTTCTAAGTTCTCTAAGCAGCCTCGTGGTACCGATTTACCTAGTGATGATAAAATTATTGAAAGTATTGCTTCTATTGCTATTCCCCCTAATGATCCTTTGCAGCAATATATGGAGGAACACGAGAATGATTTGCATATGCAGGAAAGAAATGAACTAGATGAAATATTCTTGAGGCAACCTGCTATCCTGAAGCACAACCTCCCGGTTGAACCTTTGGGAATTTTATCAAAACCAAAAGAAGACCCGGTGTTCGATCTTAAACCTCTTCCCGATACACTCAAGTATGCTTATTTAGATGAAAAGAAAGTATATCCTGTTATTATCAACTCTAACCTTTCAGGATATGAAGAAGAGCGACTATTGGAAGTACTTCGTAAACACCGAGGCGCAATTGGCTATACCCTTGATGACCTTAAGGGGATTAGTCCATCTATCTGTCAACATACTATCAACCTTGAGCCTGATGCTAAACCAGTTGTTGATCATCAACGACGGTTGAACCCGAAGATGATGGATGTTGTAAGAACTGAGATTCTCAAGCTTCTAGCCGCATGTATTATCTACCCTATAGCTGATAGTAAGTGGGTAAGCCCGGTACATTATGTTCCTAAGAAAGGAGGTACAACTGTGGTTCCTAATGATAAGAATGAACTAATACCTCAGAGAATTATTATTGGATATAGAATGAGTATTGATTATAGGAAGCTGAACAAGGCAACCAGGAAGGATCACTACCCGCTGCCGTTCATCGACCAAATGCTTGAAAGGTTATCCAAAAATACCCACTTTTGTTATCTCGATGGTTATTCTGGTTTCTCTCAAATTCATGTTAACACTGCTGATCAAGAGAAGACCACTTTTACTTGTCCCTTTGGTACTTATGCTTACAGGCGTATGCCTTTTGGTTTATGTAATGCCCCTGCTACTTTTCAAAGGTGTATGTCTTCTATCTTTCATGGTTTCTGTGAGGATATTATGGAAGTCTTCATGGACGATTTCTCCGTCTATGGAACTTCCTTTGACCATTGTCTCCACAACCTTAATAAAGTTTTGCAGAGATGTGAGGAGACGAATTTGGTACTCAACTGGGAGAAGTGCCACTTCATGGTTAACGAAGGAATTGTTCTTGGTCACAAGATTTCCGAAAGGGGAATTGAAGTGGACAAGGCCAAGATCGAAGCAATTGAGAGGATGCCCTACCCAAGGGACATCAAAGGTATTCGCAGTTTTCTTGGTCATGCTGGTTTCTATAGAAGATTTATCAAAAACTTTTCTAAGACTTCGAGGCCCCTCACCAATCTTCTCCAGAAGGACGTTCCTTTTGTATTTGATGAGGATTGTAAGGAAGCTTTTGAAGTTCTTAAGAAAGCCTTAATAACCGCTCCTATAGTACAACCACCCGACTGGAATTTACCTTTTGAGATTATGTGTGATGCTAGTGATTTTGCTGTGGGAGCTGTTTTAGGACAAAGAGTTGATAAGAAATTGAATGTTATACATTATGCTAGTAAAACCCTTGATAGTGCTCAAAGAAATTATGCTACTACTGAGAAGGAATTCTTAGCTGTAGTATTTGCTTGTGATAAGTTTAGGCAGTATATTGTTGATTCCAAAGTTATTATTCATACTGATCATGCTGCCATTAAGTACCTCATGACAAAGAAGGATGCCAAGCCAAGGCTTATCAGATGGGTACTCCTTCTTCAAGAATTTGATTTGCAGATTGTTGATAGGAAAGGAGAAGACAATCCGGTGGCGGACAATCTTTCAAGGATGGAAGATATACCGCATGATCCCATCCCAGTCAACGATAGTTTTCCAGACGAGCAACTTGCCGTTGTAAAAGTACAATCTCTTTCCGATCCTTGGTCTGCAGATTATGCTAACTTTATTGTTGCAAAGTATTTGCCTCCAGGTTTAACATTTCAGCAAAGGAAGAAGTTCTTTCATGATTTGAGGCACTACTTTTGGGATGACCCACATCTTTTCAAAGAAGGCCCCGACGGGATCGTGAGAAGATGCATACCGGAACACGAGCAGAAGGACATTCTCAGACAGTGTCATGATAGTCCTTATGGAGGACATCATGCCGGTGAGAGGACTGCACATAAGGTTCTTCAATCAGGTTTTTATTGGCCTACTCTCTTTAAGGATGCTAGAAATTATGTTTTAGCCTGTGATAAATGTCAGAGAGTTGGTAACATTAGTAGAAGGAATGAGATGCCTATGAATTACTCACTAGTGATTGAACCTTTTGATCGCCGGGGTTTTGATTTTATGGGTCCTTTTCCTTCTTCGCAGAAGTACACTCACATTTTAGTAGCTGTTGATTATGTGACCAAGTGGGTTGAAGCAATCCCCACTGAAAGTGCTGATCACAAGACATCTTTGAAAATGCTCAAAGATGTGATTTTTCCTAGGTTTGGTGTACCTAGGTATCTCATGACTGATGGAGGATCACACTTCACGCATGGAGCTTTTAGAAAAGCTTTAGCCAAGTACGATGTCAATCATAGAATTGCTTCACCATACCATCCCCAAACTAGTGGGCAAGTTGAGCTCACCAATAGAGAGATTAAGTTGATCTTACAGAAGACAGTAAACAGAAATAGAAAGGACTGGTCAAATAAGTTAGGAGATGCTTTGTGGGCGTATAGAACTGCTTACAAAAACCCCATGGGCATGTCCCCCTATAAGATGGTGTATGGCAAGGCTTGCCATTTGCCATTGGAATTAGAGCACAAAACTTTCTGGGCTGTTAGAGAGCTTAATGCTGACCCAAAATTAGCTGGTGAGAAGCGTCTCATGAACTTGACTTCTCTAGATGAATGGAGAAGTGAAGCTTACGAGAGCGCTAAAATGTTCAAGGAAAAGGTAAAGAAGTGGCATGATAGGAGGATTCTGAAACGTGAATTTAATGTTGGTGATAAAGTTTTGTTGTTTAGATCCCGTTTCAGGTTTTCTCCAGGCAAACTACTTTCCAGGTGGGAAGGGCCATTTCATATTGAAGAAGTTTATCGGTCTGGTGCAATTAAGATTAACAATTTTGAAGGCACAAACCTCAAGTTGTGAATGGGCAAAGACTTAAGCATTACATAGCAGGAGACCCTGTCAATGTTGATGTGAATATAATAAACACAACAACTCACGAAGAACATGTTGCAGCCCTGTTTCAGACGCCAGCAGAAGCAGAATAAAGAAAAGGTATGTATTACGGTAAGGAAACATCGCGAACCGCCATAAAAGTTCCATATTATGAGTTTTTGCAAAATTAGTAAAATTCTAGGCCTAATTGGAGCCGGAGACAAGCTCCAGGGGGTCCAGGCGCCCCCCTGGCGCGCCCTACCTCCTGGCCGCGCCGCCAGGGCGCCTGGGCACCCGGGAGTCCGTCTCCGACCCCGCTTTAGCATGTTACTACTAGGAAAAGGCCTATTAATGGCGCACCTAATTTGGCCATTAATGGCGCATTAGTGGTGCGCCATTACTAGCACGCCATTAGTATTTGATACTAATGGCGCACCACTGGTGCGCCATTAGTATCTGGTATACTAATGGCGCACCTGGGATGCGCCATTAGTGTGCACCTTAGTGCGCCATTAGTATGCCTCCCAGGGGCCAGGTGCTATGGCATACTAATGGCGCACTAAGTATGATGCGCCATTAGTATTATCCGCATAGTAATGGCGCACTGCGTGTCAATGCGCCATTACTATGCTTTGGCATACTAATGGCGAACTGCCAGTTAATGCGCCATTACTATGCTTTGGCATACTAATGGCGCACTTTTCTCTGATGCGCCATTAGTATGAATATTAGGTTTTTTTTAATATTTTTTTTTTTGCATAGATTACAAAATGTATAATTGCACAGAATATAGACAGCACACATCAACAACACATTCATCGAATACAATAGAAGATTAATCTCTGAATACAATTCATCATATTAGTCTCTGAATACAATTCATCGATCATATCATATTAGTCTCCGAATTGAAAAGACCGAACAAAGATAGAACAATATATTACAAGTCTCGAGATCGCGAGTAGCGAGTTTGTCTTCGCATTACAAGTCGATATCGATCATCTAAACTACCATCACATAGAAGAGAGCTGCGGTCGTCACGATGAGCATCATCACGATGAAACTCGTTTTCATCCGGTTCCTCCAACGCTCCCTCCCCTCTCCCGCTAGATAGCGGGCGTATCTAGATTCGGCCTCGGCCCTAGTGGTGTACCCTTTGTAACTGTTACCGCTGAATCGGTGAACCTGTCTCCGACACTCCTCCCAGTCGTCGTAGACTCCGGGAACCTTACCCTTCTACACGACATACGACGGCATCGCTATATATATGCACTAGCCAAACGAAACGTTAGTATCAATTCACAGACAATTCATAAGCAATATATAAGTATGCAACAGAACGATCGAAAGAGAAAAGCAAGACATTAATAGCATCGATTACATCTAAGTTGAACGACTCTCGAAACCAAAGAGACATACTACAAGTTCATTAAAGTTTAATTACAACAAGAGCCAATCGATGTTTCAGAACTAGACACAGCATCACTGCTTTCGACTCGACTCAATGCACCGGAGCGTGGATGAAGCCGCCGTCTATCGTGGGAGTCATGAAATCACGGGCGTTGTCAGCCTGCATTTGTAGCATTGTGTCGATGTCACTGTTCGACGGTTGATTCCTGAGGTAGAACAGCCCCGAGGTACGAAGGACATCTTGATGGATGATTTCCGCAAACTCCGACTGGATGCGAAAGAAATCTTGTCTGATGTCCGCTTCCTGGATTGCCGACACGCGCGCGGCCCAATCTTTGAGCTTACTCGGTAGCAGAAGTTGATGATGGTCCCGTACGATCGCCCGCATGTGATGGATGGCGTAGTAGGCACCCTTCTGACCGCCAGGCGGCTGCTTGACGCAGCAGAACGTCGTGTCGTGGGAGAACACGTGCTTGCCGTACTTACGAGTTGTCCTGGTGAAGGTGCCTCCAGATTTGGCGTAGCCGGCGAGAACATCATCAAGAACCTTCTTGACATTTGTGTAGTCTACAGCCGACTTACGGTCCGGGTCGAAATACGTGGCCATGGAATATTTGGGGCTTAGTAGGATGAGCGTGCACTGTGTGTCACTGCAGAAAACACGGAATGTTAAAAGAAGAACGATCGAAATCTAAGAATTCATATGTTACGGGGCGGTTGAGGCGGAGGACTTACTCGGGAAAGTAAGGCACGAGGAAGTTATCCTTATCTCAGTTTGCCAGAATGACGCCTCCGAGGTAAGAACTCGCGACTTGCCGGTCCCCAGCGCTGCCCAAGATCTTGGCACGCATGTAGAAGGGGTCGACTATCACGATGTCCGGGGTCTTGTCGCGAATGATCCGCATCTCCATACTCAGCGAAAATAGCCGAACGAAGGTGTAGTGCAGCGGATGAAGGTTCAACATAGCGTGGATGTCATCAAACCGCAGCACGATCGTACCCCCGATGGAGTTATCCACAAAGCCCTTGCCCTCCGGCACCTTGGCCGCGAAAACCGGGTACGCCACATCCTTCTGTGTGAGACACCGCTTCTCCAAAGAAAGAACACTGTCATGCAGACTCCGCATGGCACCGGTTGCAGCATCGAGCATATTTGTCGGTAGCATCGGCCTACCCGCCACATGCACCCTCCTCATTACATCCTCAGGTGAAGGTGGCCCGTCCTGAGCATGGATCGTACTCAGTGCCGGCTGGCTCGCACCCTTGTTAGTTTTTCTTTTGCGTGCCTTCTTCTTGATCTCCATAATTGGGACCGAGTTCTGCTCAGAGACCGCCTTCTTTAGTGTGTTGGGGCTGATCATATTTCGCACCTCGCCTATCTGAGGCTCGGTGAAATCGGCAGCTGGAGGCGTCTCCTGAGAGCTGAACGGCAGACGACGCCTGTTGCAACTTGGCTTCTCCGCGGTACCGGCTTGATCGCGCACGTCTTTTGTTGGGTTGGGTTCTTGAGAAGGAGCCCCCATGAAGTCGTCACCGTACCCATGATCGGCAAAGTAATGATCGACGTTGGCAAATGTATCGTCGTCGTCGTCGTTCTGATCCTGTGCCATATGCATGTTTGGATCCAGTGGCATAGGGATGTCCGGCACCGTTGCGGCGGACTTGCCATGGGGACGACTTGGCGCCGGCACGACTGGCGGTGTTGTCTTTGGTGTGGTTTCCCCCGCCCCCAAACGAATCTGGCTCTTCGGCCAAAGCAGGGGCCAGCTCAGGCAGGCGGTGAGGGTCATGACGTCATCATCGTCGGCCCCGACGGGTCGAATCGGAGGTAACACGTCGTCGCAGCCTGGCAGCACCCGAACCAGTTGAACCCTAAACAAGTTGGGTGGCATCTGGGTACCGTGGAACAAGGGCTGGCCCGGTTGAACGATTTTGCCCTTGGCGACATCGACCAACTCGTTGTTCACGAAGTGCAGTAGAGTGCACGGAACGTCGGCGGCGCCCTGCGAAAATATGTAGGGCGTCAGGGATGCCCAGTCAAAGGCAAGGAGATGAAGTCCTCGGCCGAGAGAGGCTTAATTAGTTACCGTGATGATGGCGTCGAGCTCGGCTAATGTCGAGGCACCGCCAACGGCGGGCGTGCAGTTGACGGAGGGGCCGCTTGCTGCAGAGGTGCCGGCCGGTGTACACACGGGTGCATTAAGCTCCCGTGCCGGCATCGGAGACACCAATGCCGCCTCCGCCGAAGACACCAATGGCCCCGCCATCTCGTTCTGCGAGTTGCTGGCCGTGAAGCTGGGAATCGGGGGGGGGCCCCTGTTGGCCGCCAGCAATCCACGCACTCAACCCCTCGATCAAGCTAGGCACAATGGCGGTGATCGTCGCTCCGAGCTGTTGTTGCACTTGCTCTTGGACAATCTCCAGAATCCGCGCCACCTGTGCCTTGAGTTCTTGAACCTCGCGCGCCTGGCTTTCCGAGCTGGTCTTTTTCTCCTTTCGCCCACCAGCGTTATAGTATGACGACCATTTTGTCGACAAGCCTTTGCCGGCCACACGACCAGCTGACGTCGGCTTCTCGAGCTTATCCTTGTTCTTCATTACATTCAACGCCCTATTTAGAGTCGTGTCCCAAGGGCTGCTCTTAGTCGACCCCGCGCTACTGCTTTCAGTCGCCTACGGAAGGAATGTGAATCATTTAGAAATTTGGCTTCATTAATTAGAATGCAACCATATGGAGCTAATTACGCGGGGGTGTATTCCTTACCAGAACAAGCTCAAGCGCCCTGGTCTTCGGATCCGTGGTTAGCTCCTTTGTTTTCGGGTCCTTCTTGTACCGGTCCCTGATAAAGTTCCTGGTCTGCTTGTCATCGTATTTATCGAAGAGGGGCGGTAGGCCTTGCTCGGCACGGTCCGCCTCCTCCTTGTCCCATATAGGCTCCGCCACTCTGTAACCGCCGGGACCGAGTCTGTGTTCCCCTAAGTTGAGCTCCCGCATTTCTTTCCCCCACTGACTTGATTCGGAGTGTGAGGCGCTCGAGCAAGTGATCTTGAATTCGTTGTAGTCATCTTCGGTGATCGAAGGATGTTTCTGCTTGATCGTCTCACAACTCTCACCTTTCTTGATCATTATCTTCACATTGGTTTTCCAAGTAGACAGGGCCTTGCTCATCTTCGTGAGGGCAGCATTGTTCACTTTATTCCCTTTGAGGCTTGTGTTATCAAATTGAGCGGGGAACTTGTATCGTTCGTGCAGCTTCGTGAAGAGGAGGTTGCGGTAATTCGCGTTGTCAGGATGCCTCAGGTTCTCGCTGTTGATCAAGACGGTGCTCCGGAGAATGCACCCGAGCTGAAGCGAGTACCCCTTGACTATTCGTTCGGGCGCCGTTGGATTCCCGTCGGGGTCCACTTCAGTAACTTCCTCCTTGAGGGTGCGGAGCACGGTCGGGCGCCGGTCCTTCCGTTGCCTCTTCGGTTGGCTGCCATCTGTGCGTGCGCCGCCATCATCAGTGGTGGCATTCTCGGCGGCACCATCAGTGGTGGCATCAGTGGGATCATCCTCCGCGGTACCATCAGTGGTCTCAGGATCGGTGTGGAAGGCGGCGTCCTCATACAAGTGAGGTTGTTCCTCCATCTCCTGGGAAAGCTCCCAGAATGCCTTCCCGCCCGAACCGCCGGCCTCATCGTTGTTGGCCATGTTTCTCTCTAAATAGGAACAAAGTTTGGTCAAAAAGTTGGTTATTGTCAAGGAACAAGATCATGGTCTCATCATTTAGGGTTTGTCGACACCGGGGCATCCTAAAAGCTAAGCTTTTATAATTGAGGGTTTTTCGACGCCGAGGCACCCTAAAAGCCTAAGCTTTCATCATTTCGGTTTTCATCGACACCGAGGCACCCTAAAAGCCAAGGTTTTATAATTAATGGTTTGTTGACACCGAGGCATCCTAAAAGCTAAGCTGGGCCTAATCACTTGGCTCTATTGCCGCCTATGGTTTAATGCAGCTAGAACAAAGGGGCACTTGATCCTACTTAATTAACTACTAAGATACCCCGGCCCATGGATTAGTCACAAGTACCCCATATGTCCTATTTTTTAGCAAAGTCATGCTAAAATTCATGGAAAATTTCAGCATGACCTTTGCTGAAAATAGGACATATGGAGTACCCGAATTTGCCGGAACGGAAGTTAATCGACATTCCAGCAAACTCAAGGGCCTCTCGGGGTACCTGCAAAACTATCACGACACGATGGCCGAAGATAAAACGCAGCAAAAATACCACTGGCATATTACAATTATTGTTTCCGCGCTATTACGCAGATTCAGGTTGCCGCAACTATCACAAATCCAACCGTAAATTTCAGTGAAGATAGTTCACCTTCTATGTGTACATGACAAGAGCAGATCATAAGATAATACTACACCAAATGTGCATAAAAGGCAGTACAGTAAACACCATCTTGTTTATAGCAAGGCAATATAGCAAAAGCGGTTTGATAACACTGAGCTCTGCACCTAATGCAGAATATTAGGAACCTGGAAACTTGCATGTTTATGCGCTACTTCGTAAGTGACTAATTTAGGTCATTAGTTTTCATGACTCTACTTCTAACATCAAAGGAAAACAAAAAAACTTACAACGATACTACTACAGTAGCTAGAACACGATTATTAAACTTTTGTCATGAAGTCACGTAGGATAAGTAAACTAAAGAAACATGCGTCGAGTAACCAGTCAGGCTGACAGCTTCCTCTCTGCATGTTCAGCATCGCAAGTTAACACTTAAGCCAACAGAACTTGCATGTTCTGCGTTCATACCACGGGAGAAGATGAACTTCAAGGATCACAGCATGTCATTTTTTTCTTTCTTTCTAGAATCAGTATTATCTAGAGCGTAGTCTCCAATTTAGTTTAAGCCGAGAGGTTGACTCCTCTGGTGCCGTGATCCCTGCCCCTCCTCGTGCAAACAACTAACACGGCAAGGAAAGATTTTTCCTTATGTAGAGGAACAAAATAAAAGTTCACAAGACTAGCTACTTGATTGAACGACGCCAGGTAAAGTAAAACTAAGAAAATAATTTGACTAATGTGTTTGAAAACAAATTAAGAAAAATTGAAGAATCGATCACTACAAAAAAATGAAGAAGACACAACTAGAACCGGTACAGTATAGCAGCATCTCTTCTCTCTATAAACACAAATCAAATCCACAGACATACAGACAGCTATAACACAAGTTAACATTTCTCCAGCCATACATATATATGCTACACAAAAACAAAACAAACCTCACCGAGTGGCAGATGCCCACCCACCGGTTACTGGCGTGATGATGATGATGATGCAGCGATCAAAGGTAAACAAAACTAATACTCATGCTGGATCCTAAGCTGATCATTAACGGAGGTGGGATTATATGGTTTGCACGCTGTTTTTTTTTCAGTTCATTGGCTGCAATTAAACATTTCCATGACAGGTTTATTTACTAAAGTAGCAGCATACCGACGAAATTTCTCAGCTAAATATCAAAACATTTTAAAGATTACTACTAGCATCTTGGTTGTGCTTTGTGGTAGAACAACCGAGGCCAGAAGAGTCATTCATCTATTCATCCTCCTAATTTTGCCAAACAAAAACCCTAGTGATGCAAATCAAATTGGGAGGGGATGAACTAACCGAGAAGAGGCAGAGGGAGATGGCGAGCTTGGGGAGGTGGGGATAGACGGCGGCTCCAAGTCTCCGGCGGCGGCTCCGAGGACGTGGGGCGGCTCCGAGGCTCCGAGGCTCCAAGTCTCCGGCGGTGGGGGCGCGTGGGGCGGCGTCGAGCGCTAGGGCTAGGGCTCGGGGGCGCGGGGGGCAGCGGCGTCGTCGAGCTCTAGGGCTAGGGCTCGGGGGCGCGTGGGTCGGCGTCGGCGCGGGCGTCGGCGAGCGCTAGGGCTCGGGCTGGGGCGCGGGGGGCGGCGACGTCGGGGGCACGGGGGCGGCGACGGAGGAGAGGGGAAGGGGATCGAGAGCGAGGCGAGGGAGAGAGAGGGGGGAGGTGTAGTGGGCCGGGGGGCATCAATATGTATGGGGCACAATACTAATGGCGCACTGCGCCCTGGTGCGCCATAAGTACGTCCATACTAATGGCGCACCTCCCCCTGGTGCGCCATTAGTATATTTTTTTATTTCTGCGCGCGAGCCAACAGTTTATCTCCCACCATACCTCATACACATCAAGCCCCCCTAGCTAGCTCGACTGGTCAGCCCCCAGTTCTCCCACCAGGAGGTCCTGGGTTCGAATCCCAGGCTCCACAATTTTTTTTATGCATTTAAAATGCTTTTTGATACTTATTTGTGTTTAAATATGTTCAAACTTGTTTAAATCATAACAGTAATATTTTTTTATAAGACAAAAATAATTTTTTAAAAAATATCATCAAATTTAAAACAGGGGGAGGGGTGCGGGGGGTCGGCGGCGGCGGT
>LR738713.1:660223349-660247915 GCA_902687465.1 Secale cereale
TGGGGTGCGGCTGCCCTCTCCCCCCCCACTATATATAGGGGGCCAGGGGCGCGCCGGCCATAGGAGATCCAATCTCCTAGGGGGGAGGCGGCTAGGGGGGGTATCTTGCCCCCCAAGGCAAAGGGAGGCGCCCCCACCCCTAGGGTTTCAACCCTAGGCGCATGGGGGGTGGCCCATGTGGGGTGCGCCAGCCCACTAGGGGATGGCCCCCCTCCCCCTACGGCCCACGGGGCCCTCCGGGATGGGTGGCCCCACCCGGTGGACCCCCGGGACCCTTCCGGTGGTCCCGGGACACTCCCGGTGACCCCTGGAATTCTCCCGATGGCCGAAACTGGACTTCCTATATATCATTCTTCACCTCCGGACCATTCCGGAACTCCTCGTGACGTCCGGGATCTCATCCGGGACTCCGAACAACATTCGGGTTTCCGTGTGCATATATCTTTACAACCCTAGCATCACCGAACCTTAAGTGTGTAGACCCTACAGGTTCGGGAGACACGCAGACATGACCGAGACGACTCTCCGGTCAATAACCAACAGCGGGATCTGGATACCCATGTTGGTTCCCACGTGTTCCTCGATGATCTCATCGGATGAACCACGATGTCAAGGATTCACTTAATCCCGTATGTTATTCCCTTTGTCTATCGGTACGGTACTTGCCCGAGATTCGATCGTCGGTATGCCCGATACCTTGTTCAATCTCGTCATGGCAAGTCTCTTTACTCGTTTCGTAATCCATCATCCCGTGGCTAACTCCTTAGTCACTTTGAGCTCATTATGATTTTGTCTTACCGAGTGGGCCTAGAGATACCTCTCCGTCATACGGAGTGACAATATCCCAGTCTCGGTTCGTACCAACTCAACAGACACTTTCGGAGATACCCGTTGCGTACCTTTATAGCCACCCAGTTACGTTGTGACGTTTGGCACACCCAAAGTATTCCTACGGTATCCGGGAGTTGCACAACCTCATGGTCTAAGGAACAAATACTTGACACTGAAAAAGCTTAAGCATTATGAACTATACGATCTCGTGCTAGGCTTAGGATTGGGTCTTGTCCATCACATCATTCTCCTAATGATGTGATCCCGTTATCAATGACATCCAATGTCCATGGTCAGGAAACCGTGACCATCTGTTGATCAACGAGCTAGTAACTAGAGGCTTACCAGGGACACATTGTGGTCTATGTATTCACACATGTATCGCTGTTTCCGTACAATACAATTCAAGCATGAATAACAGACAATTATCATGAAGAAGGAAATATAATAATAATCCTTTTATTATTGCCTCTAGGGCATATTTCCAACAGTCTCCCACTTGCACTATAGTCAATAATCTAGTTACATTGTGATGAATCGAACACCCATAGAGTTCTGGTGTTGATCATGTTTTGCCCGTGGAAGAGGTTTAGTCAACGGGTCTGCTACATTCAGATCCGTATGCACTTTACAAATATCTATGTCTCCATCTTGAACATAATTCCGGATGGAGTTGAAATGACGCTTGATGTGCTTGGTCTTCTTGTGAAACCTGGGCTCCTTGGCAATGGCAATAGCCCCAGTGTTGTCACAGAAGAGAGTCATTGGGCTTGACGCGCTTGGAATGACTCCTAGGTCGGTGATGAACTCCTTCATCCAGACTCCTTCTTGCGCTGCTTCGCAACCACCTATGTACTCCGCTTCACATGTAGAATGCGCCACGACGCTCTGCTTGCAACTGCACCAGCTGGCTGCTCCACCATTCAAAATATACACGTATCCGGTTTGTGACTTGGAGTCATCCAGATCTGTGTCGAAGCTAGCATCGACGTAACCCTTTACGACGAGCTCTTCGTCAACTCCATAAACGAGAAACATATTATTAGTCCTCTTCAGGTACTTCAGGATGTTCTTGACCGCTGTCCAGTGTTCCATACCGGGATCACTTTGGTACCTCCCTACCAAACTTATGGCAAAGTTCACATCAGGTCTGGTACACAGCATGGCATACATGATAGAACCTATGGCCGAGGTATAGGGGATGACACTCATCTTCTCTCTATCTTCTGCCGTGGTCGGGGACTGAGCCGTGCTCAATCTCATACCTTGCAAAATAGGCAAGAAATCCTTCTTGGACTGATCCATATTGAACTTCTTCAATATCTTGTCAAGGTATGTGCTTTGTGAAAGACCAATGAGGCGTCTTGATCTATCTCTATAGATTTTGATGCCCAATATGTAAGCAGCTTCTCCAAGGTCCTTCATTGAAAAACTCTTATTCAAGTAGGCCTTTATGTTCTCCAAGAATTCTATATCATTTCCCATCAGCAATATGTCATCCACATATAATATGAGAAATGCTACAGAGCTCCCACTCACTTTCTTGTAGATACAGGCTTCTCCCCAAGTCTGTATAAAGCCAAACGCTTTGATCACATCATTAAAGCGAATATTCCAACTCCGAGATGCTTGCACCAGCCCGTAGATCGAGCGCTGTAGCTTGCATACCTTGTTAGCATTCTCTGAATCCATCAGCTTTTCATTGAGAAACCTATATATTTCTACAAAAGTATAAACAACAAAAGATGATGGCAGATGCTGAAGCAACTTGAGTGAAGTGGGGTGATGAATCCTCACCACTCTTTAGCTATAAAAAAATGCACTTTAAGCATCTGGTGTTACATAGCAAGACAAATGTAAGTAAAAGTAGAACCTCGCTATATGAAAGTAAAAGACCATGCACATCACTTCCCAAACGTCAGTTGGAAGAGTTTTCTCTTACCAACATTTTTTTTTATTTACAACAAATGATAATTGGTAAGGAACTGAATATTTTTTGTAAAGCTAGAGTTTGATCATGTATCAACCAAGACTACAACCATTTTGTCTTATATCTAAATAAACAGTGTACGTGCAGATGAGTAGTGCTACTGCCCCCCAAGAAGTACATATAACAGGACAGCCATAGCTCACATAGCTAACAAAAGTACATATCCAAAAAGATATGGAGCAGTATATATTCTAATAATATGACAACGTAAATGTATCCCTTCCGGTATTCTCCCACATTCAACAAAATGAAAATCTACAACAACAACTAAAAAGCATGAGCAGAGACCATGCAGAACTAAAAAAGGAATGATAACAAATTGGCAGCAAACAACTAAAAAAAGGTTCAATTTTGAATAGAAATAATCTGCCAAGATTTTTGCAAACCACCATAAGAGGGTATGTTGCTAATTCAGTCCCTAGTTCCATGAAATAGGTTCAAATGACGTCGATTTTCAACTTTGACTTGCTGGTCCTAGTAAATGCAAAATAAGACATCAGTAGTGGCATGGACCTCACTGGTCACTGCAGAGTAGAGGCATGAGCGGCGGCCTACACAACACCTCCATCGATGGTGATGGGCGAACCGAAGGGAGACATAACGACAACTAACAAACCAAGACGATGAGAGGGGCAGTCGGAGAGAGAGAGAGAGACGACATGGTGGTGACCTGCAAGCATATGATTTCTCGTTAGTAAATATCATATGTCATTCTAAGGGGGAAACTAAAGAATCAAATAAGGACCAAAGCTGACCTTTTCAAAGTAATATGGATTCCAATGTAGAACGGCACACACAACCCTCCCGACGATGGCGAGGGGCGAGCCAGCAGGAGATACGGTGGTGACCTGGATGCCAAGTCAATGGGAGGAGGGGTGGTCAGAGAGAGACACGACATACAGTGACCTGCGAGCATATTATTTCTAGTTCAGAGTTAAACAGTAAATATCATATACCATTCTGAGGAAAATAAGAAATGAACAATCAAATAAGGACCAAAGCTGACCTTCTCAAAGTTATATGGATGATTGAATTCCAATGTAGAACGATCTTCTCGTGCCAATTCAGAGAGAGGCGGACACATTGAAATTATACACTCTGGGGACATTTGTTTTCTATAAGCCACTAATCTGCAGGATATATAATGAAAATAATTTTAAACTGGCTGAATATTATTTCATAAAAACAAATGGTTAAAGCACTGAAGCTTCTAAATAGGCACTTCTCCAACACATGTTCTGCATATTCTGGTTCTGATAAAGCCAAGTGCAAACCTAAACTTGCGAAAATAATACCAGTTTAAAAATTGATTGACCTATCAGCTACATCCATGAATGTAAATTGACTAAAACAAATTTCATCTGAGCTCAAGGCTATAAATTGTAGAATTGTCAAGAAAAATCTAAGCACAAAAATATATCTAATGCATGAAATTGCTGAGCCAAAATACTTTGAGCGAGATAAATTGTTGTTTCAAAAATATAAGGGTGGATCGACCAAGCACTGAAGAATTTCCAGCTTGTATCATACATCTATAATAAAATTTCGAACACGCTTACACTGCAATAACCAAGAAACTTATAATCAAGTTAGAGACTACTTACATTAGTCTATCCACTATGCATCTTCAATATATCAATCACCTCCGCATCCCGGTCCCCTCTATACATTCCTTGACAAAATTTAGCAACCTCTAGGTCGTGGCTGATCGTCTTGCTGCTGAGAGTCATAAGAAGTCATTCACACGGTTGCCATCACCACCTTGCAAGCTAAGCATGATAAATTGTTCTGCTGCCAGCTTATAAACAAGAAGACATGGTGAACAGACTACTAAAGAAGGCCACATGTAAAGAAAAGTTCAATAATCAATTACAGTAGCTTATATTGACCACCAACTTTCTCGCTCAAATGATGCAAAGATGTGTTTCTACAAGTGCTCAAAAGCTCACAATATGTAGTACAGACCATCAAACGTGTCCTTTTGGACCCTCCCAAGAAGCTCAATCTTTACCACTCTACCAATACATAGAACTGAGTGTGGTAGCTTAAAATACTGCATCACATTTTCCTGGAATATCACGCCTCATGTTACTTTTGAACATCTAAATTTTATATTTATTACACAGACAAGGAAGACAGCTAGGAATATGTATTCAACTGACCTGCAACATTCGAAATTCCAGAGATGTGTATGTCCAGATATAGTTGCTATCATCAATCAGCTCCGCGTCACTTTGAACATATACATCTGTTTCAGACCATAGGGGTGGTTTTAGATAGCCCAAGCGGAACCAGGCGTGTTTTGCTGAATAAATTGGATGAACAAGTCGGAAAAATGCTGCACGGTGAAGAGTATTAACACAGAAGGCACCTTTTGGATACAGAAATAAGGTTGAATCAAGTCTCAACACGCGTGAAGTTGGAAACCTTCGGATAAACCCGTAGGCACAAGATCTTGCTGAACTGATTTGCAATAACTGAATAAAAAGATTCATATTTAGCTGGTCTGAACATTGTGTGTAGTTTGTCACAGAATGAGAAAACAAACGGCAGCTACCATAGCAGCAACGCAACATACGAGATAGTTTTGTAAGCAGCAATAAATGAATGATAGATCCAATTCAGTTGGGACGTTGTGAAGCTTATGGCAGGTAGTTATCAGTAAATAGAAAACCAAACACAAAGTAGCATACATAGCAACAATGGAGATGGTTCTGTGAGTGGCCTATTTGGGTGGCATCGTCATCAAATTGATTGTGGAATTTCCGAATCGAATGGATCGCTGGCTAGTAATAAGTAGCTGGAGAGATACAGAGGGAGAGGAAGAGGGCCTGAATCTGAATAGTTGTACCTGGTAGAGGAGTTTCTCGAGGATGAGCTCTGCCGCGTCCATGGCGGTGTGGAAGAGGCCGAAGAGGAAGACGACCTTGCGGTCTGTGCCTTCCAAGAAGAGGCCATCGCTGCCGGTTGCATCGCTGCCGGTTGCATCGCCGCCGAACTAGTTATCAAGGGGAGACGGGTTAGGAATCTTTGCATCGACAATGTGGGGGTGCAGCGCACGCGCCTCTGCACCTGCCGCTCCTGGGTCAAGCCCGCGGGTTCAACATGCCACCCCGCCACCAACAACCACCGTCGGGCGTCAGAGCAACTGCCGTCTCTTTCCTTTCTCCTCCCTTGACGCCACGAGCAGGCGCGGCGGGTGCGCGGGATCGTGGGAGAGCACGAACAGGTCGCTCATGAGGCCCGAGGATGAGGGGTCGATGGTCGGGAAGGAGGCCGCCGACAACCGTGGAGGCCCCGGCCTTCCTCCACCACAACCCGACGAGGGATGGCCGCGCGCCTCCATCGTCGCCGGGCTAGGGAAGGAGAACGGGAGTGCGGCGGTGCCTGCAAGAGCGACGGCGAGGAGCGAGCTCGACGGGGAGATCCGGCGGCTAGGCAGGTGGTGAACGGGAGGGGAGGAGAGGAGACATGGGACGGGGGGCGCGCGGGGAGGATAGGAGAGCGGTGATGGGCCTCGAACCCCTTGTTGGTTACCCCAAGTGGAAGGTGTAAGATGCAGTAAGTAGAAGTGTTTTCCCCTAGCAAAGATGCCAAGGATCGAATCCCCAGAGACTCCTAGGTTCAACAAGTAGGTGTCAATTTCTAACGGCCCAATTAGCAATCAACGTGGACTTGCACACAGATACAAATAACTTTGCTCCCAACGAGTACAGAGAGGTTGTCAATCTCTCCGGCCTTGTAGTTCACAAAGGGTTCAAAGCAATATGATAGTAGTGATAGATAGTGTTTTGCAATAGTAAGTAAATAGCGAAAAGTAAATAGTGGATGTGATCAATGATGGTAATATGGACCGGAGTCTCATGATGTTCACTAGTGATGTCTCTCTCCCAAAAGACGATAAAACAGCTATGTGAGGTAAACAAATTACAGCTGGGCAATTGACAGGACCACGAACGCAAACCAATGCTGATTACATTGCAAGAAAGGTTGAGGTTCAAAGCATGGGCGGTACGCCAAAGTAAGTAGACCGAAATCCATCAATATCTACTACTAATCATCCACCTTGAGATATCTATCCAGAACATCTCGCTGGTATTAAGTTGCGAGTCCCACCCATAGTGTAAACTCAATGCAACAGACAACTGCATTAAAAGAACTTTGCGTAAAGTAAACAATCCTTGCACCCGCGGGCACAAGCACCGTTGTTTTCCCCCTTGTGGCAACAGCACATCCCCTAGACTCATGTTTCTGTCACTCAAGCTAGTCATCGAGGGGCATGAACCCACAATCGAGCATAACGTTCCCTCTTGGAGTCACTACCTACTACTCAGCCAAAGCAATAAATAACAACGGAGAACACGCAAGAATTACTTATGAACTAAAATATAAAAGAGGTGAATCAAATATATTACTCAAGATCAATCTGAACATAATCTCATAATCCATCGGATCCCAGCAAACTCAACATAGCAACAGCATAAGGATTACATAGGTGCCTCGATCATGTAGGGCAGCTCACGAGGACTAATTAGTGAAGCACAAGAACGGGAGGAGAACATCACATAGCTACTGGTCATGGACTCATGGTCCAAGGGAGACTACTCACGAGTCATCCGGGAGGCGTCCATGGTGGTGGAGAAGCTCCCGGTGGTGATCCTCCCCTCCGGCAGGGTGCCGGGAAGAGTTCTCCTGGTGCTCCCGATCTTGGAAGCGGCGGCGGCGGCAAAACAGAGATGGGATCGTGAAAAGAAGTCCTGTTCTGAGGGTTACGGAGGACCCTTTAAATATATGCCAAAGTAGGGCACCGGGGGAGCCTCGGGGGGCCCAGGCGCCCCCCCGACGCGGCCCAGGGAGGGGGCGCGCCCACAGGGCACCTGGAGCCCCTGTGGCCCCCCCCAGGCTGCCCTTCGGACGCAGTGTTGTTTCCGGTTCGCTGATTTTTTATATAATTTTTCTGGATTTTTCTGGGCAGTTCTTGAAACGTGAAAACCTGAAATACAAAAACAGCTGAAAACAGAAACTGGCACTGGGGTGCACTGGATTAGTAAGTTAGTCCAAATATGATCAAAAGTGTATGGAAGTGTATGAATATCATAGCAATATCACCCAAAAGTGGCATGGAGCAAGCATAAATTATAGATACGTTTTGGACGTATCAACATCCCCAAGCTTAATTCCTCCTCGTCCTCGAGTAGGTAAATGATAACAAGAATAATTTCTGTGGTGACATGCTATTAACCATAAAGGATTTTCTCATAGTCATATGACAAAAGCTTACTGAGACAATGATTCTATAGTAATTAAGTTGTCTCAAGAGAAAATCACAAATGACTGAAAGTTTTACAACATGAAACTGAAACATCAAAAAGATTTGCAATGAACATGATGTGCAAATATGATAAAGTGATATCTAGCTTGCCCCCTTTAGTGATGCAAAACATAAATGCAGGGGCACCTTCAAGGTTTAAGTGATGACTAGATACAATCATTTCAGAATAAACGATATCACAATCATGCAAAAGACAATGCTACTTTGGGACAATGCACATTACACTCAGAATGACAATCATGCTCTCAGTAGTTGGTGCTTTAACATAAAAGTAAAAGAAAGGTTAAGTGCTAGAGCTTTTATTTTGAAAACATGGAAGCAATTGTGTCAACGGTAGTAGTACTTCATATGTGTCATGTATAAAACATCCTATAAGTTGCAAGCCTCATGCATCGAATACCAATAGTGCTCGCTCCTTGTCCTAATTAGCTCGGATTCCCATGGGTTATCATTGCATTGCATATGTTTTAACCAAGTGTCACAAAGGGGTACCTCTATGCCACCTGTACAAAGGTCCAAGGAGATAGATCGCATTTGATTTCTCGTTTTTGATAAATCTCAACTTGAGGACATCCATACCGGGACAACATAGAAAATAGATGATGGACTCCTCTTTGATGCATAAGCATATTCTCATAAGAGATTGAGGATTAAGGTCCAAGCTAAAACTTCCACCATGATGCATGGCTTTGGTTGGCGGCCCAATGTTCTTCTCTAACAATATGCATATTAATTCAACCCACGGTAAATCACCCTTACTTCAGACAAGACGAACATGCATAGAAACTCACATGATATTCAACAAAAGTGTGACAGTTGATGGCGTCCCCAGAAACATGGTTACCGCTCAGCAAGCAACTTATAAGAAATAAGATACATAGGCAACATATTCTTTACCACAATAGTTTTCAGGCTACTTTCCCATGAGCTATGTATTGCATGGTTAGTTTGCTTAGTGCAGGTGGAGGTTAGCAAAAGACTGGGAGCGACCAACTAAGAGAGCAATGACGGTCATAATCATGCAGAGCGACAAAGCAATATTGAATCAGGCATGGTAGTTATATCGCTACTTAGAAACAAAAGATCATCAAGGCTTGACAGACTTTCTTTACAGTCTTGAATATGCGTGAGCATACGCCAAGTCAATCAAAATAAATTCTCGAAGGAAGATATTACTAAACCATACCACATCATAGGCAAACAAACCAAGTTGGTACTCCAATATCACATTGGGAACCCCCCAGCTATTTGAGATTAACCAAAAGAAAACCTGAACTACTAAGCACCATCATGAAAGTAGCATCTTTATCATAGACACATTAACCCATGCAACGGAAGCAAACTCTCTTAATAAGGTGAGCATGGTAATTAAAGAGAGTTCAAGCAACCAACTAAATAAAAGCTCTTGAAAAGATAAGCATGAATACTAAGAGCAGAGCATGATAGTAGCTATTAAAAGACAAATAACACACACAGCATAAATAGACATGAAAATTCTATGTAATGTTCTAGGTAGAGGTGGAGCGTGTTTCTCTCCCACATATAGGAATGCTGGGTTCCGACTTGTTATGAAAAACTAAAAGGAAAACTAAAAGCAAGACGCTCCAAGCATAGCACATAACATATGAAGTGATAAAAATATAGCGAAACGAAAGACGAACTGATAATGTTGATGGAGAAGGGGATGCACGGGGGCATCCCCAAGCTTAGACGCTTGAGTCTCCTTGAATATTTCTTGGGGGTGCACGGGGGCATCCCCAAGCTTGAGCGCTTGACACTCCTGAATCTTTTTATCATCTTCCCTCGCACACTTGAAAACTCCCTTCATACACAACTCATCATAATCTGATTAGCGAGGTTAGTACCCTTAATAAAATAATTATACCTTGCTGGAAATAAGGATATTCTTGAAGTTCTACTGTTTCTCAAGATTGCCAAAAGGTTTTTGCAAAGAAAAAGCAAGTTCTTAATTTGCAAAGTGAAGGTAAGGCAAAACAGGACAGAATCTGTGAAAAACAGAACAGCAGGCAGTAATTGACCTGTTCGGGATACTTCTGCAACTCAAATAAAAAAACTCAGAACTGACGCACGAAAGACAATTATATAGAGAACGCTGTCGAAAAAATTCAGACCAAAAAGATGATCTGGTGATTTTATACGAATTTTTCTATCCAAGGACAGAATCTGTTTCCTGGACAGCACCTCACAACTTTTGAACTTTCTAGCAATCAGAGGCTATACTTGGCACAAATATGAAAAGCAAGGATACAATGATGATGCTACAGCAGTAAAGAACATCAAGACACAACAAAAGCAAAAAATTTATTCATGTGGGCTGCCTCCCAAAAGCGCTTTCTTTTATGCCTTTAAGCTAGGCATAATGCATAGATCAAGTTTTATCAAGAGTAAAAGAATAACTAGCCCGTACAACGGACTCAAAAGGTAACTTGACCTTTTTTCGAGGGAAGTGTTCCATCCCTTTCTTGAGAGGAAACTGAAATTTTATATTACCCTCTTTCATGTCAATGACAGCACCAACGGTGCGCAAAAAGGGACGTCCCAAAATAATTGGACATGAAGGATCACATTCAATATCCATAATAGTGAAATCAACGGGCACATAATTATCATTGACAACAATAAGAACATCGTCGATCCTCCCCAAAGGTTTCTTTATGGAAGAATCAACGAGACGAACACCAAAAGAACAAGAATCATAAGGTTTCAATTTAAGCATATCATATATCCTTTTGGGCATAACAGAGGTACTAGCACCAACATCACATAATGCATAACAAGAGAAGTCATTCAAATAAATTTTTATCATAGGATCCCAACCATCTTCTAGCTTTCTAGGTATGGAGGCTTCTACTCTAAGTTTCTCCTCCCTAGCTTTGATGAGAGCATTAGTGATATGCTCTGTGAAGGCAAGGTTAAGCATGCTAGTGCGGGGATCTCTAGACATCTTGTGAAGGAAATCAATAACTTCGGTAAGAGTGCAATTATCAAAATCAAGGTCACGAGCATCAAGTAAAGTGGTAGTGGTGTCCTTAAGGTTCACTTGGTTGGTAGTTTCTATAGCATCACCATTAATAGGTCCATTGGGACCAGGAGTACATTGGGTGCTAAGAGTGTGAACATCCTCAATAACTTGGATAGTAGCAACAGTGTGGTGGGTAGGAAGGCTCTTAATTCTTTCCTCTTCCTCCCTTAGGGATGCAACCACTTCGGGTTTAGCTGCCATTTGGTTTATCAAAGTGGCCTGTGTGTGGGACATATTGGAAACTTGGGTCTCAGTGATAGTGAGTCTAGTCTGGAGGTTAGAAATCTCAATATTTATGTTCTCTAATCGTCTACTAATGTCTTGCAAGATAGCAGTATGCTCATTTAATTGCCTCGAGAAGGTTTGGTTTTGTTCATATTGGGTGTGCATGTAGTTCTTGGTGGCCTCCTCTATTTCTACCAGTTTCTTATAGCCAGACAAGTCTCTATCTTTTTGGAAGGAGTTCTTGATGTTAGGATAAGCATTGTTGTTCCCATAGGAATTAGAGGGGAACATTCTAGAATTATTACCAAAGTTACTCCTATAAGCATCGGCAATCACAGAATCCAAAGGATCATAACGAGGATCAACAGAAGATTGCTTCGAAAGTAGAGACATGATCAAGTCAACTTTTTCATTAAGGGAGGAAATCTCCTCGACAGAGTTTACCTTCCTACCTGTTGGAGCGCGTTCGGTGTGCCATTGGGAATAGTTGGTTATCATCTCATCGAGAAGCTTTGTGGCAGCACCAAGTGTAGTTGACATAAAAGTTCCTCCCGCGGCCGAATCTAACAAGTTCCGCGAGGTAAAGTTCAAGCCTGCATAAAAAGTTTGGATAACCATCCAAGTAGTCAAACCGTGAGTAGGGCAGTTTTTGATAAGAGATTTCATACGTTCCCAAGCTTGGGCAACGTGTTCATTATCCAATTGTTTAAAATTCATGATGTTACTTCTAAGTTGGATAATTTTAGCAGGTGGATAGTATTTTCCGATAAAAGCGTCTTTGCACTTGTCCCATGAATCTATGCTATTTCTAGGCAAAGACTGAAACCAAATTTTAGCTCCTCCTCTCAAGGAGAAAGGAAAAAGCTTAAGCTTAACAATATTACCATCTATTTCTTGGTACTTTTGCATATCACAAAGTTCTACAAAGTTGTTCAAGTGTAAAGCAGCATCATCTCCAGCACCGGAGAATTGATCTTTCATGACTAAGTTCAGTAAAGCAGGTTTAATTTCATATGAAGGTGCTGAAGTGGCAGGTGTAGTGATAGGTGTGCTGATAAAGTCATCGTTGTTGTGACTAGTGAAGTCACACAACTTGGTGTTCTCGGTGGAACCCATAGTAGCAAGCAAGCAAGATAACTATTTTTGTGATTTTCGATAAAAAGGTACTAAAGCAAAAATGAAAGGTAAACTAACAAGACTAAAAAGCAAAGGTAAAAGATAGCATGCAACTCCCCTATCCTGAAGAGTGGAGTCCCCGGCAACGGCGCCAGAAAATACTCCTTGATGGGCCTCGAACCCCTCGTTGGTTACCCCAAGTGGAAGGTGTAAGATGCAGTAAGTAGAAGTGTTTTCCCCTAGCAAAGATGCCAAGGATCGAATCCCCAGAGACTCCTAGGTTCAACAAGTAGGTGTCAATTGCTAACGGTGCAATTAGCAATCAACATGGACCTGCACACAGATAAAATAACTTTGCTCCCAACGAGTACGGAGAGGTTGTCAATCTCTCCGGCCTTGTAGTTCACAAAGGGTTAAAAGCAATATGATAGTAGTGATAGATAGTGTTTTGCAATAGTAAGTAAATAGCGAAAAGTAAATAGTGGATGTGATCAATGATGGTAATATGGACCGGAGTCTCATGATGTTCACTAGTGATGTCTCTCTCCCAAAAGACGATAAAACGGCTATGTGAGGTAAACAAATTACAGCTGGGCAATTGACAGGACCACGAACGCAAACCAATGCTGATTACATTGCAAGAAAGGTTGAGGTTCAAAGCATGGGCGGTACGCCAAAGTAAGTAGACCGAAATCCATCAATATCTACTACTAATCATCCACCTTGAGATATCTATCCAGAACATCTCGCTGGTATTAAGTTGCGAGTCCCACCCATAGTGTAAACTCAATGCAACAGACAACTGCATTAAAAGAACTTTGCGTAAAGTAAACAATCCTTGCACCCGCGGGCACAAGCACCGTTGTTTTCCCCCTTGTGGCAACAGCACATCCCCTAGACTCATGTTTCTGTCACTCAAGCTAGTCATCGAGGGGCATGAACCCACAATCGAGCATAACGTTCCCTCTTGGAGTCACTACCTACTACTCGGCCAAAGCAATAAATAACAACGGAGAACATGCAAGAATTACTTATGAACTAAAATATAAAAGAGGTGAATCAAATATATTACTCAAGATCAATCTGAACATAATCTCATAATCCATCGGATCCCAGCAAACTCAACATAGCAACATCATAAGGATTACATAGGTGCCTCGATCATGTAGGGCGGCTCACGAGGACTAATTAGTGAAGCACAAGAACGGGAGGAGAACATCACATAGCTACTGGTCATGGACTCATGGTCCAAGGGAGACTACTCACGAGTCATCCGGGAGGCGTCCATGGTGGTGGAGAAGCTCCCGGTGGTGATCCTCCCCTTCGACAGGGTGCCGGGAAGAGTTCTCCTGGTGCTCCCGATCTTGGAAGCGGCGGCGGCGGCGGAACAGAGATGGGATCACGAAAAGAAGTCCTGTTCTGAGGGTTACGGATGACCCTTTAAATATATGCCAAAGTAGGCCACCTGGGGAGCCTCGGGGGGCCCAGGCGCCCCCCCGGCGCGGCCCAGGGGGGGGGCGCCCACAGGGCGCCTGGAGCCCCTGTGCCCCCCCCCAGGCTGCCCTTCGGACGCAGTGTTGTTTCCGGTTCGCTGATTTTTTATATAATTTTTCTGGATTTTTCTGGGCAGTTCTCGAAATGTGAAAACCTGAAATACAAAAACAGCCGAAAACAGAAACTGGCACTGGGGTGCACTGGATTAGTAAGTTAGTCCAAATATGATCAAAAGTGTATGGAAGTGTATGAATATCATAGCAATATCACCCAAAAGTGGCATGGAGCAAGCAGAAATTATAGATACGTTTTGGACGTATCAAGCGGGCAGGAGGAGGAGCGGACTAGCTAGGGTTCAATATTAGATATTTTCTCAAGCAGGCGAAACGACGATTCAACCCCCGCCCAAACCATCGAATTGCCCACCTTTGCCATCTGTAAAAATATCTTACGGCTTACATCGATTGATGAAATATCCAACGGACGACGTCACTCGGGGCCGCGATCGAACGGTCAGCAGCGACTGGTAAAACAGATCCGATAGCCGAAAATCCAAACGCACGGGAAGGCTCCATTTTGGTCCAGACTCTAACAATGGGATTACATGCATTGGTGGGTTCCTATTTAATTCTTGCATGTAAACATTTAATGCATCTCGGAATCTTAGGGGGTGTTTGGTTGAGAAGTCCTAGGACTTTTTCTAGTCCCAGGGACTAATCAAAAAGGACTCTTCAGTAGAGTCTTTTTCTAGTCCTTGTCGAAAAAGTCCCTCCTGTTTGGTTCCTAGGAACTTTTTAGGGACTTTTTCCAGTCTCTGGGACTAAGAAGTCCCTGAACCAAACAACTAATTTTTTTAAATAATACATTTTATTAATTAAATTTCATAAATATGACGCGGCGAAAAGAATTTTCAAAAATAATACACCGTCGGCCCGCAGCAGGCCGACTGGGCCTAGTCGGCCCACAGGTGGCCGACTGGGCTCCAATCGGCTTGCTGCTAGCCGATAGGCCTGTCGGCCGCGAGCTCTCCAGCAGTCGGCCTGCTGCTGGCCGACAGGAGCTCAGTCGGCTTGCAGTTGGCCGACATGACCCTATTGGCTAGCTGCTGCCCGATTGCATGCAACTAAACACATCCCACGTTGTTCACTCCTTCCCGCCATATTTTTCCCTCATTGCTCTTTCCCGCCATAGGTTTCCACATAGCTCGTTTCCGGCATATTTTTCCCGCTCTCTACTTGCCTCCCCTTTGCTCGTTCCCGCCAATTTTACCCGCTTTGCTTGTTCCCGCCCTATTTTCCCGCTTTGCTCGTTCCCGCCATTTTTTCCCGCTTTGCTCGTTCCCGCCATTTTTTTCCCGCTCTCCAGTTCCCCCCAGTATCTCCCGCTACCGAGTTCCCGCCTTTCTTTGTGTTGTGAGTCTATAAAACACCCTCGGCAGTAACATTGGTAAGCATTCAGTTGTAGTATCGTAGTCTCGCCAAGATGTCCGGATATCCTTTCGATCGTAGTTTTCACCCTAGTATGTCCAGATGTATTCTGGATTTAGCCGCCGATTTCAGGGTAGACAACAAGATAGTTCAATGGGAGAAGCTCATCAGTAGTGACACCCTACTGAATGAGCTGGCTCACGCACTAAGTAGGTGCGGATGGCCTTCCAGGACGTTTGAGGAGATACGGGAAGAACTTCTGAGGTTGCAGGGGAGATGGAAGAAGCAACAATCTAAGGGTGAATCATACCTAAAGTGTGCAGCCAAACATACTTTTCTATGGACTGAGGACAGTGAGGATGATGAGGATATCTTCATGGCGCCGCTTCCGGGTTCTAGATATTCGAAGGGTAAGAGTTCAGCATCGTCAAAGGGCAAAAGTTCTGCATCGTCGAAGAGCAAGAGTTCTGCATCGTCGAAGAGCAAGAGTTCTTCCTCATCAAAGGACAAGAGTTTTTCATCGTCGAAGGGCAAGAGTTCTGCATCGTCGAAGGGCAAGAGTTCTGCATCGATGGAGGATGACGATGATGACTTTATGTAGTTTTTATCCTTTATGTTGTCAGTTAAGTTGTATGTGCCGTTTTATTTAGATGTAGTTATATCTAGTTGTTTGTACTTTCTTGTTGTATGAGCATTATATTCTATCTAAATAGCAGAGACTAAAATAGAGTAGTCATATGTCTCATACATAAATACATAGTCATTTGTCTCATACATAGCATAGATATAAGTCTCATACATAATTAAATGGTCATGTCTCTACTGATAGATAGAAGCGTCACTGACGATGTCTGCCCTGGCGCGGAGGCGGATCTTGCGGCGTCGTCCATCCGTACCTATGTATTGGCCTGATGTTACGAGGCGGAATCTCAGACCCATCCTGGTGATACTGTGTATCCTGTGTCGGGCCAGGTGGAGGAGTCGAAAACATGTCTGGCCACTGGAAGTGTTGCGACATCTGACCCTGTATGTTGTCCTCATGACGTTGATCACTCCCCCATGTATCATGTGATGCAGACATAGACGCATGATATCCGTAGGCTCCTGAACGATGGAACATTAAGTCATGTAGAATAAGGTCGCCTAAATTAATATTGAGAACAATACACATACCTGTTGGCTGTGACGGCTGCTCTGGCTGAAACACAAAGCTCGACGAGGGACCCTGTTGTCGTGGCTGTGGAGAAAACACAAAGCTCGACGTGGGACCAAAATGGTCTGGGTGCTGCCACGTCGAACTGCCAGGTTGGTCAGCAGGGGGTGCCCTCATAGTCGGCTGATGTGCAAGACGCGGACGTGGCTGATGTCGGTGTGTGGAGTGACGCGGCGGCTGTTGCTGGTGCTGAACAACGTCGGTCCTCCGGGTGCACGTGATAGCCTCGTAGACAGCCCGAATCTTGTTCTGCATACGTTCCAAGAAGGGCTGTAGCACAGGACGGTGCTGAAGAAGAGGTCCAGATGACAGTGATCGTCCAAAGGTGGTCACGTCGTTGTAGAGTTCGTGTGTCAAGCTAGCCTGCAAATTCTTGCCTTGGTTATTAAGTATGCACGTCAAAAATATGTGACAACTAAATTTAAGAGCAATATGTCTTACCGCGTACTGTCTAGAGCCTGAAGTATCATAGCTCGGGTACATATCCGATGGGGTAGGGTCAGGTATCTCCTCTGGGTGAGAGTGCTCAACGATGCGCAACCGTGTTCCGTTCATGTAGCGCCGCAAATAGAGATTGAATTCATTGAGTTCAAAATCATGATTCTGGTGCCATAGATGTGTGTTTGCTGTCTCCCAGTCTATAACATACGGCTCTAGTCTAACTAGCCACTCGGCAGTTGTCTTATTCGTGCCCTTCCTTGTCGTCCTAAAATAGTGGTGTATTTTCAACAATTATTATGTGCTTGAAAAGAGTACTATGAAAGATAATGCAACATTGAAAAACTGGTAAATACATGTGGATGTGTTTTGGCACCGGGTTCTCTGTAGGGGGCGGCAGCTCTGACTGCAGAAGACCAAATTGCCTCATAACCCTTTGTTGTGCCATCTCCTCGACAAAGACATCGAAGATGATCTTCGATTTTGTCATCCAGTAATCTCGGTCCCTTGTGCATAGCATAGACAAACCACCGGGGTATCTCGCTTGTATGGCTACTTCCGTGTAGGGCTGCCATATGACCCCAGTGTACGTATCGAACTGCTCGTTCAATGCCGTGTATGCCCTCCTTGTCTGATCACTAGCAAATCGCCTCTGCATAAAACACAAGTTAGTACCCGGTAGCATAGAACTATCTTTTTTGCTAAAAAAGTTGCATTAAACTATACACCAATACATACCTCACGACGCGTCCAACACAGACCGAAAGTGGGCATGTCGATGCCGTCATCATCGAACCTGGCGTCTATAGGCTGATTCAGAAGTACGTCTGGTCGCCCTATAGAGAACCTCTCCCACGACCACAGCTGAAGGAATAGAGGGCATCCAAGAAGGGCTGGCTTTTTCGATGTAAGTTGACAGCCGTTGCATATACCTCGATACGTAGCTGCTAGGACCGCCGAACCCGAACTCCTCTGTCTGATCTGATCAGCCGTCTGAGCACTCGCTATCTCGAGTGCCATAGGGATGTAGAGCACGCTAATAGTGGTGACATGGTTCTCTGTGAACATCACCTTGCCGAAAAGCCACAATATGCAGGCCTCCAGGCTCCGTGTGATCTGTTCCGCAGTCATCGGCGCCGGGAACTTCTGTATCTACACTAAGCATAATGAAAGTTTTAGTAAGCCACATGTATTTTCCATAAAACTATGGGCACGATAAGTTGAAGATACTAGGTAGGGAATTTTACCTGGAAATTGAGCAACCACTCATGCTTAGGTTCGTGATGCTCCCATACTGCATCCGGAACATTCGAATAAAGAGCATGAAAACGATGTGTAAGACCTCGCTCCCAATCAACCGGTGCGCCCAACGGTCCTATGGCATGACCTGCCAATGGTAGTCCGAGCAAAAGTGACACATCCTCTAGAGTAGGAGCCATCTCTCCCCATCGGAAGTGAAACGTGTGGGTCTCTGGCCTCCAACGGCCTACTAAGCAGCTCAACAAGGAGGAGTCGATGGCGAGGCGTTTGCAGCCAGGGATAGACTCAACCAGACGCGCGAAAGGTAATAGGCCGGCCCATTTCAACCTTCATCACAGAACATTACAGTCAGTGTCTCCAATTAATATGTATGTTAGTGTGCAAATTAAAAAGCATGTACCTTTGTTCCCATCCTTGGTGTATCCTCCAGTGCTCCTTAGGAGTGCGAGTGACCAGAGGCTCAAGCTTCCGCTCAGACCAAATCGCAGCACGATGACCCCTATCGATGTCCGCACGCAGCAAACCCATTCCCGACATTCCTGCACATAAATTTTCAAACATAGTGCCACACTTAATACAAATTTTCAAACATAGTGCCACACTTAATACAAATTTTCAAACATAGTGCCACACTTAATACAAATTTTCAAACATAGTGCCACACTTAATACAAATTTCAAACATAGTGCCACACTTAATACAAATTTTCAAACATAGTGCCACACTTAATACAAATTTCAAACATAGTGCCACACTTAATACAAATTTCAGACATAGTGCCACACTTAATACAAATTTCAAACATAGTGCCACACTTAATACAAATTTCAGACATAGTGCCACACTTAATACAAATTTCAGAATATAGTACTGCTGGCTTAGTTTCTTCCTCTACCTCTTACTCCTCTACCTCCTCTTCGTCCCCGGTTGCCACGTCCACGCCCAGTACCACTAGCTATGACAAAAGTGGGACAATTAGTGTCCCTATGGCCAAATTCATTGCATAGAATGCATTGAATTGTCGGACCTCCTGCTTCTGATTCATCCATATCATTCCGGATGCGACGACACTAACGTCTGCCTCTACTTGTACGCTTATGCTCTGGGTTTGGAATGTAACGCCTTTCAGAGGAGTTGACGGTGTTGAAGTTACCCATTGATCGAAAACCCATCAGCTCACCTGTCCAGGTATTCAGGACAGCCTCTTTTAGAAAATATGGAGACACAAACGATATTGCGTCCAATCCAAGCAGCCCGCAAGCAGCAAGTACATGTGAGCAAGGTAGGTGCCACAATTTTGGTTTGTTACATGTGCACTCACATGTTGGCCAGGCTTCATTTCCAATTTTCACCTCATGTGTCCTCATCTCATTGGCACATCTGAATTTGTTGTTGGCTAAGCGGACCTCAAACCTTCTTTCTTGATTACCGATGGCGACTACAGTGTGTGACCTTGCTTTCTGCATCTTGTTCTCCATGTACTTCGTGACTCTTTCACAGTAACGTGTATTCGGGTTGTTCAAGATATGTTGCTCTGCTTTTTGACGTCTATCTCTGAAATACTTCACGGTGCCATAGAAAATACCCTCAACGATGGCTGTAAGCGGCAATGCCCGGTTTCCTCTGAGGACAAAGTTGTATGTTTCAGCGAGGTTGGTTGTCATGACACCGTACCTTGCTCCATGTGTGTCATGTAGCAAAGACCACCTCTCAAGAGGCTCATGCTCTATCCACTGCTGGAAGGTTTTAATCGACCTCCCGAGCCTTCTCCTAGTACCTGGTGGGTCAAAGCCTGGCAAGTTACATAGCCCAACAGGCTCCTCCTCCATGGCCGCTCTTCCTGTTGCCAACTGTGCAGCTACTGCTTCAACATGTGCCCTCACCGCTGCATCTCTTGCAGCTTTCCTATCCCTAACATGTCTCTGCGTGCACACATTAAGTCGGTCACTTATCAAATTGTACTTCCATAACTGGTTCTGCTTGCAGAGTTTTTTGAATAGATTCATCAGGTTCTTGTTTCTGAACTGCGAGAAAAAATTAGCCCCCAGATGGCGCATGCACCAACGGCTCTGCAAGTCCTGCCATGGAGTTTGTTCCTCAGGGCATGGATTTGTCAGTGTCCTTATCGCACTGAGTATACCTGCATGCCTGTCATGAAGGATGCACACATTGGGCTTCTCCTTAACAACGTATATTTTCAACTGCCTGAAGAACCATGTCCAACTCTCAATGTTCTCACTCTCCACGAAAGCAAATGCGAGTGGGACAACTTGATTTTGGCCATCTTGACCTATGGCTGTTAGGATCTGACCTTTGTACTTGCCTGTGAGAAATGTACCATCTACACATATGTAATGCCCAGGATGGGACTATATCTCCTACGTGTCGAGGCACGACTTAGAGACATAACCCCATGCTGGAATGATTGCAAGTCTGGTATCTTTGCACAACTCACGTAAAAGATGGGGATGGAAAACATAAAATAGTTGGCTTACAATCGCCACGTCACACAATTACAATACATGTTCAAATCATCATTCAATAAAACATCACAGCCCTCTAAGGGTAAAATCCAAATGACAAGATACCAAACATAATTTAAACCCACAGGTCGGATCGAATCCTAGTAGAAGTCTCCACTACTGATCATCAGGCTAACGAACATAGTAACGACTACGCTCCTCGTCATACTCCCAGTCTAGCTCGGTGCCATCACCGGGATAGCTCACCAACGGACCTGCATCTGGTGTGGTGAAGTAACTGTGAGCCACAGAGGACTCAGCAATCCCGTTCCCGGGTAACATGACTATTTAAGCCTTGGGAGAGGATAAGGCTGAAGAAAAGAATAAGAGTCTGCAGCAGCAACTAGCACTAGCTTACGTGAAAGAGTGCGAGAAGAGAAGTGCCTCGGTCGAGAGATGATCACGAAGTGATCCTAGCTAAAGCTCAACAAACATAACCCCACCGTGTTCAACCTCCGAAACCCTATTCGGAAATTGACAGTCACGGTACACACGCTGGTAGTGTATTAGAACATGGTGTCAAGTTATCTACAACCGGATATTAACAAGCTCCCATCTGCCACATAACCGCGGGCACGGCTTTCGAAAGTTCATAACCCTGCAAGGGTGTTCCAACTTGGCCCATGACAAGCCCACGATCCGCGGAGTCGCAACTCCAAGGTGGGAACACCCGAGTATTCTCGGAATCCCGTGCTCAAGATACTCCGAACTAAGGTAAGGCTAATCCAGCGAATCCTCCCGGCATGTCGACACCCTGATAATAGCCGCGCGTATCTAAGCCTCAGGACATGACCGGATGAGTCATCCTACAGGTGTATGCCAGATACCTCGGGTTTCCCCAAGGCGGCCCCGCAGTCTACTCGTTTCGGACCAACACTCATGTGGAGCACTGGCCCGGGGTTGTTGATTAAGAAAGAGGGTTAATTACTCCCTATGCAAGTTATTTAGTTATTAGGCAAATAGTACCAATGTTGGGACTTGCTGGAAAAGACTTAGCACTTAGCGGTTTATCGAGGGGGCCCCATAAACCCCAACCGTGTGAGGAACGCATAATCAAGGAACATAACACCGGTTTAAACGGTTCCTAGCGGCACGAGTGGAACAAATCACCAAGCAAAAGGCTTAGCCTTCCACCCTTGCCAATATATAGATGATTTCATTTTAAGCATTATATATAGTGTGATATAACCCAACAAACTTCAACATGAAGCAAGCATCTTCGATCTTCACCTGCAACTAGCAAAGCTATAAGAGGGGCTGAGCGAAGCGTACTTAGCCATTCAACGGTTTGCATAGGTAGGGTGGTTAAACATGGTCATGGTTACAAGTAGGAGGCTGACAAGAAAGACATGGGCATCGAGGCAAAACTATAGAGCGGAACTACTAGCAATAGGCAAAGATAGTAATGTTATCGGGGTTCGGTCATCTTGCCTGAAGAGTAGTCGTTCGGATCGTAAGAAGGGTCCTCGTGCTCAACCTCGTTGGTAACCTCGTGCTCGTACTCGTACTCGGTGTCAGCTTCCGGCTCTAAACAATACAATCACACAAGGCACGAATCAACAAGATGCAAAGCGCACACCAAAATGATGGATGCATGATGGATGCACTATGGAAGCACACGGAGCACGGAAAAAATAGCACTCAAGCAAAGGCTTCAAAACATGATAACAATAAAATATTATGAATCTACATGGAAAATCAATCAAGTTTCATATAAGACTCGCTCCAAACGGAGCTACGGGCTAAAAGTTATGCCCGAAACAAGAAATAGGCGAAAGCTGAAAATTACAGCAACATAGCAACTTCGGAGCACTAGATAATTAAGCTACATCACTCAAACATCATGGCAAAGAGCATGAACGTAAACTAGACATATCCTACAGCAAATAAGTCCAAAGGTGCACCCCCAAAGGAGCCACGGATCAATAGCAACAAGCTTGTACATATTGAACTTGACAACAAAATCCTGACAGCAGAATTTTATTTAAACTTTGGAGCCAAAGTTAAATATACTACAGCCACTCAAATAAGCATGTGAGAACATGAATGGATAGCCAACAATATATACTACAAGGAACCATCAAGAGTTACTCCAAAACTATCATGGATTGTCCTAGAACAGCAAGCGAACATGGCATCTGAGAATACCAGATTCCAGACTTAGTGAAAATCCACTAAGTGTTAAAACAGCAGTTTCATCATGGCATCTTTGAGAGCAAGTTTAAGTCACCTCAAAACTAAACATGGCAAGTGGTAAGCACCACATCAAAGTACACATGATGGTGATTCCGAAACATACAAGCATGCATCATGGAGATAAACACAACGATAGCAATGAGCTCAACAAGATGGCATCTCATAACAAGTTAAACAACTAAACAGCCACATAGCACTTTGCAACGAGGATAAACATGGCAAGAATAAATCTATCATGCAACCTAACACAAACAACATGTAGAGCATGGCAAGACGAACACGTGGACATGTCATTTGCATCATTCGGATAAACGAGCTAAAAGATATCACTATGCAAAGATGGCATAAAACAACACATATCAGCAGTTTATATCGGGATGCACTCTTGCAACAGAAAAATAAGCATCTAGATGATCTCAAACATGCATGGCACAATGGAATGAAACGTAGAGCAAGTCACCACGAACGTCTGGACACCTCATTCACTCAAATCGGAGCAACACACACAAAGATATCATCATTGGAAAAATGCATCAGCACACAAACAAACTGGGGACTTAGAGGATAAAAGAGGCAACCTAGATCTGAAGATTGACGGGCCTCGGGCGGATCTGGCGCTGCGGCGGCCCGAGAGGAGGCCCAGGGCGCGAAGGGAACTGGCAGCGAGGCGGCGGCCCGCGGCTGAGGAGTGGATGGGCCTGCGCGGCCGCGTCGGGCCCAGGAGGCGGCGGGATCCGGCCCTGGCGGCTGGCGGACGCTGCAGTAGGAGCGGCCCAGCTCGGGGCTCGGCCCACCAAGGAGATGGCGGAGCGGGGCGGCCTACTGGCGATCGGGCGAGGCTCAGCCTCTCGATCTGGCGGGGTGGAGACCCGGGGCCTCGGGCTGGAGGGACGGCGGCACGGGCCCGCGGGAGCCTGGCGGCCTGTGGCCCGCGAAGGAGCGGCGCAGATCGGCTGGGAGGAGCGCCTGGGCCGCGCCAGGCGATGCGGACTGACGATCGGGGCCCGCGGCGGCGATCGGTCGATCGACGAGGCTCGGGCGGGGCGTTGACCTCCGATCTGGATCGAGATCCAGCGGGGCTCGGGCGCCTCGTCCGAGCGGCGGCGGCTGTAGCTCGAAGCCGGCGGCGGGATTCGAGGAGGGAATCCAAGTGGCGGCTGGGAACTGGCCAGGCACGGAAATTGAGGGGAAGGTAGGCTAGAGGTAGGTGGAGGGGGGGTTAGGCTGCCAAAAATGGCATGGGGATGTTTATATAGGGTAGGTGCTAGGGTTTGAGGGTTTTGGGGGGTTTTAGAGCCCTCCGATCGCGATCCGACGGATCCGATCGCGAGGGGAGTTAGGATGGGCCAAGAGGAGGGAAGTGGGCTGTTGGAGGGGTGTCTTGGGCCTCAAAGTGGAGGCACTTTGAGCCCACACGAATAACTGTTGGGGTAGCAAACGGACTCGAAACGCGACGAGATTTGACAGGCGGGTTACACA
>LR738713.1:660247925-660275607 GCA_902687465.1 Secale cereale
ATCGAGATCCAGCGGGGCTCGGGCGCCTCGTCCGAGCGGCGGCGGCTGTAGCTCGAAGCCGGCGGCGGGATTCGAGGAGGGAATCCAAGTGGCGGCTGGGAACTGGCCAGGCACGGAAATTGAGGGGAAGGTAGGCTAGAGGTAGGTGGAGGGGGGGTTAGGCTGCCAAAAATGGCATGGGGGATGTTTATATAGGGTAGGTGCTAGGGTTTTGAGGGTTTTGGGGGGTTTTATAGCCCTCCGATCGCGATCCGACGGATCCGATCGCGAGGAGAGTTAGGATGGGCCAAGAGGAGGGAAGTGGGCTGTTGGAGGGGTGTCTTGGGCCTCAAAGTGGAGGCACTTTGAGCCCACACGAATAACTGTTGGGGTAGCAAACGGACTCGAAACACGACGAGATTTGACAGGCGGGTTACACATACCAAAACAACAACACACGACAAGCCTCACGCCAAACGGGTATCGTTACACGACCAAACACCAAAGTAGGCCTACGGGACGCCACGGACACGTGAGGGAGCTCCGGAACGTGAAACGGACAACGGGAAGGAACGCGTGTGATGGGCCTCGAACCCCTCGTTGGGTACCCCAAGTGGAAGGTGTAAGATGTAGGAAGTAGAAGTGTTTTCCCTTAGCAAAGATGCCAAGGATCGAATCCCCAGAGACTCCTAGGTTCAACAAGTAGGTGTCAATTGCTACGGCGCCAGATTAGTAGCAATCAACGTGGACCTGCACACAGATACAAATAACTTTGCTCCCAACGAGTACAGAGAGGTTGTCAATCTCTCCAGCCTTGTAGTTCACAAAGGGTTAAAAGCAATGATAGTAGTAATAGATAGTTTTTGCAATAGTAAGTAAATAGCGGAAAGTAAATAGTGGATGTGATCAATGATGGTAATATGGACCGGAGTCTCATGATGTTCACTAGTGATGTCTCTCTCCCAAAAGACGATAAAACAGCTATGTGAGGTAAACAAATTACAGCTGGGCAATTGACAGGACCACGAACGCAAACCAATGCTGACTACATTGCAAGAAAGGTTGAGGTTCAAAGCATGGGCGGTACGCCAAAGTAAGTAGACCGAAATCCATCAATATCTACTACTAATCATCCACCTTGAGATATCTATCCAGAACATCTCGCTAGTATTAAGTTGCGAGTCCCACCCATAGTGTAAACTCAATGCAACAGACAACTGCATTAAAAGAACTTTGCGTAAAGTAAACAATCCTTGCACCCGCGGGCACAAGCACCGTTGTTTTCCCCCTTGTGGCAACAGCACATCCCCTAGACTCATGTTTCTGTCACTCAAGCTAGTCATCGAGGGGCATGAACCCACAATCGAGCATAACGTTCCCTCTTGGAGTCAGTACCTATTACTCGGCCAAAGCAATAAATAACAACGGAGAACATGCAAGAATTACTTATGAACTAAAATATAAAAGAGGTGAATCAAATATATTACTCAAGATCAATCTGAACATAATCTCATAATCCATCGGATCCCAACAAACTCAACATAGCAACAGCATAAGGATTACATAGGTGCCTCGATCATGTAGGGCAGCTCACGAGGACTAATTAGTGAAGCACAAGAACGGGAGGAGAATATCACATAGCTACTGGTCATGGACTCATGGCCCAAGGGAGACTACTCACGAGTCATCCGGGAGGCGTCCATGGTGGTGGAGAAGCTCCCGGTGATGATCCTCCCCTCCGGCAGGGTGCCGGGAAGAGTTCTCCTGGTGCTCCCGATCTTGGAAGCGGCGGCGGCGGCGGAACAGAGATGGGATCGCGAAAAGAGTTCCTGTTCTGAGGGTTACGGAGGGTCCTTTAAATATATGCCAAAGTAGGGCACCGGGGGAGTTTTGGGGGCCCAGGCGCCCCCCCTGGCGCGGCCCAGGGGGGGCGCCGCCAGGGCGCCTGGAGCCCTGGTGGCCCCCCCCAGGCTGCCCTTCGGACGCAGTGTTGTTTCCGGAACGCTGATTTTTTATATAATTTTTCTGGATTTTTCTGGGCAGTTCTCGAAACGTGAAAACCTGAAATACAAAAACAGCCGAAAACAGAAACTGGCACTGGGGTGCACTGGATTAGTAAGTTAGTTCAAATATGATCAAAAGTGTATGGAAGTGTATGAATATCATAGCAATATCACCCAAAAGTGGCATGGAGCAAGCAGAAATTATAGATACGTTTTGGACGTATCAACATCCCCAAGCTTAATTCCTGCTCGTCCTCGAGTAGGTAAATGATAACAAGAATAATTTCTGTGGTGACATGCTATTAACCATAAAGGACTTTTTCATAGTCGTATGACAAAAGCTTACTGAGACAATGATTCTAAAGTAATTAAGTTGCCTCAAGAGAAAATCATAAATGACTGAAAGTTTTACAATATGAAACTGAAACATCAAAAAGATTTGCACTGAACATGATGTGCAAATATGATAAAGTGATATCTAGCTTGCCCCCTTTAGTGATGCAAAACATATATGTAGGGGCACCTTCAAGGTTTAAGTGATGACTAGATACAATGATTTCAGAATAAACGATATCACAATCATGCAAAAGACAATGCTACTTTGGGACAATGCACGTTACACTCAGAATGACAATCATGCTCTCAGTAGTTGGTGCTTGAAGATAAAAGTAAAAGAAAGGTTAAGTGCTAGAGCTTTTTATTTTGAAAACATGGAAGCAATTGTGTCAACGGTAGTAGTACTTCATATGTGTCATGCATAAAACATCCTATAAGTTGCAAGCCTCATGCATCGAATACCAATAGTGCTCGCTCCTTGTCCTAATTAGCTCGGATTCCCATGCGTTATCATTGCATTGCATATGTTTCAACCAAGTGTCACAAAGGGGTACCTCTATGCCACCTGTACAAAGGTCCAAGGAGATAAATCGCATTTGATTTCTCGTTTTTGATAGATCTCAACTTGAGGACATCCATACCGGGACAACATAGAAAATAGATGATGGACTCCTCTTTAATGCATAAGCATATTCTCATGAGAGATTGAGGATTAAGGTCCAAGCTAAAACTTCCACCATGATGCATGGCTTTGGTTGGCGGCCCAATGTTCTTCTCTAACAATATGCATATTCATTCAACCCACGGCAAATCACCCTTACTTCAGACAAGACGAACATGCATAGCAACTCACATGATATTCAACAAAAGTGTGACAGTTGATGGCGTCCCCAGAAACATGGTTACCGCTCAGCAAGCAACTTATAAGAAATAAGATACATAAGCAACATATTCTTTACCATAATAGTTTTTAGGCTACTTTCCCATGAGCTATGTATTGCATGGTTAGTTTGCTTAGTATAGGTGGAGGTTAGCAAAAAGACTGGGAGCGACCAACTAAGAGAGCAATGACGGTCATAATCATGCAGAGCGACAAAGCAATATTGAATCGGGCATGGTAGTTATATCGCTACTCAGAAATAAAAGATCATCAAGGCTTGACAGACTTTCTTTACAGTCTTGAATATGCGTGAGCATACGCCAAGTCAATCAAAATAAATTCTCGAAGGAAGATATTACTAAACCATACCACATCATAGGCAAACAAACCAAGTTGGTACTCCAATAACACATTGGGAATCCCCCAGCTATTTGAGATTAACCATAAGAAAACCTGAACTACTAAGCACCATCATGCAAGTAGCATCTTTATCATAGACACATTAACCAATGCAACGGAAGCAAACTCTCTTAATAAGGTGAGCATGGTAATTAAAGAGAGTTCAAGCAACCAACTAAATAAAAGCTCTTGAAAAGATAAGCATGAATACTAAGAGCAGAGCACGATAGTAGCTATTAAAAGACAAAGAACACACACAGCATAGATAGACATGAAAATTCTATATTATGTTCTAAGTAGAAGTGGAGCGTGTTTCTCTCCCACATAAAGGAATGCTGGGTTCCGACTCGTTATGAAAAACTAAAAAGAAAACTAAAAGCAAGACGCTCCAAGCATAGCACATAACACATGAAGTGATAAAAATATAGCGAAACGAAAGACGAACTGATAATGTTGATGGAGAAGGGGATGCACGGGGGCATCCCCAAGCTTAGACACTTGAGTCTCCTTGAATATTTCTTGGGGGTGCACGGGGGCATCCCCGAGCTTGAGCGCTTGACACTCCTGAATCTTTTTATCATCTTCCCTCGCACACTTGAAAACTCCCTTCATACATAACTCATCATAATCTGATTAGCGAGGTTAGTACCCTTAATAAAATAATTATACCTTGCTGGAAATAAGGATATTCTTGAAGTTATACTGTTTTTCAAGATTGCCAAAAGGTTTTTGCAAAGAAAAAGCAAGTTCTTAATTTGCAAAGTGAAGGTAAGGCAAAACAGGACAGAATCTGTGAAAAACAGAACAGCAGGCAGTAATTGATCTGTTCGGGATACTTCTGCAACTCAAATCAAAAAACTCAGAACTGACGCATGAAACACAATTATATAGAGAACACTGTCGAAAAAATTCAGACCAAAAAGATGATCTGGTGATTTTATACGAATTTTTCTATCCAAGGACAGAATCTGTTTCCTGGACAGCACCTCACAACTTTTGAACTTTCTAGCAATCGAAGGCTATACTTGGCACAAATATGAAAAGCAAAGATACAATGATGATGCTACAGCAGTAAACAACATCAAGACACAACAAAAGCAAAAATTTATTCATGTGGGCTGCCTCCCAAAAGCGCTTTCTTTTATGCCTTTAAGCTAGGCATAAGACTTTAATGATGCTCTCGTAGGAATAAGAGTTGAAGAACAAAAGAGAGTATCAAGAAGCAAATACCAAATACATTTAAGCCTAACATGCTTCCTATGCATAGGAATATTGCAATAGAATAATTCATTGAAGCACAAAGCAATAAGCATAGGAAGACAAAACAAGTGCAGCTTCAAAACCTTCAACATAAAGAGAGTGAACTTAATATTATTGAAATATCTATAAGCATATGTTCCCTTCTCGTAATAATTTTCAGTGGGATCACGAATAAACTCAACAATATAAGCATCACATAAAGCATTGTTACCATGATCCACATGCAAAAAGGTACTCTTACTCTCCACATAAGCATCATGAAGAGGATAAAACTCAGTATAAAAGAGAGACATAAGCTCTTGCCAATCAAGCAAGTGCGAGTTATCGAGAAGCTTATACCAATCTGAAGCCTTATCTATAAGTGATACGGCGAACAATTTTTTCATGTCAAACTCCCTTGATACACCTGCAAGCTTAAATAATGAACATAGTTGTGACAGATATAGCAAGTGTTCACCGGGATGTCTGTCTCCTGCATAACGATTAGCCAAAACATAATCGATAATACCAGCTGGTATTTTATAGGGCACAATTTCAGTAGGGGGAGGAGCAACCACCACAGGTGTGGGGCGTCTTCCCGCAAGCAACGATCCAATAGCAAGGTTGTCCATAAGCATAACTAGTGAAATACATGAAGAAAACTGAAAGGTAAACTAACAAGACTAAAAAGCAAAGGTAAAAGATAGCATGCAACTCCCCTATCCTGAAGAGTGGAGTCCCCGGCAACGGCGCCAGAAAATACTCCTTGATGGGCCTCGAACCCCTCGTTGGTTACCCCAAGTGGAAGGTGTAAGATGCAGTAAGTAGAAGTGTTTTCCCTTAGGAAAGATGCCAAGGATCGAATCCCCAGAGACTCCTAGGTTCAACAAGTAGGTGTCAATTGCTACGGCGCCAGATTAGTAGCAATCAACGTGGACCTGCACACAGATACAAATAACTTTGCTCCCAACGAGTAGAGAGAGGTTGTCAATCTCTCCGGCCTTGTAGTTCACAAAGGGTTAAAAGCAATGATAGTAGTAATAGATAGTTTTTGCAATAGTAAGTAAATAGCGGAAAGTAAATAGTGGATGTGATCAATGATGGTAATATGGACCGGAGTCTCATGATGTTCACTAGTGATGTCTCTCTCCCAAAAGACGATAAAACAGCTATGTGAGGTAAACAAATTACAGCTGGGCAATTGACAGGACCACGAACGCAAACCAATGCTGACTACATTGCAAGAAAGGTTGAGGTTCAAAGCATGGGCGGTACGCCAAAGTAAGTAGACCGAAATCCATCAATATCTACTACTAATCATCCACCTTGAGATATCTATCCAGAACATCTCGCTGGTATTAAGTTGCGAGTCCCACCCATAGTGTAAACTCAATGCAACAGACAACTGCATTAAAAGAACTTTGCGTAAAGTAAACAATCCTTGCACCCGCGGGCACAAGCACCGTTGTTTTCCCCCTTGTGGCAACAGCACATCCCCTAGACTCATGTTTCTGTCACTCAAGCTAGTCATCGAGGAGCATGAACCCACAATCGAGCATAACGTTCCCTCTTGGAGTCACTACCTATTACTCGGCCAAAGCAATAAATAACAACGGAGAACATGCAAGAATTACTTATGAACTAAAATATAAAAGAGGTGAATCAAATATATTACTCAAGATCAATCTGAACATAATCTCATAATCCATCGGATCCCAGCAAACTCAACATAGCAACAGCATAAGGATTACATAGGTGCCTCGATCATGTAGGGCAGCTCACGAGGACTAATTAGTGAAGCACAAGAACGGGAGGAGAACATCACATAGCTACTGGTCCTGGACTCATGGTCCAAGGGAGACTACTCACGAGTCATCCGGGAGGCGTCCATGGTGGTGGAGAAGCTCCCGGTGGTGATCCTCCCCTCCGGCAGGGTGCCGGGAAGAGTTCTCCTGGTGCTCCCGATCTTGGAAGCGGCGGCGGCGGCGGAACAGAGATGGGATCGCGAAAAGAGTTCCTGTTCTGAGGGTTTCGGAGGGTCCTTTAAATATATGCCAAAGTAGGGCACCGGGGGAGTTTCGGGGGGCCCAGGCGCCCCCCCGGCGCGGCCCAGGGGGGCGCGCCGCCAGGGCGCCTGGAGCCCTGGTGCCCCCCCCCCCCCAGGCTGCCCTTCGGACGCAGTGTTGTTTCCGGAACGCTGATTTTTTATATAATTTTTCTGGATTTTTCTGGACAGTTCTCGAAACGTGAAAACCTGAAATACAAAAACAGCCGAAAACAGAAACTGGCACTGGGGTGCACTGGATTAGTAAGTTAGTCCAAATATGATCAAAAGTGTATGGAAGTGTATGAATATCATAGCAATATCACCCAAAAGTGGCATGGAGCAAGCAGAAATTATAGATACGTTTTGGACGTATCAACATCCCCAAGCTTAATTCCTGCTCGTCCTCGAGTAGGTAAATGATAACAAGAATAATTTCTGTGGTGACATGCTATTAACCATAAAGGACTTTTTCATAGTCATATGACAAAAGCTTACTGAGACAATGATTCTAAAGTAATTAAGTTGCCTCAAGAGAAAATCACAAATGACTGGAAGTTTTACAATATGAAACTGAAACATCAAAAAGATTTGCAATGAACATGATGTGCAAATATGATAATGTGATATCTAGCTTTCCCCCTTTAGTGATGCAAACCATAAATGCAGGGGCACCTTCAAGGTTTAAGTGATGACTAGATACAATCATTTCAGAATAAACGATATCACAATCATGCAAAAGACAATGCTACTTTGGGACAATGAACGTTACACTCAGAATGACAATCATGCTCTCAGTAGTTGGTGCTTGAAGATAAAAGTAAAAGAAAGGTTAAGTGCTAGAGCTTTTTATTTTGAAAACATGGAAGCAATTGTGTCAACGGTAGTAGTACTTCATATGTGTCATGCATAAAACATCCTATAAGTTGCAAGCCTCATGCATCGAATACCAATAGTGCTCGCTCCTTGTCCTAATTAGCTCGGATTCCCATGCGTTATCATTGCATTGCATATGTTTCAACCAAGTGTCACAAAGGGGTACCTCTATGCCACCTGTACAAAGGTCCAAGGAGATAGATCGCATTTGATTTCTCGTTTTTGATAAATCTCAACTTGAGGACATCCATACCGGGACAACATAGAAAATAGATGATGGACTCCTCTTTAATGCATAAGCATATTCTCTTGAGAGATTGAGGATTAAGGTCCAAGCTAAAACTTCCACCATGATGCATGGCTTTGGTTGGCGGCCCAATGTTCTTCTCTAACAATATGCATATTCATTCAACCCACGGCAAATCACCCTTACTTCAGACAAGACGAACATGCATAGCAACTCACATGATATTCAACAAAACTGTGACAGTTGATGGCGTCCCCAGAAACATGGTTACCGCTCAGCAAGCAACTTATAAGAAATAAGATACATAAGCAACATATTCTTTACCACAATAGTTTTTAGGCTACTTTCCCATGAGCTATGTATTGCATGGTTAGTTTGCTTAGTACAGGTGGAGGTTAGCAAAAAGACTGGGAGCGACCAACTAAGAGAGCAATGACGGTCATAATCATGCAGAGCGACAAAGCAATATTGAATCAGGCATGGTAGTTATATCGGTACTCAGAAATAAAAGATCATCAAGGCTTGACAGACTTTCTTTACAGTCTTGAATATGCGTGAGCATACGCCAAGTCAATCAAAATAAATTCTCGAAGGAAGATATTACTAAACCATACCACATCATAGGCAAACAAACCAAGTTGGTACTCCAATAACACATTGGGAATCCCCCAGCTATTTGAGATTAACCATAAGAAAACCTGAACTACTAAGCACCATCATGCAAGTAGCATCTTTATCATAGACACATTAACCAATGCAACGGAAGCAAACTCTCTTAATAAGGTGAGCATGGTAATTAAAGAGAGTTCAAGCAACCAACTAAATAAAAGCTCTTGAAAAGATAAGCATGAATACTAAGAGCAGAGCACGATAGTAGCTATTAAAAGACAAATAACACACACAGCATAGATAGACATGAAAATTCTATGTTTTGTTCTAGGTAGAAGTGGAGCGTGTTTCTCTCCCACATAAAGGAATGCTGGGTTCCGACTCGTTATGAAAAACTAAAAAGAAAACTAAAAGCAAGACGCTCCAAGCATAGCACATAACACATGAAGTGATAAAAATATAGCGAAACGAAAGACGAACTGATAATGTTGATGGAGAAGGGGATGCACGGGGGCATCCCCAAGCTTAGACGCTTGAGTCTCCTTGAATATTTCTTGGGGGTGCACGGGGGCATCCCCAAGCTTGAGCGCTTGACACTCCTGAATCTTTTTATCATCTTCCCTCGCACACTTGAAAACTCCGTTCATACATAACTCATCATAATCTGATTAGCGAGGTTAGTACCCTTAATAAAATAATTATACCTTGCTGGAAATAAGGATATTCTTGAAGTTCTACTGTTTCTCAAGATTGCCAAAAGGTTTTTGCAAAGAAAAAGCAAGTTCTTAATTTGCAAAGTGAAGGTAAGGCAAAACAGGACAGAATCTGTGAAAAACAGAACAGCAGGCAGTAATTGATCTGTTCGGGATACTTCTGCAACTCAAATCAAAAACCTCAGAACTGACGCACGAAAGAAAATTATATAGAGAACGCTGTCGAAAAAATTCAGACCAAAAAGATGATCTGGTGATTTTATACGAATTTTTCTATCCAAGGACAGAATCTGTTTCCAGGACAGCACCTCACAACTTTTGAACTTTCTAGCAATCGGAGGCTATACTTGGCACAAATACGAAAAGCAAAGATACAATGATGATGCTACAGCAGTAAACAACATCAAGACACAACAAAAGCAAAAATTTATTCATGTGGGCTGCCTCCCAAAAGTGCTTTTTTTATGCCTTTAAGCTAGGCATAAGACTTTAATGATGCTCTCGTAGGAATAAGAGTTGAAGAACAAAAGAGAGCATCAAGAAGCAAATACCAAATACATTTAAGCCTAACATGCTTCCTATGCATAGGAATATTGCAATAGAATAATTCATTGAAGCACAAAGCAATAAGCATAGGAAGACAAAACAAGTGCAGCTTCAAAACCTTCAACATAAAGAGAGGGAACTTAATATTATTGAAATATCTATAAGCATATGTTCCCTTCTCATAATAATTTTCAGTGGGATCACGAATAAACTCAACAATATAAGCATCACATAAAGCATTGTTACCATGATCCACATGCAAAAAGGTACTCTTACTCTCCACATAAGCATCATGAAGAGGATAAAACTCAGTATAAAAGAGAGACATAAGCTCTTGCCAATCAAGCAAGTGCGAGTTATCGAGAAGCTTATACCAATCTGAAGCCTTATCTATAAGTGATATGGCGAACAATTTCTTCATGACAAACTCCCTTGATACACCTGCAAGCTTAAATAATGAACATAGTTGTGACCGATATAGCAAGTGTTCACCGGGATGTCTGTCTCCTGCATAACGATTAGCCAAAACATAATCGATAATACCAGCTGGTATTTTATAGGGCACAATTTCAGTAGGGGGAGGAGCAACCACCATAGGTGTCGGGCGTCTTCCCACAAGCAACGATCCAATAGCAAGGTTGTCCATAAGCATAACTAGTGAAATACATGAAGAAAACTGAAAGGTAAACTAACAAGACTAAAAAGCAAAGGTAAAAGATAGCATGCAACTCCCCTATCCTGAAGAGTGGAGTCCCCGGCAACGGCGCCAGAAAATACTCCTTGATGGGCCTCGAACCCCTCGTTGGTTACCCCAAGTGGAAGGTGTGAGATGGAGTAAGTAGAAGTGTTTTCCCTTAGCAAAGATGCCAAGGATCGAATCCCCAGAGACTCCTAGGTTCAACAAGTAGGTGTCAATTGCTACGGCGCCAGATTAGTAGCAATCAACGTGGACCTGCGCACGGATACAAATAACTTTGCTCCCAACGAGTACAGAGAGGTTGTCAATCTCTCCGGCCTTGTAGTTCACAAAGGGTTAAAAGCAATGATAGTAGTAACAGATAGTTTTTGCAATAGTAAGTAAATAGCGGAAAGTAAATAGTGGATGTGATCAATGATGGTAATATGGACCGGAGTCTCATGATGTTCACTAGTGATGTCTCTCTCCCAAAACACGATAAAACAGCTATGTGAGGTAAACAAATTACAGCTGGGCAATTGACAGGACCACGAACGCAAACCAATGCTGACTACATTGCAAGAAAGGTTGAGGTTCAAAGCATGGGCGGTACGCCAAAGTAAGTAGACCGAAATCCATCAATATCTACTACTAATCATCCACCTTGAGATATCTGTCCAAAACATCTCGCTGGTATTAAGTTGCGAGTCCCACCCATAGTGTAAACTCAATGCAACAGACAACTGCATTAAAAGAACTTTGCGTAAAGTAAACAATCCTTGCACCCGCGGGCACAAGCACCGTTGTTTTCCCCCTTGTGGCAACAGCACATCCCCTAGACTCATGTTTCTGTCACTCAAGGTAGTCATCGAGGGGCATGAACCCACAATCGAGCATAACGTTCCTCTTGGAGTCACTACCTATTACTCGGCCAAAGCAATAAATAACAGCGGAGAACATGCAAGAATTACTTATGAACTAAAATATAAAAGAGGTGAATCAAATATATTACTCAAGATCAATCTGAACATAATCTCATAATCCATCGGATCCCAGCAAACTTAACATAGCAACAGCATAAGGATTACATAGGTGCCTCGATCATGTAGGGCAGCTCACGAGGACTAATTAGTGAAGCACAAGAACGGGAGGAGAACATCACATAGCTACTGGTCATGGACTCATGGCCCAAGGGAGACTACTCACGAGTCATCCGGGAGGCGTCCATGGTGGTGGAGAAGCTCCCGGTGGTGATCCTCCCCTCCGGCAGGGTGCCGGGAAGAGTTCTCCTAGTGCTCCCGATCTTGGAAGCGGCGGCGGCGGCGGAACAGAGATGGGATCGCGAAAAGAGTTCCTGTTCTGAGGGTTACGGAGGGTCCTTTAAATATATGCCAAAGTAGGGCACCGGGGGAGTTTCGGGGGGCCCAGGCGCCCCCCCGGCGCGGCCCAGGGGGGGCGCGCCGCCAGGGCGCCTGGAGCCCTGGTGGCCCCACCAAGGCTGCCCTTCGGACGCAGTGTTGTTTCCGGAACGCTGATTTTTTTATATAATTTTTCTGGATTTTTCTGGGCAGTTCTCGAAACGTGAAAACCTGAAATACAAAAACAGCCGAAAACAGAAACTGGCACTGGGGTGCACTGGATTAGTAAGTTAGTCCAAATATGATCAAAAGTGTATGGAAGTGTATGAATATCATAGCAATATCACCCAAAAGTGGCATGGAGCAAGCAGAAATTATAGATACGTTTTGGACGTATCAGCGTGGGACCGGATGCAAACAACAACACAAATGCAATGCGATGCACATGACTACATGCTATGAATGAATGCCACACACGCACACAACAAAACGACGAAAAACCGAAAGACAAAGCACCCGAAATGGAATTGATGAAGCCAGAGATATATTATATACCCAAAAGGGAAAGTATTACATCCGGGGCATTACAAACTCTCCTCTACTACAAAAAGATCTCGTCCCGAGATCTAGGACTGGAAAAAGGAAGGGTACTCGGAACGAAGATGATCTTCTCGTTCCCACGTAGCTTCTCGGTCGGTATGGTGTGACCACTTGACTTTCAAGAATTTGATGGACTTGTTGCGGGTCTTGCACTCGGTCTCTTCGAGAATAGCAACTGGATGCTCTCGGTAGGACAAATCTTGTTGAAGATCAATCTCTTCAAACGGAATCATGCGTTCAGGTGCCTTGAAGCATTTGCGGAGTTGAGACACATGAAACACATCATGAACATTGGCGAAGTTGGAAGGTAGCTCAAGTTGATAGGCTAGATCGCCTCTTTTGCCAAGAATCTTGAAAGGCCCGACGTATCTAGGAGCAAGCTTTCCTTTGATACCGAATCTTTGGGTGCCTTTCATAGGAGAAACACGGAGATAGACATGATCACCAATGTTGAAGGCCAAATCACCGTGCTTGCCGTCATAGTAGCTCTTCTGACGCGACTGAGCGGCCTTGAGATTCTCACGTATGACTTTGCACATCTCTTCGGCTTCTGAGATCAAGTCATTGCCAAGAAGTTGACGTTCGCCTGTTTCAGACCAGTTGAGAGGGGTGCAGCACTTTCTGCCATAGAGGATTTCAAACGGAGCTTTGCCTGCACTTGCTTGAAAGCTGTTGTTGTAAGAGAACTCGGCAAATGGAAGGCAGTCTTCCCATTTCATGCCAAAAGAGATGACACAAGCTCTGAGCATGTCTTCTAGAATCTAATTCACTCGCTCGACTTGACCACTAGTCTGAGGGTGAAATGCAGTGCTGAACCTGATCTTAGTGCCCATGGCGTACTGAAAGGAGTCCCAGAACTTTGAAGTGAACAAACTTCCACGGTCTGAGGAGATAACTTGAGGAATGCCATGTAAGGACACAATTCTGGAAGTGTACAACTCTGCAAGTTGAGCTGCATTGATGGATTCTTTGACTGGAAGGAAGTGAGCGACTTTGGTAAGCTTGTCAATCACCACGAAGATAGAACCATTCCCTCTCTTGGACTTAGGAAAACCAGTGACGAAATCCATTTCAATGTGGTCGAACTTCCACTCGGGAATAGGAAGAGGTTGGAGAGGACCGGCTGGACGTTGATGTTCTGCTTTCACTCTTCTGCAAACATCACATTCATTCACGAATTGGGAAATCTCCCTTTTCATGCGTGTCCACCAGTAAGATTGCTTGAGGTCTTGGTACATCTTGGAACTGCCAGGATGAATGGAAAGGAGAGAATCATGTGCTTCTTCCATTATGAGCTTCCTGAGATCACCTTTGGGAACGACGAGTCTGTCCTCGAAGAACAAGGTATCTCTCTCATCAACACGAAAGCACTTGTATTTAGGAGTGCCCTTTGCAATACCATGTTTCACCTTCTGCACCATGGAATCACTGAGTTGGGCCTCACGGACCTGATCTTCCAAGGTAGGAGCAACTTGAAGATTTGCAAGAAAACCCTGCGGAACAACTTGGAGGTTGAGTTTCCTGAATGCTTCACAAAGCTCAGGCTGGAACGGCTTGATAAGAAGGCTGTTGCAATATGCCTTTCTGCTCAAAGCATCTGCAATCACATTCGCCTTGCCAGGAGTGTATTTGATGCTGGGATCATACTCTTGGATCATTTCAACCCAACGAGTCTGGCGGAGGTTCAGATTCGGCTGTGTGAAGATGTACTTCAAGCTCTTGTGATCAGTGAAGATGTCGACTTTTCTGCCCAACAACAGATGTCTCCACGTAATCAAAGCATGTACCACAGCTGCTAGTTCGAGATCATGTGTGGGATAGTTCTTCTCACTTGGCTTCAGCTGACGAGAAGTGTATGCCACAATTCTCTTATCTTGCATAAGCACACCACCAAGTCCTTGAAGAGAAGCATCACAGAATACTTCATAGGTCTTGGACTCATCTGGAGGAGTAAGAACTGGAGCAGAGACGAGCTTTTCTTTGAGAGTTTTGAATGCCACTTCACACTCTGGAGACCAAAAGTATTTGACATGCTTTTGAAGCAAGTTGGAAAGAGGCTTGGCAATCTTGGAGAAGTTCTCAACAAACCTTCAGCAATAGCTGGCAAGACCCAGAAAACTTTGGAGTTGCTTGACGTTCTGAGGAGCTTCCCAGTTGATAATTGCTTCAACTTTCTCGGGATTTACCGCAATACCGTCAGCTGAGATGATATGGCCCAGGTACAAAACCTTATCGAGCCAAAATTCGCACTTGGAGAACTTGGCATAGAACTTATGCTCACGAAGTCGATCAAGAACCAGACGCAAGTGCTTTTCGTGATCTTCTTCATTCTTGGAAAATACCAGAATATCATCCAGATACACAAGCACAAACTCGCCAGTATATGGGTTGAAGATGTAGTGCATCATTCTCGAGAAGGTAGGAGGAGCATTGGCGAGACCAAATGACATGACTGTATACTCATATGAGCCGTAACTCGTTCTGAAGGCAGTCTTGGGAATGTCTTTCTCGCGAATGCGAATTTGGTGATAGCCCATTCGGAGGTCGAGCTTAGAGAACACTTTAGCTCCTTTGAGCTGCTCGAAGAGTTCGTTGATGTTGGGGAGCGGATACTTGTTCTTTATTGTCTTCTTGTTCAATGGCCGGTAATCGACGCGGAGGCGATCCGTGCCATCCTTCTTCTTGACAAATAAGACACCACAGCCCCAAGGTGACGTACTCGGCCTGATGAGACCCATACGCTCCTGTTCATCAAGCTGCTTCTTCAATTCCTTCAATTCTTTAGGAGAGAGCTTGTACGGACGCCGGCATGCTGGCTCAGTACCCTGCTCGAGTTCAATGACGAATTCCACCTGACGGTGTGGAGGCATGCCTGGAAGTTCTTCAGGAAAGACGTCTTGGTATTCGTTCACCACCGGAATTTGAGATATGGCATTAATTTCGCCCTTATCATTGAGAGAGAAAAGCCTGATAGTGTTATCCCTGGAGGCAAAGATAATCACATCTTCATCAGGATGAGTCATCTTGACTTCCTTCTGTGCACAATCAATGTGAGCATCATGCTGAGAAAGCCAGTCCATCCCGAGGATGAGGTCGATGTCGGAATTACCAAGAACCACCGGATTAGCCAGAAATCGATAATCACCCATGCGAATAGAAACATTTGGAGCCATCAAATTTGAAGTCATGCACTTGCCCGGAGAAATGACTTGCAACTTCTGAGGCAGACTTTGGACGTCAACATTATTCTTGGATGCGAATGGTTGAGACATGAAAGAACATGAAGCACCCGAATCAAACAAAACTTTAGCTGGAAAAGAGTTAATTGGAAGGTTACCCAATATGACATGAGAAGAATTCTCCGCTTGCGCTGCATTCATCAGATTTACCCTTGCTGCCTTTGGATCATGCTTGACAATAGCCGAACTGACAGGTGGAGGAGGTGGAAGACGCTTCGGGTTGGGGCACTTGTTGGCATAGTGACCCTTCTTGCCACACTTGTTGCACACCACTTCTGAGAGAGGACGGAAATGAGAACCACTTGACTTGGAACCTTGAGACTGAAACTGATTCCTCGACTGGTTGCTCGGGTTGGGTGGGTGGGAGAAACCACGTCCACTAGAGCTCTTATTGCTGTTGGAGTTGTTGTAAGGAGCTCGAATCACTGGAGGAGGAGGAAGCCAAAATTTCTGTTGTTTCACAGCCACTTGAGAAGATGAGGAGGAGTGAACGGCATCTCGAATCCTCTTTTTAGAAGCGTCCATCTTAAGCTGAGCTGCCTCTTGTTTCAAAGCCATGTTATAGAATTTGTCGAATTCATCGGGCTCGAACAAGGTGAGAGCAAGTTGAAGTTCATCTTTGAGACCACCACGAAACTGGTAGATTTTGCTCTTGGCGTCAGGAATGTCTTGCTTAGCATAGCGGGCGAGGCTTTGGAACCTGACATTATACTGATAGACTGGCATAGAGCCCTGCTTCAGGTTGCGGAATTGCTCACGCATACCCTCGATGACACTTGTAGGAATGTGATGAGAGCGAAAGTCCTTGCAGAAATCCTCCCAAGAGATCACACGACCTGGCCTAGAGTCTTTGTACTGCTGCCACCAGTCAGCTTCTTGGTCTTTGAGTTGGAAGGCTGCAAACTTCACATAATCCTCTTCTCTTACGTTACTGCACTCAAAATGCTTCTTTATATCGGTTAACCAATCTTCAGCATCAAGAGGGTCGACGCAGTAACTGAAAGCTTTTGGATTATTGGCCAAGAACTGGTTGAGAGTGGCATGGTGCTGTTGGTTGAAGAAGTTGCCTTGATTCCCTGGAACACCCTGATTAGCTTGATTAGCTTGCATCTGTTGCATCATCTGCATCAACATCTGGGTGTTCTGAGTTGTAGTCTGCATAATCGCTCTCCAAGCCTCGGACGGAGGAGGAGGGGAAGGAGGACGATCTGGGACCTCTTCACCCTCTGGGTTAGCGTTGGGAACTCGTTGCGGAGCCATCCTGAAAGAGATGACCACGAATCAGCAATTGATTGAAAGAAGGTAAAGCTGAATCAATGGAATGAATTGCAACAAGTCTTCACAATAATCATTCGAACAATAGGAACGAATGAAATCATTCGAACAAGAGGAACGAATGAAATTCTCAGTTTAATGATAACAACAATCTTCACGAGAAGCCACATAGGGGACAAAAGGTAAAATAAGAAAAACAACAAGGTACGGATGGAAACAAACACAAGATAGGAGCTTCGTTCGACATTTTTGTGCTGAAAGCATATGAACGCGTTACGAAAGGGTTTTGCAATCCCCGGATCAGCATAGCCAAGGACCCTTTAACATGCAACTCCCGATCGGAACATCGGTCATAAAGCCACTTCACTCAATGTAGAACCCCGAACTCGCTAACCTGCATTCGTTGGAAGAATGCCTACGATCTACTGGATAAACCCACCTATTAATTTCCGAAAGTTTTCAGTTATGCAATCAGGTGTTGGGGATACAGGGGAAGCACCGCGCAATCAACTCTAAACCTACATCCAGCTGTATCCATCCTTCAACACATAACCAGTCTTTCTCGGAAACTATCTACCTCGGACCTTCGAAAAGCATCCACTATAACAAGCTATGGCAATACTCCCGAACTACCTCCCCAGTACTGGGTGATGTCGGGGTTATCTTGCCACTAACCGCATAGGAGAGATTTTCGATGTCGGACGTCTTAAGTATTTAGTACTGCCGCGATATGCTTGTGACGACAATACCCCGAAGCTCAACTCCCCGGGACACTGCCACAACCCCTAATGTCAGGAGGCATCGAGAACAATATTCTCGTCACAAGAACATCGAAACAATCCCAGAATACTCGCGAGATTCCTAAAAAAAATTGGTGCAATTTTTGAAAGTAGAAGAGGCAAGAGTAGTCGTCAGGAGTCCTCACCACAGAGAAAGGGGATGAGAAGCAAAGAAATCCTACTCTCCGATATAAATATAGGACTCAAAATATTTTCAGTGTGTGCCTAGACTCGACCGTCAACGATTCGATCAATCAGTGGGGGCTCCTAGGTCGGAGAAGGCTCTGAATACCAACTTGTAATGCCCAGGATGGGACTATATCTCCTACGTGTCGAGGCACGACTTAGAGACATAACCCCATGCTGGAATGATCGCAAGTCTGGTATCTTTGCACAACTCATGTAAAAGATGGGGATGGAAAACATAAAATAGTTGGCTTACAATCGCCACGTCACACAATTACAATACATGTTCAAATCATCATTCAATAAAACATCACAGCCCTCTAAGGGTAAAATCCAAATGACAAGATACCAAACATAATTTAAACCCACAGGTCGGATCGAATCCTAGTAGAAGTCTCCACTACTGATCATCAGGCTAACGAACATAGTAACGACTACGCTCCTCGTCATACTCCCAGTCTAGCTCGGTGCCATCACCTGGATAGCTCACCAATGGACCTGCATCTGGTGTGGTGAAGTAACTGTGAGCCACAGAGGACTCAGCAATCCCGTTCCCGGGTAACATGACTATTTAAGCCTTGGGAGAGGATAAGGCTGAAGAAAAGAATAAGAGTCTGCAGCAGCAACTAGCACTAGCTTACGTGAAAGAGTGCGAGAAGAGAAGTGCCTCGGTCGAGAGATGATCACGAAGTGATCCTAGCTAAAGCTCAACAAACATAACCCCACCGTGTTCAACCTCCGAAACCCTATTCGAAAATTGACAGTCACGGTACACACGCTGGTAGTGTATTAGAACATGGTGTCAAGTTATCTACAACCGGATATTAACAAGCTCCCATCTGCCACATAACCGCGGGCACGGCTTTCGAAAGTTCATAACCCTGCAGGGGTGTTCCAACTTGGCCCATGACAAGCCCACGATCCGCGGAGTCGCAACTCCAAGGTGGGAAGACCCGAGTATTCTCGGAATCCCGTGCTCAAGATACTCCGAACTAAGGTAAGGCTAATCCAGCAAATCCTCCCGGCGTGTCGACACCCTGATAATAGCCGCGCGTATCTAAGTCTCAGGACACGACCGGATGAGTCATCCTACAGGTGTATGCCAGATACCTCGGGTTTCCCCAAGGCGGCCCCGCAGTCTGCTCGTTTCGGACCAACACTCATGTGGAGCACTGGCCCGGGGTTGTTGATTAAGAAAGAGGGTTAATTACTCCCTATGCAAGTTATTTAGTTATTAGGCAAATAGTACCAATGTTGGGACTTGCTGGAAAAGACTTAGCACTCAGCGGTTTATCGAGGGGCCCCCATAAACCCCAACCGTGTGAGGAACGCATAATCAAGGAACATAACACCGGTTTAAACGGTTCCTAGCGGCACGAGTGGAACAAATCACCAAGCAAAAGGCTTAGCCTTCCACCCTTGCCAATATATAGATGATTTCATTTTAAGCATTATATATAGTGTGATATAACCCAACAAACTTCAACATGAAGCAAGCATCTTCGATCTTCACCTGCAACTAGCAATGCTATAAGAGGGGCTGAGCGAAGCGTACTTAGCCATTCAACGGTTTGCATAGGTAGGGTGGTTAAACATGGTCATGGTTACAAGTAGGAGGCTGACAAGAAAGACATGGGCATCGAGGCAAAACTATAGAGCGGAACTACTAGCAATAGGCAAAGATAGTAATGTTATCGGGGTTCGGTCATCTTGCCTGAAGAGTAGTCGTTCGGATCGTAAGAAGGGTCCTCGTGCTCAACCTCGTTGGTAACCTCGTGCTCGTACTCGTACTCGGTCTCAGCTTTCGGCTCTAAACAATACAATCACACAAGGCACGAATCAACAAGATGCAAAGCGCACACCAAAATGATGGATGCATGATGAATGCACTAAGGAAGCACACGAAGCACGGAAAAAATAGCACTCAAGCAAAAGCTTCAAAACATGATAACAATAGGATATTATGAATCTACACGGAAAATCAATCAAGTTTCATATAAGACTCGCTCCAAACGGAGCTACGGGCTAAAAGTTATGCCCGAAACAAGAAATAGGCGAAAGCTGAAAATTACAGCAACATAGCAACTTCGGAGCACTAGATAATTAAGCTACAGAACTCAAACATCATGGCAAAGAGCATGAACGTAAACTAGACATATCCTACAGCAAATAAGTCCAAAGGTGCACCCCCAAAGGAGCCACGGATCAATAGCAACAAGCTTGTACATATTGAACTTGACAACAAAATCCTGACAGCAGAATTTTATTGAAACTTTGGAGCCAAAGTTAAATATACTACAGCCACTCAAATAAGCATGTGAGAACATGAATGGATAGCCAACAATATATACTACAAGGAACCAGCAAGAGTTACTCCAAAACTATCATGGATTGTCCTAGAACAGCAAGCGAACATGGCATCTGAGAATAACATATTCCAGAATTAGTGAAAATCCACTAAGTGTTAAAACAGCAGTTTCATCATGGCATCTTTGAGAGCAAGTTTAAGTCACCTCAAAACTAAACATGGCAAGTGGTAAGCACCACATCAAAGTACACATGATGGTGATTCCGAAACATACAAGCATGCATCATGGAGATAAACACAACGATAGCAATGAGCTCAACAAGATGGCATCTCATAACAAGTTAAACAACTAAACAGCCACATAGCACTTTGCAACGAGGATAAACATGGCAAGAATAAATCTATCATGCAACCTAACACAAACAACATGTAGAGCATGGCAAGACGAACACGTGGACATGTCATTTGCATCATTCGGATAAACGAGCTAAAAGATATCACTATGCAAAGATGGCATAAAACAACACATAGCAGCAGTTTATATCGGGATGCACTCTTGCAACAGAAAAATAAGCATCTAGATGATCTCAAACATGCATGGCACAATGGAATGAAACGTAGAGCAAGTCACCACGAACGTGTGGACACCTCATTCACTCAAATCGGAGCAACACACACAAAGATATCATCATTGGAAAAATGCATCAGCACACAAACAAACTGGGGACTTAGAGGATAAAAGAGGCAACCTAGATCTGAAGATTGACGGGCCTCGGGCGGATCTGGCTCTGCGGCGGCCCGAGAGGAGGCCCAGGGCGCGATGGGAACTGGCAGCGAGGCGGCGGCCCGCAGCTGAGGATAGGATGGGCCTGCGCGGCCGCGTCGGGCCCAGGAGGCGGCGGGATCCGGCCCTGGCGGCTGGCGGACGCTGCAGTAGGAGCGGCCCAGATCGGGGCTCGGCCCATCGAGGAGATGGCGGAGCGGGGCGGCCTGCTGGCGATCGGGCGAGGCCCAGCCTCTCGATCTGGCGTGGTGGAGACCCGGCGGCCTCGGGCTGGAGGGACGGCGGCACGGGCCCGCGGGAGCCTGGCGGCCTGCGGCCCGCGAAGGAGCGGCGCGGATCGGCTGGGTGGAGCGCCTGGGCCGCGCCAGGCGATGCGGACTGGCGATCGGGGCCCGCGGCAGCGATCGGTCGATCGATGGATCGGGGAGGCGAGCGATCGACGAGGCTCGGGCGGGGCGTTGACCTCCGATCTGGATCGAGATCCAGCGGGGCTCGGGCGCCTCGTCCGAGCGGCGGCGGCTGTAGCTCGAAGCCGGCGGCGGGATTCGAGGAGGGAATCCAAGTGGCGGCTGGGAACTGGCCAGGCACGGAAATTGAGGGGAAGGTAGGCTAGAGGTAGGTGGAGGGGGGGTTAGGCTGCCAAAAATGGCATGGGGATGTTTATATAGGGTAGGTGCTAGGGTTTGAGGGTTTTGGGGGGTTTTAGAGCCCTCCGATCGCGATCCGACGGATCCGATCGCGAGGGGAGTTAGGATGGGCCAAGAGGAGGGAAGTGGGCTGTTGGAGGGGTGTCTTGGGCCTCAAAGTGGAGGCACTTTGAGCCCACACGAATAACTGTTGGGGTAGCAAACGGACTCGAAACGCGACGAGATTTGACAGGCGGGTTACACATACCAAAACAACAACACACGACAAGCCTCACGCCAAACGGGTAACGTTACACGACCAAACACCAAAGTAGGCCTACGGGACGCCACGGACACGTGAGGGAGCTCCGGAACACGAAACGGACAACGGGAAGGAACGCGTGGGACCGGATGCAAACAACAACACAAATGCAATGCGATGCACATGACTACATGCTATGAATGAATGCCACACACGCACACAACAAAACGACGAAAACCCGAAAGACAAAGAACCCGAAATGGAATTGATGAAGCCAGAGATATATTATATGCCCAAAAGGGAAAGTATTACATCCGGGGCATTACAACATATCACCGGTCGGCAATGCCTGAAAGCTTCGATGCATACACCGAAAGAGAAGAAGAGACGATGCAACACTCTCACAGTTGGGAATTCTGGCATGAAGAGGTCTTGGATATCGATATAGGTGCCTGGATTCCGCTGCTGCAGTGTACGGAGGAGCTTGACAACAGAATCATATGCATCAAAATATGAACCAAATCTGCTTTCCAGTGCCAAATGCTTAGCCCTCCAAGCCTTGCCATAAGAAATCCTGTAATTGAACCTGGTGAAGACTTTTGTCTGGATTGCCTTCACTTCCATAGCTTTGCCCTGCACTATCTCATCGTAAAACAACCGAGCAATAAGCGGCGATGAAAGGTTGGCATGATCTTGAGGGATGCACGGAATAAGACAAGTGTGATGCACTAAGTCACTGATCACCCAACTTGTGCCATACTTAGGAAGATAGTCGTGCACCCTGGCAGGGCAATCTGCATTCTTGCATACCTTTTTGAGGTATTTCTGACTTGACACCCACTAGTAGATAAAGGGTCATCAGACCCGGTTCATTTGGGCCTTTTAGCCCCGGTTCCAGAGCCGGGACAAGAGGGTCGGTACTAATGCTCTGACCCTTTAGTCCCGGTTCAATCCAGAACCGGGGCAGAAGGGTGTCCACGTGGCCTGTGCACCGAGCCCAGGTAGGAGGGGCTTTAGTCCCGGTTGGTGGTACCAACCGGGACCAAAAGGCATCCACGCGTCAGCATTTCTGTGGCTGTGGTTTTTGTTTTTTTTTGAAAGGGGAGGGGGGGTTTTAGGTTTTGGGGGGTTAATTTAGGTGTTTCATATATTGTGTTAGCTAGCTAATTAATAGAGAGAAGTGTTCTCTCTTATGTCCGTGCTTGGTCGACGCTACATACTACACATACGTATATAGAGAGGACTAGAGTCACGCTAGCTAGCTAGCTAGCTGCTAGCTACTAAGCAAACGAAGGAAACAGAAGATCGTATAATCAACATATATATATATATATATATGCATACAGAGCGAAGTAATATCGACCACCTCTCCTTCTCCGAGAGATTGGTCGAACAACAAGTTCTCGTATATCTATCCGACACTACCGGGCACATATATACAATAATTATCTCTTACAAAAATAATCTCCTATCATATGGATGCATGGTCCACATAGTATTCTCCGTCTTCAGCGATCACGTGTTCAAGGAAGAATGCCGCCAATTCCTCTTGAATTGCTCGCAGACGATCTGGTGTTAGGAGTTCATCCCGCATCCGAAACATCTAATTTGAAGTAGGGGGTCAATACATGAAATGATGCTATAAATTTGTGAATATTATTGATTGCTTACGCACTTCAAATTGTTCATCAGTGTAGCCCCGCTCACAGGTCGTGTGGCGGATGGACTCGCAAATGTAGTATCCACAATAATCATTCCCGGGTTCCTGCCACAACCACTTTACAAGAAATAGAGGTCAATCAAACTGATAAGCAAGAATGCCAAATTGGTATTGATGAAACTAGCGCTTGAATCAAGATATAGGAGATGCGCGCGCGGAACATGCTACTATATAGTACTTACTTTCGGGTATCTAAATTGTAGCTTCTTCGGCAGTCCCGGAGCTTTTTTGGTGAATTTTTTCCAAGCCCTGCCAGACAAAGAAAACAATTAGTTGATATCAGAAATATGAAGTTGCTGATATATATGCATGGTGGATAATATTGATTGATTTAACTTACCTGGCTAGCATTTGAGTCATGTCCGCATACTCCTCGGGATCTTTACGTTTAGAGTCGAAGACAGTTACTACTCCCTTCTCAAGCTTAATCTCTAAGAGAATATAGTGGAAGCTGCGCACGAATGCATGAGATCATCAATTACATCACTATAACCTTGACTGATATATAAGGGAAACCAAATATGCACAAGACAGTAACACTCACTTGAAGTTGTAAGGAAAGAGTATTATATCTTTGTTTTCATTTACCACCAACGATCGTAGCAAGTTGGTCTCGGTATCGTCGGGACGCAATTTAACCTCGGTTGCATCTATGAGGTATGTGTTAATAAACCCAATATCACCTACTTGTCTTTTCTTCAATTCGACGATCTTCAATCTGCATAATATAGTGAGGATAATTATAAATACATGCAATGAAGATCAGCTATATAGAGAGACTTAATGACAGAAGTAGTACTACTTACAGACAGTAGCAGGTGACCGTTGCTTTATCGAGGGCCAATTGATTGAAAAACTGATATAACTCCTCAAATGGAACAGGCAACAGGTCAATTCCAACGAGGTCATGCTCCGGTTTAACTCTCAAATACAAGTTATCCCTCCCCCCAGACTCTCTGCAGATTTTCAAGTACCAATCATGCAATCTTCGCATATTCGTTGATAGAGATCTTTCATTTTTGACGAGAGGCTTTTTGTACTCGTATCTTTCTATCTGCACTTCCAAGAAATCATAGTGTACATCGTCGGACGCGTAATCTGCAAGATTGGTATAACCGGGCACCATCCTCGGATCATTAGCGACCATGTCGCTAGACACCTTGAGCGGGGGGCACGATTGGTCCGCTTGTTCGCCGAGCTGGGCAATTTGTTTCCCAGCTCGCCCTTCTGCTAACCTCTGATCACTTTTAGTACTTCTCGACCGCTTCGCTGCTTGATATGACTTTTGGATCATGCGGTCATAGTTGTCCTGCGGCTTACTTTGCGCTGGTTGCTTCAGGGCAGCAAGAGTGCGCTTTGCTTTCACCGCATCTATCTTCTCCTCCGGAGGTGGATGTCTCTGTGCTTTCAACCCTTCAAAAAAGTCCTTCACTTGGCCTTGAGCGATCTTCGTGTTTTCCTCGTCGGACCTCTCGTACGGTAACTTCTCTAGAGGCGTGAGAGAAGGACCGAATCTGCATCGCCTCCCGCCTCTGGCACTGGTAGACGTCGCCGGACCAGACGAAGCGGCTGTCTTTTTTACTTGCTTACGCGCCGGAGCCGGAGCAGCCGGAGCGGCGGCAGGTCTCTTCCCCCCTTGCTGATTAGGCGGTGAAGGAGGAGCAGGCTGGCTGCTCGGGCGCGCCGGCGGCGAAGGAGGCGGAGTGCCGCCACGCGCCGGCGGCGAAGGAGGCGGAGTGCCGCCACGCGCCGGAGAAGGAGCCGGAGTGCCCTGATGGTCACTCGCCGGAGGAGGAGGCGGTGGAGGAGGCAGAGTGCCCTGACTCGCCGGAGGAGGAGGAGGAGGCGGAGGCGTCCAGTTGAGAATGTTGATTAGGTCCTTCCGCCATAGGCATGGAGTCTTCAGTGAAGAACCCAGCCGAGTCTCCCCTTCACCGGTAGGGTGGTCAAGCTGGAGCTCCTCAAATCCCTCTGTTATTTCGTCGACCATCACCCTAGCATATCCTTCTGGAATCGGCCGGCAGTGAAAAGTGTCGTCGGGTCCAGAAGGATAAACAGAGCCAGCAGCCGCCTTGACCTTCAGATTCATCCATTGTGCCATAAGGTGGCAATTTTGTGCCTGCGTGATAGCATCCACAGGATTCCTGGCAGTAGCCGTCAAGGCAGGCTCTGGCTGAAGCAGCTCGGTGGAAGCCACGCTGCTTCTCCGCTGAGATGGCGGGGTAGCTTCGGGGGAAGCTTCGGCAATTCTTTTCTCCCGATTTGCTTCCCGTTCCTCTATCGCTTGTATTCTGGCCCGCAGCGCCTGGATTTCGGTCTGCTCCATTTTCTTCCTCCTGTCGTGGCATTTGTAGCCTCCTGCGTCCGGAAACCCAGCACGCCACGGAAGGGAGCCTGGTGTGCCTCGTGTCCGTCCAGGGTGCTCAGGATTCCCGAGGGCCATTGTCAGCTCGTCGTTCTCTCTGTCGGGGAAGAACGTCCCTTCATGCGCTGCTTTGATATACTACCGCATCTTCCTGAGTGGTGTTTCCAATTGCTTGTCCGTCCAAATGCACCAACCTGTTACAGGGTCCAAGGTTCCGCCAGCCCCGAAGAATCAAGTCCGGCAACGTTCTGGCCAGTGCATTGTCTCTGGTTCGATCCCTTTCTGAAGCAGATCATTCTCAGCCTTGGCCCACTTAGGTCGGGCTACGAGGTAGCCGCCCAACCCCGTGCGATGGTGATGCTTCTTCTTCGCAGCATTTATCCGGTTTGTCTCCGACATCTTCTGACTCTTTTCCGACTTCTTATGGGCCACAAATGCGGGCCAGTCATCTTTGATCTTCTCATATATGCCCACGAATTCTGGAGTCTTTTTATCTTTGACAAACATATTCAGTTTTTTCTTCCATGCCCTGAATTGGTCTGCCATTTTCGAAAGTGCAGCAGACTTGATTAACTCCTCTTTAACTGGGTTCGCCGGATCAACCTCTCGCGGTAGGACGAAATTTGACTTCAGCTCAGTCCAAAGATCTTCTTTCTGCATATCAGTGACATAAGTCACCTGAGCGTCGTTTGCAGCCGGCTTTAACCATTGATGGATGCTGATCGGGATCTTGTCCCTAACCAGAACCCCGCACTGATTAACAAATGCGTTCTTTGTCCGGATGGGTGCAATCGGCTCGCCGGAGCGCGAGATTTCTGAAATCTCAAACTTTTCATCCGGCCTCAACTTTTTCTTCGCTCCTCATCTCTTTACCGAAGATTTGCTCGATCCGGAGGGCTAGAAAAAGGAACAAAGACGAGAGTTAATGAATGAATCAATTAACTAGTCAGCACATGCTTAACTAACATATATACCTCCTGGCCGGACTCGGTTCGGTCACCGGAGCCGGCATCACGGTCTCCTTCTTGCACCGGCATTGAGTCACCGGAGCCGTCCTCACGGTCTACTTCTTCCATGTGCATTGGGTCACCGGATCCATCAATATCATAGCCTAGATCTTCCAGCTGCAGCTCTTTTTCGACCTGGTCATCGGTGCCGTTGAGAAACGACAAGACGGCATTTTGTCCGTCTGCGATTAGGTCCATCAACATCGCTTCTTGTGCTAGGTCTCGGGTGTTGTGGTCCATTGTTTCTACAAATATTTACAACATGCCAATTATTATTCAAACATGACAGATGGATATATTAATGGCAAACGTAGAACTAGCTTCAACCCTCGACTGCTCGGCGATCCACAAACCCTAGACCCCCTCATGTCACATTTTGTCTAGTGTCAAAGGATTCAACAAAACCAATACTTCATCATTAGGCGAAAGTAACAGTAGCATGATGGTACGAAGCTCTCCAAAGTTGTTTTGGAACGGAGTCCCCGGATAAGATAATTCGTAACAAAAGACGGATTATCCTATCAGGGACTTCGTTCCAGAACAACTTTGCATAACTTTGTACCAAAATGCCCCGGTTACTTCTGGCAAATGATGAAGTCATGGAATTCTTCAATACTTTGACACTA
>LR738713.1:660284782-660310632 GCA_902687465.1 Secale cereale
TATTTATTTCTAAGTTGTTTTTTGCTGTATTTAGAGTTGCTTTATTTATTTTATTTTCTTTGTTTATTTCTAAGTTGTTTTTTGCTGTATTTAGAGTTGCTTTATTTATTTTACTTCCTTTATTTATTTTCTTTGTTGCTTTATTTATTTTATTTTGTTTATACTTACAACAAAATACTTATTGTTGCTTTTTTTTCAAGTTTTTTTGTTTTGTTTTCTGCATTATTTATTTTCTTTTGTTATTTGCTTTATTTTTTTAATTCTTTCTGGTAAAACCAATTAAAAACTTTCTTTGTTAGTGCAAGTAGTATTGAAATTTGAATAGTACAAACGGACAATGGTATCATACTCGTTTGTTACAAAGTTGGCATGATATCATCATAATAGTTGCGGAAAAAACTCTTCACTTTTTCTTCGCTTGTGTCATTTGCTTATTGCGCCGTAACCATGGATAATCTTCATCGTTTATCAGGATGCTTGGGTCAGCCTTGACTTTGAATGGAGGAATTTCATGAAACTTTTCATAATCTTCAGACATGTCTGTCTTGCCCTCCACTCACAGGATGTCCCTTTTTCCTGAAAGAACTATGTGGCGCTTTGGCTCATCGTATGATGTATTCGCTTCCTTATCTTTTCTTTTTCTCGGTCTGGTAGACATGTCCTTCACATAGATAACCTGTGCCACATCATTGGCTAGGACGAACGGTTCGTCAGTGTATCCAAGATTTTTCAGATCCACTGTTGTCATTCCGTACTGTGGGTCTACCTGTACCCCGCCTCCTGACAGATTGACCCATTTGCACTTAAACAAAGGGACCTTAAAATCATGTCCGTAGTCAAGTTCCCATATGTCCACTATGTAACCATAATATGTGTCATTTCCCCTCTCGGTTGTTGCATCAAAGCGGACACCGCTGTTTTGGTTGGTGCTCTTTTGATCTTGGACAATCGTGTAAAATGTATTCCCATTTATCTCGTATCCTTTGTAAATCAATACAGTCAAAGATGGTCCCCTGGACAACAAGTACAACTCATCACAAACAGTGTTGTCACCTCTGAGACGTGTTTCCAACCAACTGCTGAAAGTCCTGATGTGTTCACATGTAATCCAGTCGTCGCACTGCTCCGGGTGTTTGGAGCGTAGACTGTTCTTGTGTTCATCGACATACGGGGTCACCAATGTAGAGTTCTGTAGAACTGTGTAGTGTGCTTGAGACCAAGAATATCCGTCCCTGCATATTATTGAGTCCCTTCCAAGCGTGCCTTTTCCAGTCAGTCTCCCCTCGTACCGCGATTTAGGGAGACCTATCTTATTAAGGCCAGGAATGAAGTCAACACAAAACCCGATGACATCCTCTGTTTGATGGCCCATGGAGATGCTTCCTTCTGGCCTTGCGCGGTTACAGACATATTTCTTTAGGACTCCCATGAACCTCTCAAAGGGGAACATATTGTGTAGAAATACGGGCCCCAGAATGACAATCTCGTCGACTAGATGAACTAGGACGTGTGTCATGATATTGAAGAAGGATGGTGGGAACACAAGCTCGAAACTGACAAGACATTGCGCCACATCACTCCTTAGCCTTGGTACGATTTCTGGATCGATCACCTTCTGAGAGATTGCATTGAGGAATGCACATAGCTTCACAATGGCTAATCGGACGTTTTCCGGTAGAAGCCCCCTCAATGCAAGCGGAAGCAGTTGCGTCATAATCACATGGCAGTCATGAGACTTTAGGTTCTGGAACTTTTTCTCTGCCATATTTATTATTCCCTTTATAGTCGACGAGAAGCCAGTCGGGACCTTCATACTGAGAAGGCATTCAAAGAAGATTTCTTTCTCTTCTTTCGTAAGAGCATAGCTGGCAGGACCTTCATACTGCTTCGGAAGGATGCCGTCTTTTTCGTGCAAACGTTGCAGGTCCTCCCGTGCCTCAGTTGTATCTTTTGTCTTTCCATACACGCCCAAGAAGCCTAGCAGGTTCACGCAAAGGTTCTTCGTCACGTGCATCACGTCGATTGAAGAGCGGACCTCTAGGTCTTTCCAGTAGGGTAGGTCCCAAAATATAGATTTCTTCTTCCACATGGGTGCGTGTCCCTCATCGTCATTCGGAACAGCTAGTGCGGCATGCCCTTTCCAAAGATTACGTGTAAATCATTGACCATAGCAAGTACGTGATCACCGGTACGCATGGCGGGCTTCTTCCGGTGATCTGCCTCGCCTTTGAAATGCTTGCCTTTCTTTCGACATTGATGGTTGGTCGGAAGAAATCGACGATGGCCCAGGTACACATCCTTCCTGCACTTGTCCAGGTATATACTTTCAGTGTCATCTAAACAGTGCGTGCATGCGTGGTATCCTTTGTTTGTCTGTCCTGAAAGGTTACTGAGAGCGGGCCAATCGTTGATGGTCACGAACAGCAACGCCTTTAGGTCAAATTCCTCCTGTTTGTGCTCATCCCACGCACGTACACCGTTTCCATTCCACAGCTGTAAAAGTTCTTCAACTAATGGCCTTAGGTACACATCAATGTCGTTGCCGGGTTGCTTAGGGCCTTGGATGAGAACTGGCATCATAATGAACTTCCGCTTCATGCACATCCAAGGAGGAAGGTTATACATACATAGAGTCACGGGCCAGGTGCTGTGATTGCTGCTCTGCTCCCCGAAAGGATTAATGCCATCCGCGCTTAAAGCAAACCATACGTTCCTTGCGTCCTTTGCAAACTCCTCCCAGTACTTTCTCTCGATTTTTCTCCATTGCGACCCGTCAGCGGGTGCTCTCAACTTCCCGTCTTTCTTACGGTCCTCACTGTGCCATCGCATCAACTTGGCATGCTCTCTGTTTCTAAACAAACGTTTCAATCGTGGTATTATAGGAGCATACCACATCACCTTCGCAGGAACCCTCTTCCTGGCGGGCTCGCCATCAACATCACCAGGGTCATCTCGTCTGATCTTATACCGCAATGCACCGCATACCGGGCATGCGTTCAGATCGTTGTATGCACCGCGGTAGAGGATGCAGTCATTAGGGCATGCATGTATCTTCTGCACCTCCAATCCTAGAGGGCATACGACCTTCTTTGTTGCGTATGTACTGTCGGGCAATTCGTTATCCTTCGGAAGCTTCTTCTTCAATATTTTCAGTAGCTTCTCAAATCCTTTGTCAGCCACAGCATTCTCTGCCTTCCACTGCAGCAATTCCAGTACGGTACCGAACTTTGTGTTGCCATCTTCGCAATTGGGGTACAACCCTTTTTTGTGATCCTCTAACATGCGATCGAACTTCAGCTTCTCCTTTTGACTTTCGCATTGTGTCCTTGCATCGACAATGACCCGGGGAAGATCATCATTTGGTTCCTCTTGATCTTCAGCAGCTTCACCCGTTGCAGCATCATTGGGCACATCGTCTGGTTCCTCTTGATCTTCACCAGCTCCCCCCATTGCAGCATCACCGTATTCAGGGGGCACATAGTTGTCATCGTACTCTTCTTCTTCGCCGTCTTCCATCATAACCCCTATTTCTCCGTGCCTCGTCCAAACATTATAGTGTGGCATGAAACCCTTGTAAAGCAGGTGGGAGTGAAGGATTTTCCGGTTAGAGTAAGACATCGTATTCACACATTTAGTGCATGGACAACACATAAAACCATTCTGCTTGTTTGCCTCAGCCGCATTTAGAAACTCATGCACGCCCTTAATGTACTCGGAGGTGTGTCTGTCACCGTACATCCATTGCCGGTTCATCTGCGTGCATTTATATATAATTAAGTGTGTCAAAAACCATTACAGAACATCATAAATAGATAATTAAGTGACCAAATGGATAAAAGTTCATCATCACATTAAAACCAAAGTACATACATATATAGTTCTCATCTAACAACATATAGCTCTCCATACACATCGAAACTATGTAAAACATTTCAACGCGAAAACAAATGCTATCATAATCGCAACCAAGGTAAGAATTGATCCAACGGCATAATGATACCAAGCCTCGGTATGAATGGCATATTTTCTAATCTTTTTAATCTTCAACCGCATTGCATCCATCTTGATCTTGTGATCATCGACGACATCCGCAACATGCAACTCCAATATCATCTTCTCGTCCACAATTTTTTTTATTTTTTCCTTCAAGAATTTGTTTTCTTCTTCAACTAAATTTAACCTCTCGACAATAGGGTCCATCTTGATCTTGTGATCATCGATAACTTCCGCAACATGCAACTCCAATTCCATCTTCTCCTCCTCCATTTTTTCCAATTTTTTCTTTAACGAAATGTTTTCCTCTTCAACTAAATTTAACCTCTCCACAAGAGGGTCGGTTGGAATTTCCGGTTCAGCTACCTCCTAGACATAATAAAACATCTATGCATGTCAGGTTGGTCGGCATAACTATCATAAGCACTAAAACAAATAGTTATAAATTAAAGATAATATACCACATCCGAATCGTAGACCGGACGAGGGCCCACGTGGGCGGATATCAAAACCATCGCACTATATAATAACAAGCAATAATAAACGTAAGAAAATTAGACAAACATCTATCTAAAGCAATAATAAAAGTAAGAAAAGCATGGACATAAAAAGAGGCTCACCACGGTGGTGCCGGTGACGAGATCGGCGGGGGCGATCGACGGCGGCGAAGACGGGGACGGGACGTGACGGACCGCTAAACCTAGACAAATCTCGGAGAAAATAGAGCTTCGAGAGGAGAAAAGCTTAACTAGTGTGGCTCGGGCATTCCACCGAACACGTTGTGTGCATAGGAGGTGAGCTAGAGCACCACTAACCCCTCTCCCCCTCGGCCAGAAAAAAAAACAGAGCAGTGAGCTCTGCTCTTGAGTGAGGGGGTTTATATAGGCAACTCACTGGTCCCGGTTGGTCCTACAAACCGGGACTAAAGGGGTGCCTTTGGTCCCGGTTCATATCACCAACCGGGACCAATAGTGGTGGGCCAGGAGCAAGAGCCATTGGTCCCGGTTTTTAGCTCCAACCGGGACCAATAGGTCCAGACGAACCGGGACCAATGGCCCACGTGGCCCGGCCGCCCCCCTGGGCTAACGAACCGGGTCCAGTACCCCCATTGGTCCCGGTTCTAGATTGAACCGGGGCTAATGGGCTGGACCAATGCCCTGTTTTCTACTAGTGACCTGAGCTGTGAAAACCCTTTGCGTGGACATTGCCCAATTAATTATTGCATCCTTCATAGCTTGCTTGTTCGGATACATAGCTCCCGTCGCAATATTGTTCTGATGATATTGCCAGGCAGAATCATGTCCATCATTGACTATCATTGCAGATGAGAAGTCATGATTCCATGATGCAGGAATCGGGGCCATCTGTTCATTGTCTTCCTCATCCGACTCATCAGAATGATCGGCATGACCCATATCAACATCGGTGTCTTCTTCTTCCATCTGGTCCTGCATGTGCCCATCTACCTCGTCAGCGTCCATCTCGCCAATGTAATCACCATCAGCATTTCCTCCTTCTACCTAACTACTCTGCCCTGGTTCGTAACCAGCAACATTTCCTCCTTCTACCTGACTGCTCTGTCCTGGTTCGTAACCAGCAACATTTCCTCCTTCTACCTGACTGCTCTGCCCTGGTTCGTAACCAGCATGCCCAACATTTGACATAGATAACTGCCTCCCTCCACTACTCAGCCCAGGATCGTAGCCACCCTCGCCTTCATGTGTGGTGACCTCATTCACGACGGGAGTCACTAAGGCAACAGGATTGCATCCCCTCCGTTCACAACCTTTTAACCATTTCACCCACTCGGAGTCTCGCTCAATTGGCCTCAAATAAAAATATATTGTTGAACTTGACCGTGTCCACAATGCATGAATACCGACTGTGTGCGTTACAGTATCTAGCCCTAAACTTGCCGCATTCCATTTTTTCAGACTGACTGACCATGTTTGAGGCGCGTTCAGTGCCACCTCTATGTGAGTAAACTCACTCAGATCAGCTCCCATCTCAGTTGTCTGGACAGTACCAGTACCGTAGTAAAATATGAACTTCACTACATCAGACATCTCGGCTCACCTAATTTTTTCCAACAACGACAGACAAATAATAAGCAACGCTTTCAAATGTCCGCACTACTAAATATTAGACATGTATATATGTACGGACCAACTAAAAATATTCACATACATAAAAATATTCACATACCTAAAAATATTCACATACCAACTAAAAATATTCACATACCTAAAAATATTCACGGACCAACTACAAATATTCACATACATCAAAATATTCACATACCTAAAAATATTCACGGACCAACTACAAATATTCACATACATAAAAATATTCACATACCTAAAAATATTCACGGACCAACTAAAAATATTTATATACCTAAAAATATTCACATACCTAAAAATATTCACGGACCAACTAAAAATACTTCATATACCTAAAAATATTCACATACCTAAAAAATACTACCAAACAATTACGAGAGATAAAATGTGTGTTGGAATATACCCTTGAAGCGTGCAAACGAACGACGAACGGCGGACTTCAATCAACGGAACCGGAGCCGGAAACTCGCCTAGCAACGCCGGATCTCCACCAACACCACTGCCTACACCGCAATGCCCGAGCTTCACCAACACCACCGCCACAACCTTCACCAGTGAGCTCAAAAAAAGCTCGACCAAAATGCTAACCACGAACACCACGAGCTACCCCATGAGTAGATCGAGGTATCCCTTAGCTCCCCTCACTACGTAGAACCCATTCACGGTGCCAAATCCGCAAATAGATGGATGAGTTGGGTGTATAAATTGGAGAATATGTGTGTGAGGAGAGGGAGAAAGAAGAACAGGAAAGAGAAGAAGATAAGAACGAATGGAGAAAGAAGAAGGAAGGAGAAAGGGGAAGGAGCCGGCCGCGCGGTGGGGCCCGCACCCTGTCGGCCCGCGGCAAGCCGATCGGCCCGCGGCTGGCCGACAGGGGCACCCGTGACCCAGCCGCACCGACAGCGCCCGAGGCGACGTGGCCCGGCCAATAGTCGGCCTGCGCGTGGCCGATTAGCCACCTGTCGTCCCGCAGTTGGCCGATAAGGCCCAGTCGGCCCGCTGCTGGCTGACTAGGCTTAGTCGGCCTGCTGCTGGCCGATTGGTTCATATTTTTGAAAATTCTTATATCCGCGTACTATTTATGAAATTTACTAAAGAAAATGTATTATTTAAAAAAAAATCAACCAAACACCCCTCAATAGGAGATGGAGATGAGCCCTTTAAATTGGTAAAACAAAAAAATATAAGTCCTATAAACTGGAAAGGAGGGAGTAGTGGGTAAGGAATTCGAGACCGTTAAGAGGCTAAATCCAACTGTGGATCCTGAAGAATGGATGAAGTTTTGTGAATCCTCTGTAGCGGATCAAGCAAGGAGATGAGCGATCTTTTCTGTAATTTACGGAAATAACTGCCAGGTAACCACTGTCTGGGTCCTGGTGGTTACAAAGCTGTAGAACGCAAGTGGGAGAAGGAGGACGTGAACTTTATAGTCGTGGGTAAACCAGCTATGTTCTCGGAACATTGAGATCGTGCTCGTGACTTTCGTTTCTTAGGGCCCGTGTCGTCCAAGACCCCGATAGTAAGGACTTGGTCCTCCCAACGCCGGAACTTCTCTCGACAGTTGAGAACCTGGTAACATCAATTATTTAATACATACTACTCCCTCCGTTTTGATTTACTCATTGTGGTTTTAGTTCAAATTTGAACTAAAACCACGACGAGTAAATCAGAATGGAGTGAGTACATTTCTTGCGTACCTTATTGATCGTTTATCAATGCATTTTTTGTATCGAAAAATAAAGCGGGAATTTGGGCTGCTTCCTCGTGAATCTCCCCAAGAGTAGCGATAAATCGGATGATAAATCACTGAATCGGAAGATTTTTTGAACGGTGGCTATATGCATGATGATCCTCTTAGACTACCCACAGTGGGAGTAACATTGATAGTAACATCACAAATATCTAGATAAAATAGATGACGTGGCAAGCAATAAATAAATAAAGAGAGTCATGTGGTAACATAGCTAGTTACTACTAGTATGAGTAACATCACACATATCAAGGTAAGATGAGTCTATAGGCTAATAAATAAAGTCTTTCATGTTACCACACACAGGGGCGAACCCAAGATCAAATTTTAGAGGGGGCAAAGATGTGTTAAATGGTGAAAATTTCTTTTCTAAATGGGGGCAAATCACTATTTAGCTTGGCATATTACAAAGACACCGAAAATTGAGTGGGGGCAGCTGCCCCCATTGCTTGTACACTAGATCCGCCCCTGACCACACATATGTTACTTTCCACTATAGAGGTTATAACATAGAGTAGTAACATGGGCATATTACTACTCTATATTACTACCCATTGTGACTAGTCTTACCTGGGCAGTGAACAAGGCCTTCCGGGTTAACAAGAAGCCCAAGAATGGGCATGCATTGGGCAGGGTTAAGATGTTGTGGGACGACGCCTACCCAGAAACCAAAGAACTTAAAAAATACAGAAGGAAGTACATAAGAAAAGCAAAGTTAGATGCAGTAATAGATGCAACAGTTGAGAAGAGGTTTAGCTTAATTGTTTCCGCATGGCACGCCAAGTCCTACCCAGCAGTATATACCTAGTATTACCCAACAGCCATGAGCATCACACTTTATTTCATGATGGCCACAAGCCAACGTGGGCGGGGTGAAGACAAGGGTTGCCAAGGGGAAAATCATCCCATTTGCCCATGGCAGTAGAATGATGCATGCGGCGGTACTGCCACCGGAAATGACGAGGGCACTAGTGCATGAGGTAATGACGGGCTCTGAATCATGGTCGTTGCCTCACCCCCTAAAGAGGGTGTCACTATGTTTGGGCAACTGACCCAGGGTCACCTGCTTAAGTGGCCAATAACTGATATAGAGGAGATTCCCAACGGATTCGCTGCTAATGAGGGTGATCCCGCCTTCGTGAACCTTTCCCCCCTTTTCAACTTTGCTAGCACTGGAGACGAAGTCCCAGATCTTCCGCAATAAGTGGAGAAGAATGTAAGTAACAATTGCGGATCCTCCGCAGATAAACCATGTGCCTGTTGTCATCCTGGAAGGGCGGAAAATGAATATGCATAAGCCTGGTGAACTGTTTCTATCGGACTCTATGTTGAGCACCCTCTCGATCGATCTTCAAGTTCTACACGCCGATATGGTAGATAAATCAAAAGAAGGTCAATATGGATACGCGGTCAAGATCATAGAAGGTTATAATTTTGTCTAGGAGTTTCCAGCCGAAAAAATTGATTTGGCCTTTAATGAGGTGATCCATGTGAATATCATCTTTGTCAGTGCAATCTCCCCAGGGTTAATGAGGCTTTTGGTACTTCATCGAGCTTGAAATCTCTCGCATAGTAAAGTTTCCTTACCTGGTCCTTTTTATATGCATTGTCACAACCTAGAAATGACAAATAGCAAGGAGCTCATCTCGGGTTACCTGTTCCCGTGCATGCTTGTGAACCATCCACACAAGGACACATTTCTAGTGCCATAGTGCGGCAGGTAAGTCGTTAACATTCACGCATTTATTTGAAAACATATAAATGGTATTGTGCTTTGATCTCATCAATGCTAATTTCTTCATTTTTTGTGCAGTGGCCGGCATTGGATCATAATCGCACTATTGCTGGCGCATGGCTTGGCTCATTTCTTCGGTTCGAGGAGACACCCTGAAAAGCAAAGGACCAGACAGAAGAAGGTACTAAATGATGCTCTAGCCAAGTGTAAGAACTACAACGAGGCGATAACAGAGCATTCAGAATTCAAGTTCTTCACTAGCGCTTGTTGCTATCAAGAACCATATGTCAAAACCTCTCATAGCCTGGCTACCGTGCCATGGCCATCATGGACGACTTTTTTAACAAAAGCAAATATTTTTGAAATCATAGCCAGATCATCAAGTGGTCCGAAGGGATGGAGAGGGCCATGTACGTACGGGAATTATTAACGGAGCATGAGCGCCTCCAGGTGTTGGCCAAAATCGTCAACAAAGAGGTTGTAAATGAGGATGAGAAGTTACACTGCGAGCCAAAGCGAGATGAAGAACGACTTCACTGAGTCAAAGACATATTGCGGTCATCGATTACGAGCGACTAGCCAAGTCGATAAATACACTGCTACAAAACAACTTGATTCGCTGTTCATTATATGAGTTGAGACATGCATTTTTATTGTTGCCCTACACTTCTTATACTATATGTTTGCTTCATTAGGACTCTTAATTATTTTATCACTGTGGTAATATGATTGTTTGAATGTGGATGATTGTTTGAATGTGGATGATTGTTTGAATGCTAAAACAATATTCTATATATGTAATGCAATGGGATGATCAAATGCAAAATACTGTACGCCATTAGAATGCTGCCACGACAGCAAAATAACGTTGTCCTGACAACAATTCTTCTATATTACCAGATCACTACCAGTGGCGGGCGGCACATGTGTCTGCCACTGCTGCTACACACAACAATGGCCGGCAGAGATAAATGCATGACTCGATAGCTACAATAGTTGTGGCGGGTGCTACCACTCGCCTGCCACTACAGTAGTGCAACCAATATCGGGCCCTCGGTCGCCGCTGATGTCATCTTAGCAGTGCCGGGAGGTCAGGGCGGGCACCCCTGAGAGCCTTGTCGGCCACCGCTAGGATTTCTGCGCCCGCAACTGCTAGGCCTTCCTGCAATAGTTTGAGCAGGCCGAAACACTGATCTTGATTCCCATCGAACCTCGACGATCACCTAGCAGGACCCGTATGGCCCACCATTGATGAAACCTAAACCAGCATATCTCGAGGTAGGGCATCCTAAGCTAGATGCCTTGAAATGATGGTAATAGGGATACACGATTTTACCCAGGTTTGGGCTCTCGGTGGAGATAATACCCTACATCATGCTTCTATTTATTCCATTGGAGTAATAAGTACATAGTACAGATATCTTCCATGGGGTTGTAAGTTTTGTCTAATAATGATCTATCTATGACCCTGGTCCGACTTATATAAGATTACAAGAGCCCTAGTCTACTGCGTAAGGGGTGGTACAGTCCTCCACGACTTCAGCTTCTTGTCTTGCACGTCAAGTCTTCTGGAGTCTCCACACGATCCTCCATGGGCTGCTCGATGAAACCGACAAGGGGTCCTTAATTAGTCTGGACACCGTCATTACTCCAGCCAAAAATTGAAGCATATCGCTTTCGATGTGGTATGAAATTGCTAAGCTCCGCGGATTGGTAGCTCCGAAACTAATCAAATCCACCTCGCATGCACGAATCATCTACTATGCAACAAACCCTACCAATCAACCTTGGCCTAATATAAATGCTCCGATCGCGCTCCTCCGCCCAAACACAACTCCGACAAGTCTCTCCGCCCCCAAGTCCAAGAACATCGTTCGTCAAGCTCCTTCGCATACATCCCCCGCGTGACATGAAACATTTCAGGTTGGATTTTGGGATGAGACTAGTATCTGCTTTGCGGAGTCGTCATCGATGCTATGGGTCGTGGATGTGTGCGACTCCGCTCCCCGTCGTCGCCTTGACTTCGTCGCTCTAAAATCTCACTGTCACAAGGACAGATACACCAGTTGGTGCCTTCGGATATGGGGTGTTGCTCGAGTTTTTGTCGCGAGAAGAATGTCGTGTTGCAGACTCTCCTCCAAATGTTGGGCTCCACGCGGTAGAGGTCTGACCGGTTGCCGGCGAGAGACCAAGCGCGGCGCGCGCGTGAGAGAGAGAACGAGTGTCGCATGATCGTGGCAGATCGAACGTCTCAGGAGGCGGTTGACGCAAGCAAGAACTCAGGGCCTCTTTGATTCATAGGATTGCAGAAACACAGGAATAGGAAAAACATAGGATTAGAATGGCATGTCCATTGGATCCCTATAGGATTTGAGTTTGTTTGATTGTGTCACAGGAAAAACAAAGATTTCTTCCAAGAGGTTGGAGTGGATGTTAGAATTCCTCTGAAATGTAGTACAAATGAATCCTTAGGAAAAGATCCTATAGGATTCAATCCTACGAATCAAACGACCAACGTAGAAAAAAATTCTAATCCTTCAAAAATCCTTTGAAAATCCTTTGAATCAAAGAGACCCTCAGTGTGTGGAAAGAAAGTATGTCCCCATTAAAAAAAACATCAGGGACAGAACTGGGCCTGGGTGTTCTAGAAATACTATGGGCCTCGGGCCCGCCGAGAGAGACCGCAACCCTACTACTAGAAAACAAGAGAGACCACTGCCCTACAAAACAGGAGACATAGCCGCCGCAGCGCCGCAACAATAGCTTGTGTGTCCGCCGGCGCCGCCCGTGCCCCCGCCGGACTGCACCATGGCTGGCGTGGCGGGAGCCTCCTCCTCCTCTGTTGTCAACCCGCAGCAGGGTAAGTAGCAATTTCTTCTCTGGTCTTTGGGATACGAAATGGAAAAGCTCGCCGTCGATGGGGTCTCGGGGAGTCCGGTGGCGGAGGGGTAGACGGCGGGAGAGGGCGCTGCGGCTGCTGTCACTGCCATCGCTGGTCGACGGGCCTCTGGCCATCGAATGCGGTAGGGGGCAAGGGGGTGGTGTGCTGCATAATCTTGGGGAGTCCAGGGTGTGATCCACGCGCGGCCGCTGCTGGCACTGCCATCCGTGTTCAACGCCTCGGTCGCCGTGGAAGGGGGAGCGAGGGCCGCTACTGTGCATCCCCGATCGCCAGCCGCCCAACGACTTCGAATCCCAGTGTGGAGAGATAAATTCGTGGCCTTTTTAGTGCTTCGACTGTGCGCTGATGGTGATTTTGGAATCGCCGTCTATTTGTTTATTTACAGTGGGGATGAACACCACTGTGTTGATTCCCAGCCGCCGGACGACTTCGAATACGAGCGTGGAGAGATAAATTCGTTGTCTTTTTCAATGCTTCAACTGTTTGTTTATTTATTACTTGCAAAGCGTACCAGCTCTTACTTCACTGGTACAAGGAGTATGATGCAGAAATTAGTTACTTTTTGCCATGTAACTCACTATGTTGAATAGGTCATTATTTATGGCTGTGACTGTGATGGATTAATCCTTTTTTGCCTTAGTTATTCTGCATCCTATCTTGAGAAATGTTATTTTGTGTTCTGTGTGAACGTGTGCTGAAGTTTCTGAGTCCTGTGTGTTTTGCTATTTGGTAAGCCGTTAGGAAGGTACCTGCGTACTTTATTTTGTTGTATACATACCTGCCAGGTACAAATTAAAGCGAGCTACTATTTGACATAGTGTGCAAGTGACTGTTATAAATGTTAAATTTATTGTTATTTGTGGTTGTTCTGGACTATTTACTTTTTTGCTGTTCTAATTCTGCATTCTTTCTTGAGAAGTACAAAGCTGAGTCATCTATTTTGAAACGGAGGGAGTACTATTCTGTGTTCTGTGAATGTGTGTATGTTTAAGTCTTGTGACAGTGTTGTTTGGCAGGTTAGCAACTTCATATAAACATTTAGTAATTTGTTTAGTTGTATACGTCCTTAATTCTGTAATAAATTATAAATGAAGTTGCACTTACTCCCTAAATCAAGATACATGCTAGATTATATGTCCTTGTAAAGTGGTTTTTAGAGATGGAATGTTGACACTACTGGTTATAACCACCATATACTTGGTGTTCGTTTATCCATGTTTGTATATTGTAAACGGGTGTAAGTATGTGCATGTTATATGTGGCCACTGGATTGCATGTAACTGTGTACATGCTTCCCCTTACTTAAGAACCAAGTACAAATAAAAAGATCAAAATGTTTCACGTAGCCTCTTGAATCTTGGGGAAACGCCGCATAACAGTATAGCAGCATTAACTTGGAATCAACATTTTCTATCCTGAAACTGCTTCCTAGGACAAATTCAAGGGGTAAAAAAATGGTTTTTAGTTTTTGAGATCATGCGTATTTTTGACCAAGATTCAAGTGGTTATCTGGATCTTTTAACTTTGAAATATATATGTGCCAGTGCACATTGGATGTAAGTATGCCCCTGGTGCATGTGCTCACTTAAGTGCATATGAACCTTTTGCATGCTTTCATTTACTTCTCCAGTATTTTGATTTATTCAAGTCCAAATAAATATCTGTACAGAAATAGTAGGTTTTAGGAAGGTACTTCAATCTTGGCATAAAGCTGGAAAAAAAAGCATTTAATTTGGAACCACATTTTTATCCCAAAGTTGCTCTGTAGAACAATTTAAGGGGTACACTATGATTTGAGGTTATGCATTTATTTCATCAAAATTCAAGTGTTCATTTAATTTTTTTTTTGGAAGAACTTTGAATTATATATGTACATACCAATGCGCACATAGGCTGCAAGACATATGTAGGCACTGAATTTCATATGGGCCTTGTGCATGCTTCCAGTTACTTGCAATAAGTTTGTGACTTATTCAAGCTAGAATAAAGACATGCAGCAATATGACTAAGGGATAGCTGATTTGGTTTGAAGTTTATGAATTTAAGCGGATCATTCACTAAAGCTCTCTGTTTGTCTAGATGTTCATAAGAACTTCAAAATAAAATACAACAGTTCACTGATACATTCGCTGCTGCCAATTTTGGAATTGCCGTCTATGGATTATTTGTTTATTTACTTGCAAAGCGTACCAGCTCTTACTAGTTCACTGAAACAAGGAGCATGATGCTTGTTCTTCTGTTTTTTCTGCAGTGGTCGCCATCAGTGTCGAGAACTTGAAAGAAGCCCTTGACAAGAAGGATCCATTCGACCGTCTGACCAACCGGGACAAAGTAATGCGTTTAACCTCTGTACAACATTGGCATGTGATTTGCATTCTACAAAGATAATGTTATGAAATGATGCTATTTGTACGAACTCACTTATCATCTTTATATGAAGTTGAAAAACACTTAGCTTGTTTCTTACTTTGACAGGCTTTCATCGAGTCCGCCAAGATTTTTACCGTGGTGTGTGCAGGTGGCATTAATATGCTGAATGTGTTTGCCACAACAATGTCCTATAACAACACTATCAAACACTACGAGAGGATGCGGCCTGTGGCGAAACATGTGTTCCTAGCTCTGACAATCGCAATGTTACCTTACACTCTCTGCGTGACTGGCTTTTCACACGCGGTCGTCTACAAAACAGTTTGGATCAATATGCTTGCTGCCTGTATTTTCATTGAGTTGTGCTATATTGGTGTCCTGTGTTTCCTTTGTGGCTACTACTTAACGGAAACAGACTTGGGTGCCATTGGGATTATCTCTTTTGGTGTGACTTTGCTTCTCCTCTTCATCTTCTGCTGGCTGTTTAGGCGCCCTGTAAGTAGTTATACCTTACTGAATGCATGCGCTTCTAGGCTTTTATCTCTACTAATGCAGGTGGCAATTGTTATTTTTCAGGATCCCACACACTGTGGTCCGAAGGAGGTGGTCGCGGAGAGGAGACAGGGACAGGTAATGTCTTACTTGTGCCTGCGTCACAGTAGTAGAATAATGTCTTGACCTGTGCCTGCATCACACAGTAGTAGTAGAATAATGTCTTGACCTGTGCCTGCATCACACAGTAGTAGTAGAATAATGTCTTGACCTCTGCCAGCAGGTAGGAGTACTAGTTTCTCATAGAAAATTGCCTTTCAAAGTTACTGATTATTGAGTTTTGCTGCAGTCTGTTTCCTGAAGAGAGCTTGTCTTGTGGCTGATGACTCGAGTGCTACTACCTGGAGAGAGGTTTTGCCTGATGTTTCGGCTCCCACATGAAGGATGAATTACCAGCATCATGAAGAGTAGACTTTGACTCTGGGGTTTTCATGAAGTGGTGTAGTGTACCTTCTAAGTTCTGAAACTACGCACTTTAATTTTGTGCATGTGGCTACATGACTTGTCATCCTGATTCCTGTCCATATGGGTGCTGCTTCGAGAGGAGACTAGCATATGTTCTGGCATTTTGTCTCGTGTGTGTCGGTTCAGCGCACGTTTCTTGTAAAATATAACCTGTCATCTTGTACTACTACTACTACTACTCCGAGCCAGTATTTTCTGCAGTTGTCACCATTATTTTCTGGAGTATTGTGTTGTTGGTTCCCGCTGTCACCGTAGCATGGTAGCCTAGCTGCCCATGCATGTCCTCGATGCTTCTTCAATCCAATAGTTTTATTTTGTTGTATTTTAAATGCATTTAAGAAAACAAATTAACCGTAGATGTTCGCCGCTTTTAGCCGATCTCCTAAATTGTCTGGACTGATCCGGACAACCAAAATCACATGAACGAACACTGTGTTGGACCCTGACAACACGGACCCACCCAAAACTCATCTTCTGTCGGGTTCGCTCGCTCTACAACCCCTCTTTCATGTCGCATCCATGTTGGCCAGAGGTTAAAGCCGGTTGTCCACCTACCCGGCATTGAACTGACGCAACGGCGAGAAGCCTACTTCCCTCGGTACCCACATTCAACTCGCCACTTTGCTTGCTTCGTTTATTTAAAGCTAGTTGGCCACGCCCAAAACCCTACCCCTCCAAGCCCTTCTCCTAATATTCGAACCAAAACCCTACCCCTTCATGCCCTTCTCCTAATATTCGAGCCATCGACCATCAACCCCTTCTTGCATCCTCGTCCGTCGCTTGTAGTTTGTCATGGCGTGGTCCTTTGGTATGTGGTATAGGCAGCTCACGCTGGTGTGCCGCACTAAAATCGTGGCGAAGGTCAGCGGCGCGGAGGCTCGGCACCGGGCCCGCAATGATGTGGGCCAACCTTCCAGCTCTCTGGAAGATGAGATGGAGGAGGAGAAGGAGGGCGACCCCATGACCAAGGCGGAGAACACCATGGAGCAGGCCGCAGAGAAGGAACAGGAACCCAGGACGATGGAGGAGCCATCTGTTTTTCGGTTCACCCTACGGAGAAGGAACAGGAACCCAAGCCGAGGGCACCATCTAGAGGCGGAACGCGTGTCCCAAGCTTTCGTCATGGCCATGGTAGCGGTGGACCCAGGCATCGTTGACGTCAACCAAGCGTTGCTCGTGCCCATGCACAATGCCCACCCCATCCGCCGAGAGCGTTGGCAGCTCCCCGTAAATGAGGCGGAGCCTAACCGGCTCTTCGAGGCGCTAGAGGCCAAGGATGACGACATGACGGGCCCGTCAACGTCACCTCCGATGAGGAAGAGTAGACTAGAATTTCAATTTGTTATCAGGGTTATTGGGGTACATAAATATTAATCTAGAAATGAAAGAAAAATCGGTGTTTGCTTTATTTGGTGACTCCGATTGCACAACCTCCACCCGACTGCCAGTGGCACATCCGAACTTGTCCGTGGACATTTTGCGCCATCCATTTGGTGATCTACGTTGAAGTTGCCTGAATCTGTTCATCCTCTTTATTGTTCCAACCTCCAAAAGTTGTTCTTTATGTACATGTCTAGTCCTTATTTGTTTCACTTGCTGCTTCCTGTAAAGAATTGTATCGGTGCATGCTTATTTACATGATCGCAAGCCTATGATCCAATGTTTGCTTCGGATTTTGGGGAATGGTACATATAAGAGACTCATGTTCATGGTGTTTTTCTAGCAGATTCTTATCTTTGGACAAAGTGATATTTTTGCTTACCCCTTGGTTTGGAGATGGTCTTAAACCGAAGTAGCCCATGCAGGAAAATAACATCACAAAGATAGTACCTCATGTTGTACTCGTGACCATTGATAATATAGTTGTGCATAGGAGCTCCTCTCTGACACAACCCTGCAAACAGTGGAGACCGTTGCAGCACGACAATGTCACTGTGCGACCCAGGCATGCCACAAAAAGAATGCCAAATCTGGAGGTCATGTGATGCTTTAAGAACAATGTTTGGCTTTTTGCAACGGCCTTCGTATTGTCTGTGTTGAGCATATATATGAGCAGTTCCTCCATTTCTAGTGCATGCAATCCAGTGGTCCGAGCATACCTGGAAACACTCTTGCTTATTCAATTGCCTTGAGTCTTTCTGTGTCGTTGGGAGTTGGTTCTCTCATGTACTCGGGTTAGAACACCTTCACTGCTGCAGTAGCAAATTTGATCATGGCTTCGAGGCAAGTGCTTTCAGACATCCGGAGGTACTTGTCGCATGAATCTGCGGTCGTGCCATACACAAGCATCCTCATTGCAACGATGCACTTCAAGAAAAGGATCAATGACCACAACAATGGAGATGTTTGATTCATTCATGTATATGCTATCCATGTATGAATTGCTGAATTATATTTTGGCATGTAATAAATTGTTGAATTATCGTTTATTTTGTATGGTCGAATTATTAAATTGATGATGAATTTGTGCTATATGATTGAGATGCATTGGTTTGCATAGAAATGATGGTTGACATATGAGGACCATGGTTGTCTAGGAGGAGAAATGAGGACCCCTTCAACGCTGTCCGCAGCGCGTAAGGACTAGTCCACGGACGTATAGGCAGTCGAGTTCGGCCAGTTCCAATGTAGATGCTCTAAGGCTCTTTCGTTTCCACTGCATAATATGGCGGCATGCATTCCTTATGAGCGTAGGTGGAGGATAACAAGGCTACAACACGCTAAGCACATCTACAACCACACATACCAAAAGTGAGCTCCCAAATGTTGGCGGTCGCGTTTGGTCATGTTCGCGGACAGCGCCCAATCACCCCCATATTTCACACTGCAGACTGCACAACCATCCTCATTTCATGATCCATATTTTCATACAACGCCAAGCAACATCCATGATCCACGTACATAGAACATAATAGGAACTACCAAACTAGCAACCACACTACCCATCAACAAATATGTCAATGACGTTCGTGTTGGTGGAGCCGCCGACGGCTGACCTCATGATGATTGGCGGCCGGGCGAAACGCCGACGCCTCATCCTCATCCTCCTCGGAGGCGAAGGCCTCCTCAAGCTCCAAATCCGTCTAGCGGAGGAGGAGGCGGTTCGCCTTCACCCGAACTAGATGTAGTCGAGGATGGCCTGCTACACCACCGCCTCCGCCGCTTGGGCGAACTCAAACTCCGCGACGTGTCCTCCATATCCAATCCAGCCTGCTCCAGCGCCGGTGCATCCTCCACTTAGTCCAATGGCAGCTCATCCTTCTCCTCCTGCTTCGACTCTTCCATCTCCACCGCCAACTCCTCCTGCTCTGGCGCCTACTCGTCCGGACTATCCGGAGGTAGGCCGACTGCAATGCGTGCCTCTGAGGGCAGCGGCTTGTAGTGGATGATCTTGTTTCGTACCATGGTGGTGTCGGCGTCAGTGGAATTCAAATTTAAAGTGGAACAGCGAGAGGAAGGGGCAGTGCGGCGCAAACGGGAGGGATGAGAATAGGGCGGGGCTGGGGTTGGGTCCCCGTCCGACTTAACTAGCCATAGTTTTTTTTTTTGGAAAGCCATCATGGCGGTTTATATTTCATGTGAAAATAAGAATACATCGTTTGATAGGACGTCCACTAAAAAACCTGGAGGCTCCGACTTCCAAACAATAGTTCGAGAGGTCTCCGAATTCCTAGCCAACACATCAGCCGCCATATTGGTTTCTCTAGGACAGTGATTAAAAACAATAAAACTAAAATTACGAGCTAAGAAAGTACATTCTTCGTAGATAGCCGCCACAGGTTCAAGGAAGTTCCTGCCATTCTGCATAACATCAATCACCTCCATGCAGTCCGCTTCGATATATAGTTTGTTGCAATCCATATCATTAGCAAGTAACAACTCATTTCTCAGAGCCCTTGCTTCTGTCGTCGCCGCATCCTCCACAAAGGGAATCACTAGTAGAAAACAGGGCATTGGTCCAGCCCATTAGCCCCGGTTCAATCTAGAACCGGGACCAATGGGGGTACTGAACCCGGTTCGTTAGCCCAGGGGGGCGGCCGGGCCACGTGGGCCATTGGTCCCGGTTCGTCTGGACCTATTGGTCCCGGTTGGAGCTAAAAACCGGGACCAATGGCTCTTGCTCCTGGCCCACCACTATTGGTCCCGGTTGGTGATATGAACCGGGACCAAAGGCACCCCTTTAGTCCCGGTTTGTAGGACCAACCGGGACCAGTGAGTTGCCTATATAAACCCCCTCACTCAAGAGCAGAGCTCACTGCTCTGTTTTTTTTTCTGGCCGAGGGGGAGAGGGGTTAGTGGTGCTCTAGCTCACCTCCTATGCACACAACGTGTTCGGTGGAATGCCCGAGCCACACTAGTTAAGCTTTTCTCCTCTCGAAGCTCTATTTTCTCCGAGATTTGTCTAGGTTTAGCGGTCCGTCACGTCCCGTCCCCGTCTTCGCCGCCGTCGATCGCCCCCGCCGATCTCGTCACCGGCACCACCGTGGTGAGCCTCTTTTTATGTCCATGCTTTTCTTACTTTTATTATTGCTTTAGATAGATGTTTGTCTAATTTTCTTACGTTTATTATTGCTTGTTATTATATAGTGCGATGGTTTTGATATCCGCCCACGTGGGCCCTCGTCCGGTCTACGATTCGGATGTGGTATATTATCTTTAATTTATAACTATTTGTTTTAGTGCTTATGATAGTTATGCCGACCAACCTGACATGCATAGATGTTTTATTATGTCTAGGAGGTAGCTGAACCGGAAATTCCAACCGACCCTCTTGTGGAGAGGTTAAATTTAGTTGAAGAGGAAAACATTTCGTTAAAGAAAAAATTGGAAAAAATGGAGGAGGAGAAGATGGAATTGGAGTTGCATGTTGCGGAAGTTATCGATGATCACAAGATCAAGATGGACCCTATTGTCGAGAGGTTAAATTTAGTTGAAGAAGAAAACAAATTCTTGAAGGAAAAAATAAAAAAAATTGTGGACGAGAAGATGATATTGGAGTTGCATGTTGCGGATGTCGTCGATGATCACAAGATCAAGATGGATGCAATGCGGTTGAAGATTAAAAAGATTAGAAAATATGCCATTCATACCGAGGCTTGGTATCATTATGCCGTTGGATCAATTGTTACCTTGGTTGCGATTATGATAGCATTTGTTTTCGCGTTGAAATGTTTTACATAGTTTCGATGTGTATGGAGAGCTATATGTTGTTAGATGAGAACTATATATGTATGTACTTTGGTTTTTATGTGATGATGAACTTTTATCCATTTGGTCACTTAATTATCTATTTATGATGTTCTGTAATGGTTTTTGGCACACTTAATTATATATAAATGCACGCAGATGAACCGGCAATGGATGTACGGTGACAGACACACCTCTGAGTACATTAAGGGCGTGCGTGAGTTTCTAAATGCGGCTGAGGCAAACAAGCAGAATGGTTTTATGTGTTGTCCATGCACTAAATGTGTGAATACGATGTCTTACTCTAACCGGAAAATCCTTCACTCCCACCTGCTTTACAAGGGTTTCATGCCACACTATAATGTTTGGACGAGGCACGGAGAAATAGGGGTTATGATGGAAGACGGCGAAGAAGAAGAGTACGATGACAACTATGTGCCCCCTGAATACTGTGATGTTGCAATGGGGGGAGCTGTTGAAGATCAAGAGGAACCAGACGATGTGCCCAATGATGTTGCAATGGGTGAAGCTGCTGAAGATCAAGAGGAACCAAATGATGATCTTCGCCGGGTCATTGTCGATGCAAGGACACAATGCGAAAGTCAAAAGGAGAAGCTGAAGTTCGATCGCATGTTAGAGGATCACAAAAAAGGGTTGTACCCCAATTGCGAAGATGGCAACACAAAGCTCGGTACCGTACTGGAATTGCTGCAGTGGAAGGCAGAGAATGCTGTGGCTGACAAAGGATTTGAGAAGCTACTGAAAATATTGAAGAAGAAGCTTCCGAAGGATAACGAATTGCCCGATAGTACATACGCAGCAAAGAAGGTCGTATGCCCTCTAGGATTGGAGGTGCAGAAGATACATGCATGCCCTAATGACTGCATCCTCTACCGCGGTGCATACAACGATCTGAACGCATGCCCGGTATGCGGTGCATTGCGGTATAAGATCAGACGAGATGACCCTGGTGATGTTGATGGCGAGCCCGCCAGGAAGAGGGTTCCTGCGAAGGTGATGTGGTATGCTCCTATAATACCACTGTTGAAACGTTTGTTTAGAAACAGAGAGCATGCCAAGTTGATGCGATGGCACAGTGAGGACCGTAAGAAAGACGGGAAGTTGAGAGCACCCGCTGACGGGTCGCAATGGAGAAAAATCGAGAGAAAGTACTGGGAGGAGTTTGCAAAGGACGCAAGGAACGTATGGTTTGCTTTAAGCGCGGATGGCATTAATCCTTTCGGGGAGCAGAGCAGCAATCACAGCACCTGGCCCGTGACTCTATGTATGTATAACCTTCCTCCTTGGATGTGCATGAAGCGGAAGTTCATTATGATGCCAGTTCTCATCCAAGGCCCTAAGCAACCCGGCAACGACATTGATGTGTACCTAAGGCCATTAGTTGAAGAACTTTTACAGCTGTGGAATGGAAACGGTGTACGTGCGTGGGATGAGCACAAACAGGAGGAATTTGACCTAAAGGCATTGCTGTTCGTGACCATCAACGATTGGCCCGCTCTCAGTAACCTTTCAGGACAGACAAACAAAGGATACCACGCATGCACGCACTGTTTAGATGACACTGAAAGTATATACCTGGACAAGTGCAGGAAGAATGTGTACCTGGGCCATCGTCGATTTCTTCCGAGCAACCATCAATGTCGAAAGAAAGGCAAGCATTTCAAAGGCGAGGCAGATCACCGGAAGAAGCCCGCCATGCGTACCGGTGATCACGTACTTGCTATGGTCAATGATTTACACGTAATCTTTGGAAAGGGCCCCGGCGCACTAGCTGTTCCGAATGACGATGAGGGACACGCACCCATGTGGAAGAAGAAATCTATATTTTGGGACTTACCCTACTGGAAAGACCTAGAGGTCCGCTCTTCAATCGACGTGATGCACGTGACGAAGAACCTTTGCGTGAACCTGCTAGGCTTCTTGGGCGTGTATGGAAAGACAAAAGATACAGCTGAGGCACGGGAGGACCTGCAACGTTTGCACGAAAAAGACGGCATCCCTCCGAAGCAGTATGAAGGTCCTGCCAGCTATGCTCTTACGAAAGAAGAGAAAGAAATCTTCTTTGAATGCCTTCTCAGTATGAAGGTCCCGACTGGCTTCTCGTCGAATATAAAGGGAATAATAAATATGGCAGAGAATAAGTTCCAGAACCTAAAGTCTCATGACTGCCATGTGATTATGACGCAACTGCTTCCGGTTGCATTGAGGGGGCTTCTACCGGAAAACGTTCGATTAGCCATTGTGAAACTATGTGCATTACTCAATGCAATCTCTCAGAAGGTGATCGATCCAGAAATCGTACCAAGGCTAAGGAGTGATGTGGCGCAATGTCTTGTCAGTTTCGAGCTTGTGTTCCCACCATCCTTCTTCAATATCATGACACACGTCCTAGTTCATCTAGTCGACGAGATTGTCATTCTGGGGCCCGTATTTCTACACAATATGTTCCCCTTTGAGAGGTTCATGGGAGTCCTCAAGAAATATGTCCGTAACCGCGCAAGGCCAGAAGGAAGCATCTCCATGGGCCATCAAACAGAGGATGTCATCGGGTTTTGTGTTGACTTCATTCCTGGCCTTAATAAGATAGGTCTCCCTAAATCGCGGTACGAGGGGAGACTGACTGGAAAAGGCACGCTTGGAAGGGACTCAATAATATGCAGGGACGGATATTCTTGGTCTCAAGCACACTACACAGTTCTACAGAACTCTACATTGGTGACCCCGTATGTCGATGAACACAAGAACAGTCTGCGCTCCAAACACCCGGAGCAGTGCGACGACTGGATTACACGTGAACACATCAGGACTTTCAGCAGTTGGTTGGAAGCACGTCTCAGAGGTGACAACACTGTTTGTGATGAGTTGTACTTGTTGTCCAGGGGACCATCTTCGACTGTATTGATTTACAAAGGATACGAGATAAATGGGAATACATTTTACACAATTGTCCAAGATCAAAAGAGCACCAACCAAAACAGCGGTGTCCGCTTTGATGCAACAACCGAGAGGGGAAAGGACACATATTATGGTTACATAGTGGACATATGGGAACTTGACTACGGACATGATTTTAAGGTCCCTTTGTTTAAGTGTAAATGGGTCAATCTGTCAGGAGGCGGGGTACAGGTAGACCCACAGTACGGAATGACAACAGTGGATCTGAAAAATCTTGGATACACTGACGAACCGTTCGTCCTAGCCAATGATGTGGCACAGGTTATCTATGTGAAGGACATGTCTACCAGACCGACAAAAAGAAAAGATAAGGAAGCGAATACATCATACGATGAGCCAAAGCGGCACATAGTTCTTTCAGGAAAAAGGGACATCCTGGGAGTGGAGGGCAAGACAGACATGTCTGAAGATTATGAAAAGTTTCATGAAATTCCTCCCTTCAAAGTCAAGGCTAACCCAAGCATCCTGATAAACGATGAAGATTATCCATGGTTACGGCGCAATAAGCAAATGACACAAGCGAAGAAAAAGTGAAGAGTTTTTTCCGCAACTATTATGATGATACCATGCCAACTTTGTAACAAACGAGTATGATACCATTGTCAGTTTGTACTATTCAAATTTGCACTAACAGAAAGTTTGTAATTGGTTTTACCAGAAAGAATTAAAAAATAAAACAAAAAACAAAATAAAATAAATAATGCAGAAAACAAAAAAAACTTGCAAAAAAATAAAAAATAGCAACAATAAGTATTTCATTGTAAGTAGAAACAAAATAAAATAAATAAAGCAACAAATAAAACAAATAATTTCAAATTTAAACTATTCAAATTTGAATACTACTTGCACTAACAGAAAGTTTGTAATTGGCTATATATATGTGATGTGTGTATGTGATGTATATATATGTGTATGTGGCTATATAGTTTTTTGTTTATATATGCTAAATATATATAGAAAGTTTTATATATGCAAAAGTTACAAATTTAGAAAAAGAAGGATAGGAAAGAAGAAAATAAGAAAGAGGAAAGAAAGAAGAAGAGGAGAGGAATAAGAGGAGAAATAAATAAGAAGAAGAAAAAAAGAAAAAAAAAGAGGAGAAGAAGAAAGGAATAGAGGAGAAGAAGAGAAATTTTCTCTTCTTCTCCTCTATTCCTTTCTTCTTCTCCTTTTTTTTCTTTTTTTTTCTTCGATCTTCTCCTCTAATGGTTCCTTTTTTCTTCTTCTTCCTCTTTTTTTTATCGGATATGTCTATGTCGATATACACCCTCCCCGATAACTTCGACATTAGGGGGGGCCGGGGTCGAGGGTCGTCGAGGGACCTAGAGGCCGAAGGTCGAGGGGTCGAGAGGTTGCCTAGCAGCCGGGGGTCTAGGGTTGTGGATCGCCGAGCAGTCGGGGGTCAAAGTATTGAAGAATTCCATGACTTCATCATTTGCCAGAAGTAACCGGGGCATTTTGGTACAAAGTTATGCAAAGTTATTTTGCAACGGAGTTCCTGATAGGATAATCCGTCTTTTGTTACGAATTATCCTATCTGGGACTCCGTTCCAAAATAACTTTGGAGAGCTTCGTACCATCATGCTACTGTTACTTTCGCATAATAATGAAGTATTGGTTTTGTTGAATCCTTTGACACTCGACAAAATGTGACATGAGGGGGTCTAGGGTTGTGGATCGCCGAGCAGTCGGGGGTCGAGGGGTCGAGAGAGGTTGCCTAGCTAGCTAGTGTCAAAGTATTGAAGAATTCCATGACTTCATCATTTGCCAGAAGTAACCGGGGCATGTTGGTACGAA
>LR738713.1:660316096-660421558 GCA_902687465.1 Secale cereale
CCCCTCCCCTTTCAAAAAAAAAAACAAAAACCACAGCCACAGAAATGCTGACGTGTGGATGCCTTTTGGTCCCGGTTGGTACCACCAACCGGGACTAAAGCCCCTCCTGCCTGGACCCGGTGCACAGGCCACGTGGACACCCTTCTGCCCCGGTTCTGGATTGAACCGGGACTAAAGGGTCAGAGCATTAGTACCGACCCTCTTGTCCCGGTTCTGGAACCTGGGCTAAAAGGCCCAAATGAACCGGGGCTAAAGACCCTTTATCTACTAGTGAATGTCCCCGCACGAAGCAGCTAAAAAATTTCCCATGTCATCTCGCAGGATAGCTCCTGTACTCCCAGAGCCGCTGTCCATCTCAAATCATGCGTCGACATTCAATTTTATAATTACCTCAGGTGGCCTCTCGCAGTCGTGCCTCCTGATCTTTGTGTTCTTGTGTTCTTATTTCTTGCTCTCATGAAGTTTTTAGCTAGAGCCGCAATAGCCTGCGCCGATCTGGATGGGTCCTGTGTAAAAACTCCTCATGGGTGCAGCGGTGACGCTCCCACCACATGTACCATACAGTGCTTGTCAACAGTGCATTGCGTTGGACTCCCGCCACCGATGCCTGTAGGCTGCTCTTGGACAGAAACATGTCAGCTAGCACTGATCCTCCCTCATATTGTGCAGTACATACCTCAGCCACCAATTGTCCAAGACCCAGGATGCGCCACACATCTTGTACTCGTGGGCATAAGAAGAGGGCATGTTTAATACTCTCACAATCGATACTGCACATAGTACATTGCAAACTCGTAATCATATGTCTATTTGCTAGAACCACTAGACAAGGTTTGGCTCCAAGTAAGGCTCTCCACACATGAATCTTTATCTTGGCTGATACACTTAATTTCCAAATGGTACTCCAAATAGGACTAGTACTTCAGGATTGAACTGAGTTTGTCATTCTCAACTTTCGTCCATGTTGATGTTCCCACTCTTCATGATAAGCTGATCGTACAGAAAAAATACCGTTCTTATTGCAGTGCCAAGAGACAAAATCACTCATCATACCTATAGCCAGAGGTATATTCAGAATACAATGTACATCGACTGGCCGAAATAATTCATTAAGCAACTGCTCATCCCAAGCTCTATTCTCTTCATCCCAAGCCATAGTTGATCCCTCAGAGGCTCAGACGATGCGCCAGAGCGGCGGCATGAATGTGTATTTACCTTTTTTTTAGAATCAAATGCGTATTCAACTAAACCAAAGGAGATGCCCGTCAGACCGATGTGTTTGCGGGCCCATTCATCAGTTTAACATGGCGGACACGTCCAAACATCCTCATATCCGCGTCACATATGAGTTGGGTATAGAGCTGCCAATCAGCCCGAACCTTTGGGGTGCACTTGCCGGGTCCGGTTGGATGAAAAATTGTTGTCCGCGCAGGCCCATTAGGACTGTCGTTTTGGAGCCCAAACCCACGAAATCATTAACTAAGAAATACTCCTTCCAAAGATCACTCCCACCTTCTCAGGTCGCGACCTAGGAGTTTTTCTTTTTTTCGTACATCCGTTTATTCAAAATGTTTTATCTCTCAAACCGTGCGTTCAAATCTCAAACCTTTTTCACCACTGGATCCTCGCATCGAAATTTTCAAAACTAGATCCCATATTGACAGGCTTAGACGAACTTGTTTTTCATGAAAAAACCGGACGGAAAAACCGAACCGGGAGTATTTTTTTTCCTGTCTGAAAGAGGCACATCCATGCCTCTCACGGAAGCAAAACCGTACCTCTCGTGGAAGGAAAAAAAACGAAAATGCCTTATTTCGTTTTTGAGAGGCATGGCAGTGTCTCCGCGAAAGCGCAGCCGTGCCTCTCGTGGAAGAAAAATAAATAAAAAACACGTTTTTTTCGTTTCCGAGAGGCATGGCCGTGCCTCTCATGAAAGCACAATCGTACCTCTCGTGGAAGCAAAACCGTGACTCTTGCGGAAGAAAAAAAAAAATAGAAAACACATTATTTCCATTTCTGAGAGCCATGGCTGTGCCTCTCGCGAAAGCAAACCCGTGCCTCTCGCGGAAGAAGGAAAAACATGTTTTTCCCGCAAAAAAAACCTATGCCTCTCATGATTTTTTTTATCAAAAAGCTAAGAAAGACCGATGGAAAATCAAGAAGTCAAAAAACCTCGAAAAAAAAACGTTTTAAAAGCCGAAAACGTGTGTGAAAAAAAAATCAAAGGAAACGCTCAGAGCACGACACGTGGCGGCGGCTGCGCTCTCAACCCACCCCAAGGAAGCTCACCAACTAGTTGCTCTCCCAAACCCATTGTAAATTATAGCTCTGAAAGTTCTTTCCGCTCTGGACCGCAAACTACGCTTTCATGGTCGTTTTGGGCTGAGAAAACCTATTGTTTTGTTGTTTACACTGGGCGGTCATGGACTGAGAAAACAGAGACAAAGAGCACTTGCAGCCGGATTTGGCAAATGGACAGTGACCAATCACCTTCCTCCCGCTGCATCGAACTACCTCATATTCCATTTGATATCTCAAATTCATACAAAGCATGCAAAATGAAATCTTCTTGTTACATAGATAACCTAAGCTACCCTACACTATTCGTGGTCGGAGATGTAAACGACCTCCATGCCGGCAGTATCGGATGGCCCTGCCTCTGGGTGGATGGCCGCCTGCCGTACCTCCGGCTTCTTGTTGGACTCTATCTTAGCGAAGATCTTGTCGAGCTCCGTGCCCCACTGTCGGAGAAAGCGGTGGTTGGCCTCAATTTCCTCCTCCAACTGGATGGAGTCGAGGATGGCCAGCTGCTCTGCCGCCTCGTCTGCTTGGGCCACCTCGAACTGGCCAGCCTTGGGCATGACGAAGCCCGCAACCGGAGGTGCCCGATCCGCCTCACTCGCATCCTCCTCCTCTAGTTGTGCATCCTCCATGGTTGCGTGCTGGTCCTCCTGCTCCTGCTCCACCTCCTCCTCCTTCGGCTCCGATGAGTCCAGAGGTAGGCCAACCGCGATCCGGGCTTCACGCCTAGATCTGCTCAAGGAGCTTGAACCGCCACTCCGGCATGAGCATGGCGTACGTCGTAATCCGGTGCCGAGGCATGGCTAGCGATGAACGGCGAGTGGATTGGAATGTGATGGCGGCAGATAGGGATGGGTAAGGTTTGTGTGCCGGGGTCGTCTTAAATAGCCAGACTAGGGCCCTTGGGCATGCCAGAGCGGCACACGTGACTCCATCGAGAAGCATAGGAGAAGCCCACTGGACCGATGAGTTTCAAAGTATTTCTGTATGGGACCCAGTGGTCAGTCCGACGTGGCAGCCTCTTCTGGGCGCCCTCGGGCCTCTTCATATCCGCCCCAGATTTGGGCTGGATATGAGGGGTGCTAAAAATCCGGACGTGTAGGGCTGGTACGAGGAGCCCGTCTTGATCAGTTCTTTTATCAACCAGTGACCGGGCCATCCACGACCCGGGCATCTAGGGGGTTTTGAGACATCCGGCAGTAGATGCTCTAAAAATATGTTTGGGGCCCATGAGGCCGACACGGGATGCGCTTGAACCATAACAAGCAGTGGATAGCACCTCAATAATCTTTCCCCTCACGTTAGGGTTAGCCTCCTCTCGGCGGAGATTCTCACCGCGCGTTGAGATCTCTCTTCCCTACCTCAAGTTGCCTTGATCCTCCGTCTCGGATCGACTAAGGGGTGATCACGCATCGCTGCCCGATCTTGGACGTGGTTCTACAGGTGTTTGGTGGATTAGGGTTCGGTCACAGCCTGGTGGAAAGATTCTTCGGGCTAGGGAACAAGAGTATGGCTGCCAAAGCTTTGGGTTCTGGTGATCCCGAGGACTTAGAGGCGCTAATGAAAGACTTGGGGCTCTCGGAGGAGGACCTTGATGATGTGGAGGTTGATCAAAAATCTCTGCCACTAGAGGCTACGAGGTGGATGGCGATAGCAAGGGTCAATATTGATAGACCATACAACCAGTTTTGGTTCTACAAGAACATGCGCGCGGCGTGGGATCTCGCTCAGAAGGTCAACATCCGCCCTCTCGAGGAAAATATGTACACCCTTCAGTTTTCTTGTTTGGGGGATTGGGAGCGCGTCATGGAGGAGGGACCGTGGGCCTTTCGTGGCGATGTGGAAATTCTTGCCCCGTACGATGGTTTCACTAAGCCGTCGACGATCAAGCTGGATCTGCTGGAAACTTGGGCGCAGATTCATAACTTCCCAGATGGCTATGCATCGCAGATTCCGTCTCTTGCAGCTAAGACCGGGGAGTTAGTCTATGCTGAACTGGCCTCGCATGACTTTGAAGGTAACTTCTTCAGGGTTCGGGTGAAGATTGATGTTAACAAACCACTGAAGAACGCTGTCTCTCTCAAGGTGGGAGAAAGAAGGTTGATTTTTTGAGTCAAATATGAACGCCTCCCAAATTGGTGTGCCATATGTGGACGGCTCGGTCATATGTACAAGGAACATGGGGATGGAGTGCACCCTCCGTCAGCTTTGGTTTTCAAGAATCTGAAGGCGGATTGGTTTAGAGGTGTTGGTCCAGGCCCGGGTGCAGCTAGAAGCAGAAACAAAGAAGTACCGACTGGAAATAGAAGGCAGCAGGAGCGCCCAAGGATGGAATGGATGAGCAGATGATGGATGCTGCAAATAACAGGAAACGTTTGCAAGTCACCGAACCATCTGCTGCTATGCTGACTGCTCAGGGGGCCAAAACGATGGGATCCGAATGGAGTGCGCTGTTGGCACTTCCACCAGCGCTTGTCCCGCTAACTCCACCACCAAAGGAAGATCCAAAGAGGCCAAAAACAGGTGTTAGAGGCGAGAAGAACAACACCTTGAGGGGCAACAAGACCACTGAAGCATCATCGGCGGACTCCCAGGTGGAGTACTGCCGGGCGCAATGAGTATCCTAAGTTGGAACTGTCGTGGTGCGGGCAAAGCAGCGATGGTTCGGGAGCTTCACGATTTAGCGAGGAAATTGGCCCCTACCCTCCTATGTATTGTTGAAACTCAGTTGGATAGAGTGAGGGTAGAAAACTTAGCTGGTACTTTTGGTTTTGATAATGCTTTTGCTATTAGTAGTCAGGGCTGAAGCGGTGGCCTGGGATTTTTCTAGAATAATCCAATAAAGGTGGAGATTTTAGGGTATTCTGTGTATCATATTAATTGCTCTATAGAGGACCCCGGCTCTGCTCCTTGGAGGGCCTCATGTTTCTATGGCGAAGCACGCACCAGCCTACGATACCAGACGTGGGATACAATGAAGGGGATATCAAGTTTGAGCAATCTCCCTTGAGTATACATCGGAGATTTCAATGAAGTACTACGTCCGGATGAACAAGTGGGGATAGGAGAGAGGAGTAATGCCCAGATCCAAGGTTTTCGGGATGCGGCTGATGTTTGCATGTTGATGGATTTGGGTTATATAGGCAATTTCTGGACTTTTGAGAAAAAAGTAGCAGGAGGTAGCTACACAAGAGTAAGATTGGACCGTGCATTAGCATCTACGGAGTGGAACATCCTGTTACCGGAGGCGCACTTGAAGCACTTGACAGCTGCCACTTCAGACCATTGTCCAATACTCTTGTCGCTCCATGAGGAACATGTGCGCCCTCCAGCGGAACCACCCTTCCGATATGAGGTTATGTGGGAGTCCCATGAAACTTGGAGGGACACAATCACGCAGAACTGGGGTCACAACCAGCCGGCAGAGACGATGCAACGCTTAAGGGAGAAACTGCAGGTAATCTCAGGTAATCTGGGTAGATGGAACAAGGAGACCTTTGGGTCGGTGCGCAAAGAGATAAAAGAGCTAACGACGGAGCTAGAGCGCCTTCGAAGAGATCCAATGGGGTGGGCCCGACACACGTAGATATCAAAGTCAATGAGAAATTGGTTGAGTGGTACCACCGGGAGGAATTAATGTGGAGGCAGCGCTCGAGAATTGAGCGGTTAACAGCGGGTGACAAGAATACGAGATTTTTTCACTTGAGAGCTAGCATGAGGAGGAAAAAGAGTATGATCAAGGCATTGGCAAACTCACTAGGAGCCATTATTATTGACCCGGCTGAACTGGAAGTGATGGTGGCAGATTTTTACATGAACTTATATACGTCCGAAGGGGTTACTGATGTTGATCGAGTCCTCCAGCATGTACCGGCCAAGGTGACTCAGTAGATGAATGAGGCTCTTTTAGCGCCATATATTAAGGAAGAAGTGAAGACTGCACTTTTCTAGATGTTCCCTACCAAGTCCCCATGTCTAGATGGGTTTCCCGCACACTTTTATCAGAGACATTAGGACTTATGTGGGGACGAGGTCACCAACGTTGTCCTCAGAATTGTGAGAGGAGAGGAAAGTGCAGAGAGTGTGAACGAAACAGTCCTCGTTTTAATCTCGAAGGTAGTGAATCCGACCCTCTTAACACAGTTCTGCCCCATTAGCTTATGTTACGTCATATACAAAATTGATTCGAAAGTGGTTGCAAACAGGTTGAAGATCATTCTGCCAGATATCATATCAGAGGAGCCGTCTGCGTTTGTTCCTGGTAGATTGATAACACATAACATCATATGTGCCTATGAGTGTCTACACTTTATGAAGCGAAGTAAGGCAAAATCAAATAGTTTTTGTGCCTTGAAGCTGGATATGATGAAGGCATACGACAAACTTGAGTGGCCTTACCTCAAAGCTATCATGGTAAAGTTGGGCTTCAACCATCAATGGGTAGATATTGTTATGGGAATGTTCAATTCTGTTTCTTTCTTGGTACAGTTCAATGGTGAGAAGCTAGAGAGTTTTAAACCGTCTCGGGGTATACAACAGGGAGATCCGATCTCCCGCTACCTCTTATTGATTGCAGCCGAGGGCCTTTCGTGCCTCCTAAAAACCAGTTCTCAATCGTCAACACTCGGCGGGATCAAGGTGGCACCTACAGCTCCGGTTGTGAACCACCTACTGTTTGCGGATGCTAGCATGTTGCTTTTCAACTCAAGTGTGGAGGGGGCAGTGGCTGTATCAAACCTGCTGGATACATATCACAACGCTTCAGGACAGCGAGTCAACCTTGAGAAGTCGTCTATATTTTTCAGCAAGGGCTGCCCTCAAGTGCTAAGAGATAACATTAAAAACACGCTCAATGTGCAGGATGAATCTTTGAGCGAAAGGTACCTTGGGATTGAAGGAAATATGCCCTAGAGGCAATAATAAAGATGTTATTTGTATTTCCTTATATCATGATAAATGTCTTTTATTCATGCTAGAATTGTATTAACCGAAAACTTAGTACATGTGTGAATACATAGACAAAACAGTATATATGTCCCTAGTATGCCTCTACTAGACTAGCTTATTGATCAAAGATGGTTATGTTTCCTAGCCATAGACATGAGTTGTCATTTGATCAACGAGATCACATCATTAGGAGAATGATGTGATGGACAAGACCCATCCGTTAGCTTAGCACTATGATCTTTTAGGTTCACTGCTATTGCTTTCTTCATGACTTATGCATGTTCCTATGACTATGAGATTATGCAACTCCCGTATACCGGAGGAACACCTTGTGTGATATCAAACGTCACAACATAACTGGGTGATTATAAAGATGCTCTATAGGTGTCTCCGAAGGTGTTCGTGGTGTTGGCATAGATCAAGAATAGGATTTGTCACTCCGAGTGTCGGAGAGGTATCTCTGGGCCCTCTCGGTAATACACATCATAATAAGCCTTGCAAGCAAACGACTAATGAGTTAGTCACGGGATGATGTATTACGGAACGAGTAAAGAGACTTGCCGGTAATGAGATTGAACTAGGTATTGAGATACCAACGATTGAATCTCGGGCAAGTAACATACCGATGACAAAAGGAACAACGTATGCTGTTATGTGGTTTGACCGATAAAGATCTTCGTAGAATATGTAGGAGCCAATATGAGCATCCAGGTTCCGCTATTGGTTATTGACCGGAGATGAGTCTCGGTCATGTCTAGATTGTTCTCGAACCCGTAGGGTCCGCACGCTTAACGTTTGATGACGACCGGTATTACGAGTTTATGAGTTTTGATGTACTAAAGGTAGTTCGGAGTCTCGGATGAGATCACGGACATGACGAGGAGTCTCGGAATGTCCGAGACATAAAGATCGATATATTGGACGACTATGTTTGGACACCGGGAATGTTTCGGAAGGTATCGGACATATACCGGAGTACCGGGGGGTTACCGGAACCCCCCGAGGAGCTAAATGGGCCTCATGGGCCCTAGTGGGAGAAGAGGAGGGGCGGCCAGGGCAGCCACGCACCCCCTCCACCTCTAGTCCGAATTGGACAAGGAGGGGGGTGGCGCCCCCCTTTCCTTCTCTTCCTCTCTCCCTTTCCTTCTCCCCTCCTACTCCAACTAGGAAAAGAAGGAGTCCTACTCCCGGGGGAAGTAGGACTCCTCCCATGGTGCGCCCTCCTCCTAGGCCGGCCGCCTCCCCCCCTAGCTCCTTTATATAGAGGGGCAGGGGGCACCTCTAGACACACAAGTTGATCAAGTTGATCTCTCCAGTCGTGTGCGGTGCCCCCCTCCACAGAAACACACCTCGGTCATATCGTTATAGTGCTTAGGCGAAGCCCTGCATCGGTAGTTTCATCATCTCCGTCACCACGCCGTAGTGCTGACGAAACTCTCCCGTGAGGTTCTACTGGATCAAGAGCTCGCGGGACGTCATCAAGCTGAATGTGTGCTGAACACGGAGGCTCCGTACGTTCGGTGCTTGATCGGTTGGATCGCAAAGAAAGTTCGATTACATCAACCGCGTCACTAGACGCTTCCGCTCCAGGACTACAAGGGTACATGGACACACTCTCCCCTCTCGTTGCTAGGCATCTAGTAGATAGATCTTGCGTGAACATAGGAAAATTTTGAAATACTACATTCCCCATCAGTGGCATCATGAGCCAGGTCTATGCGTAGATGATATGCACGAGTAGAACACAATGAGTTGTGGGCGATAATAGTCATACTGCTTACCAGCATGTCATACTTTGGTTCAGCGGTATTGTGAGATGAAGCGGCCCGGACCGACATTACGCGTACGCTTACGCGAGACTGGTTTCACCGTTATGAGCACTCGTTGTTTAAAGGTGACTGGTGGGTGTCTGTCTCTCTCACTTTAGCTGAATCAAGTGTGGCTATGCCCGGTCCTTGTGAAGGTTAAAATAGCACATACTTGATGAAAAATCGTTGTGGTTTTGTATGCGTAGGTAAGAACGGTTCTTGCTAAGCCCGTAGCAGCCACGTAAAACTTGTAACAACAAAGTAGATGACGTCTAACTTGTTTTTGCATGGCATGTTGTGATGTGATATGGTCAAGACATGATGAGTTATACGTTGTTGTATGAGATGATCATGTTTTGTAAAGTTATCGGCAACTGGCAGGAGCCATATGGTTGTCGCTTTATTGTATGAAATTCAGTCGCCATGTAATTGCTTTACTTTATCACTAAGCGGTAGCGATAGTCGTGGAAGCAATAGTTGGCGAGACGACAACAATGCTACGATGGAGATCAAGGTGTCACGCCGGTGAAGAAGGTGATCATGACGGTGCTTTGGAGATTGAGATCAAAAGCACAAGATGATGATGGCCATATCATGTCACATATTTTGATTGCATGTGATGTTTATCTTATTATTCTTCTTATTTTGCTTAGTACGGCGGTAGCATTATAAGATGATCCCTTACAAAATTTCAAGGTATAAGTGTTCTCCCTGAGTATGCACCGTTGCGAAAGTTATTCGTGCCGAGACACCACGTGATGATCGGGTGTGATCAGCTCTACGTTCACATACAACGGGTGTAAGCCAGTTTTGCACACGCAGAATACTCGGGTTAAACTTGATGAGCCTAGCATATGCAGATATGGCCTCGGAACACTGGAGACCGAAAGGTCGAGCGTGAATCATATAGTAGATATGATCAACATAAGATGTTCACCATTGAAAACTACTCCATCCCACGTGATGATCGGACATGGTTTAGTTGATTTGGATCATGTGATCATTTAGATGACCAGAGGGATGTCTATCTAAGTGGGAGTTCTTTAAGTAATATGATTAATTGAACTTTAATTTATCATGAACTTAGTCCTGATAGTTTTTTGCATATCTATGTTATTGTAGATCAATGGCCCGTGCTACCGTTCCTTTGAATTTTAATGCATTCCTAGAGAAAGCTAAGTTGAAAGATGATGGTAGCAATTACACAGTCTGGGTCCGTAACTTGAGGATTATCCTCATTGCTGCGCAGAAGAATTATGTCCTTGAAGCACCGCTAGGTGACAAGCCCCCTCCCGCTAATGCAGACGCTTTGAACGTCTGGCAGACGCGGTCTGATGACTACACGATAGTTCAGTGTGCCATGCTTTACGGCTTAGAACCGGGACTTCAACGACATTTTGAACGTCATGGAGCATATGAGATGTTCCAGGAGTTGAAGTTAATATTTCAAGCAAATGCCCGGATTGAGAAATATGAGATTTCCAATGAGTTATATAGCTGCAAGATGGAGGTTAATAGTTCTATCTGTGAACACTTGCTCATAATGTCTGGGTACTAAAATCATATGACTGAACTTGGTTGCAAAGTTGATGAAGATAGTGTTACTGATAGAATTCTTCAATCACTGCCACCAAGCTATAAAGGCTTCGTGATGAACTATAATATGCAAGGGATGCAAAAGACAATTCCTGAGCTCTTCGCTATGCTCAAAGCTGCGAAGGTAGAAATCAAAAGGGAGCATCAAGTGTTGATGGTTAACAAGACCACTAGTTTCAAGAAAAAAGGCAAGGGAAAGAAGGGGAACTTCAAGAAGAATAGCAAGACAATTGCTACTCCCGCGAAGAAACCCAAGTCTGGAGCCTAGCCTGAAACTGAGTGCTTCTACTGCAAAGGGATTGGACACTGGAAGCGGAACTGCCCCAAGTATTTGGCGGATAAGAAGGATGGCAAGGTGAACAAAGGTATATGTGATATACATGTTATTGATGTGTACCTTACTAATACTCGTAGTAGTACCTGGGTATTTGATACCGGTTCGGTTGCTAATATTTGTAACTCGAAACATGGACTACGGATTAAACGAAGATTGGCTAAGGACGAGGTGACGATGCGCGTGGGAAATGGTTCCAAAGTCGATGTGATCGCCGTTGGCACGCTACCTCTACATCTACCTTCGGGATTAGTTTTATACATGAATAATTGTTATTTGGTGCCAACGTTAAGCATGAACATTATATCTGGATCTTGTTTGTTGCGAGACGGTTATTCATTTAAATCGGAGAATAATGGTTGTTCTATTTTTATGAATAATATCTTTTATGGTCATGCACCCTTAAAGAGTGGTCTATTCTTGTTGGATCACGATTGTAGTGATACACATATTCATAATATTGAAGCCAAAAGATGCAAGGTTAATAATGATAGTGCAACTTATTTGTGGCACTGCCGTTTAGGTCATATTTGTGTAAAGCGCATGAAGAAACTCCATAGTGATGGACTTTTGGAATCACTTGATTATGATTCACTTGGTGCTTGCGAACCATGCCTCATGGGCAAGATGACTAAACTCCGTTCTCCAGAACAATGGAGCGAGCAACAGATTTGTTGGAAATCATACATACTGATGTATGTGGACCGATGAGTATTGACGCTCGCGGCGGGTATCGTTAATTTCTGACCTTCACTGATGATTTGAGCAGATATGGGTATATCTACTTGATGAAACACAAGTCTGAAACATTTGAAAAGTTCAAAGAATTTCAGAGTGAAGTAGAGAATCATCGTAACAAGAAAATAAAGTTTCTACGATCTGATCGTGGAGGTGAATATTTGAGTTACGAGTTTTGTCTTCATTTGAAACAATGTGGAATAGTTTCACAACTCACGCCACCCGGAACACCACAGCGTAATGGTGTGTCCGAACGTCGTAACCGTACTTTATAAGATATGGGGTGGTCTATGATGTCTCTTACCGATTTACCACTGTCGTCTTGAGGTTATGCTTAGAGACAGCTGCATTCACGTTAAATAGGGCACCATCTAAATCCATTGAGACGACGCCTTATGAACTGTGGTTTGGCAAGAAACCAAAGTTGTCGTTTCTTAAAGTTTGGGGTTGCGATGCTTATGTGAAAAAGCTTCAACCTGATAAGCTTGAACCCAAGTCGGAGAAATGTTTCTTCATAGGATACCCAAAAGAGACTGTTGGGTACACCTTCTATCACAGATCCAAAGGCAAGATATTCGTTGCTAAGAATGGATCCTTTCTAGAGAAGGAGTTTCTCTCGAAAGAAGTGAGTGGGAGGAAAGTGGAACTTGATGAGGTAATTGTACCTTCTCCCGAATTGCAAAGTAGTACATCACAGAAACTAGTTCCAACGATTCCTGCACCAATTAGTGAGGAAGCTAATGATGATGATCATGAAGCTTCAGATCAAGTTTCTGCTGAACTTCGTAGATCAACCAGTGTATGTTCCGCACCAGAGTGGTACGGCAACCCAGTTCTGGAAGTCATGTTACTAGACCATGATGAACCTACGGACTATGAGGAAGCGATGATGAGGCCAGATTCTGCAAAATGGCTTGAGGCCATGAAATCTAAGATGTGATCCATGTATGAGAACAAAGTGTGGACTTTGGTTGACTTGCCCGATGATCGGCAAGCCATCAAAAATAAATGGATCTTCAAGAGGAAGACCGACGCAGACGGTAATGTTACTGTTTACAAAGCTCGACTTGTTGCGAAAGGGTTTCGACAAGTTCAAGGAGTTGCTTACGATGAGACTTTCTCACCCATAGCGATGCTTAAGTCTGTCCGAATCATGTTAGCAATTGCCGCATTTTATGATTATGAAATCTGGCAAATGGATGTCAAAACTGCATTCCTGAATGGATATCTCAAAGAAGAGTTGTATATGATGCAACCGGAAGGTTTTGTCGATCCTAAAGGTGCTAACAAAGTGTGCAAGCTCTAGCGATCCATCTATGGACTGGTGCAAGCATCTCGGAGTTGGAATATACGCTTTGATGAGGTGATCAAAGCATATGGTTTTATACAGACTTTTGGAGAAGCTTGTATTTACAAGAAAGTGAGTGGGAGCTCTGTAGCATTTCTGATATTATATGTGGATGACATATTGTTGATTGGAAATGATATAGAATTTCTGGATAGCATAAAAGGATACTTGAATAAGAATTTTTCAATGAAAGACCTCGGTGAAGCTGCTTACATATTTGGCATCAAGATCTATAGAGATAGATCAAGACGCTTAATTGGACTTTCACAAAGCACATACCTTGATAAAGTTTTGAAGAAGTTCAAAATGGATCAGTCAAAGAAAGGGTTCTTGCCTGTGTTACAAGGTGTGAAGTTGAGTAAGACTCAATGCCCGACCACTACAGAAGATAGAGAGAAAATGAAAGTCACTACCTATGCCTTAGCCATAGGTTCTATCATGTATGCAATGCTGTGTACCAGACCTGATGTGTGCCTTGCTATAAGTCTAGCAGGGAGGTACCAAAGTAATCCAGGAGTGGATCACTGGACAGCGGTCAAGAACATCCTGAAGTACCTGAAAAGGACAAAGGATATGTTCCTCGTATATGGAGGTGACAAAGAGCTCGTCGTAAACGGTTACGTCGATTCAAGCTTTGACACTGATCCGGATGACTCTAAGTCACAAACCGGATATGTATTTTTATTAAACAGTGGAGCTGTCAGTTGGTCCAGTTCCAAGCAGAGCGTCATGGCGGCATCTACACGTGAAGCGGAATACATAGCTGCTTCGGAAGCAGCAAATGAAGGAGTCTGGATGAAGGAGTTCATATCCGATCTAGGTGTAATACCTAGTGCATCGGGTCCAATGAAAATCTTTTGTGACAACACTGGAGCAATAGCCTTGGCGAAGGAATCCAGGTTTCACAAGAGAACAAAGCACATCAAAAGACGCTTCAATTCCATCCGTGATCTAGTCAAGGAGGGAGACATAGAGATTTGCAAGATACATACGGATATGAATGTAGCAGACCCGTTGACTAAGCCTCTTCCACGGGCAAAACATGATCAGCACCAAGACTCCATGGGTGTTAGGATCATTACTTTGTAATCTAGATTATTGACTCTAGTTCAAGTGGGAGACTGAAGGAAGTATGCCCTATAGGCAATAATAAAGATGTTATATGTATTTCCTTATATCATGATAAATGTCTTTTATTCATGTTAGAATTGTATTAACCGGAAACTTAGTACATGTGTGAATACATAGACAAAACAGTATGTCCCTGTTATGCCTCTACTAGACTAGCTTATGGATCAAAGATGGTTATCTTTCCTAGCCATAGACATGAGTTGTCATTTGATCAACGAGATCACTTCATTAGGAGAATGATGTGATGGACAAGACCCATCTGTTAGCTTAGCACTATGATCATTTAGTTTCACTGCTATTGCTTTCTTCATGACTTATACATGTTCCTATGACTATGAGATTATGCAACTCCCGTATACCGGAGGAACACCTTGTGTGCTATCAAACGTCACAACGTAACTGGGTGATTATAAAGATGCTCTACAGGTGTCTCCGAAGGTGTTCGTGGTGTTGGCATAGATCAAGAATATGATTTGTCACTCCGAGTGTCAGAGAGGTATCTCTGGGCCCTCTCCGTAATACACATCATAATAAGCCTTGCAAGAAAATGACTAATGAGTTAGTCACGAGATGATGTATTACAGAATGAGTAAAGAGACTTGCCGGTAACGAGATTGAACTAGGTATTGAGATACCGATGATTGAATCTCGGGCAAGTAACATACCGATGACAAAAGGAACAATGTATGTTGTTATGCGGTTTGACCGATAAAGATCTTTGTAGAATATGTAGGAGCCAATATGAGCATCCAGGTTCCGCTATTGGTTATTGACCGGAGATGAGTCTCCGTCATGTCTACATAGTTCTCGAACCCGTAGGGTCCGCACGCTTAACGTTTGATGACGATCGGTATTACGAGTTTATGAGTTTTGATGTACCGAAGGTAGCTCGGAGTCTCGGATGAGATCACGGACATGACGAGGTGTCTCGGAATATCCGAGACATAAATATTGATATATTGGACGACTATGTTTGGACACCGGAAAGGTTCCGAAAGGTATCAGACATATACCGGAGTACCGGGGGGTTACCGGAACCCCCCGGGGAGCTAAATGGGCATCATGGGCCCTAGTGGGAGAAGAGGAGGGGCGTCCGGGGAAGCGCGCGCCCCCTCCCCCTCTAGTCCGAATTGGACAAGGAGGGGGTGGCGCCCCCCTTTCCTTCTCTTCCTCTCTGAAAGTGCAATCATGCCCTCAATCATATTTTGATGATTGATGACAACATGCATATATGGGACTAATCATGTTTATCAAGTATATCTCAGGATTATGTTTCAAGGGCGTGTGTGGATCATGAATATAGACAAAACTATATCACTCATGAGCGGATATACAAGATAATAGCTTTTGGCTTGACTTTCAGTTTGTTTCTGAGTATAGGGATCCCGCACTATTAAGAGGGGATCGGTGGATATCGTAAAAGGCTTGCTCAAAACCCACAAAGTATCCTCTCACATCATCTATACTCTATCCATAACAATTCTAATATTTTGTGCACTCAGTGTTGTGTGAAACTAAGCCTTTGTGCTCTGCTATCACCGGACGTCCGACACTCTACGGACGTCTGAACCTTCACAGTCTACCGGACGTCCGGCAGCCTCCGGATGTCCGGTATTTCACAACAGAAGCTAAATAGTGGTTTTCCGTTCTCCACCGGACGACCGACACACTCCGGACGTCCGGTCCCTCCGTGCCTACCGGACGTCCGGCACACTCCGGATGTCCGGTACACCTTCACAGAACGAAAATAGCGGAAGTCTGAAGCCCTCTGGACGTCCGGTCACCGGACGTCCGACACACCCCGGACATCCGACAACTGTGTACACAGTGTACTACGTGGCCCCGTCTGGTGAACCTTCAGGCTCCGGACGACCGGCCTTCGTCGGGCGTCCGGTGCTACCTGTGCCACCGGATGTCTGACACTAACAGTGCGTTTCTGCCACAACGGTGTGTTCTCTACTATGACTATATACAGTCTTCTTCTTCCACAAGATATGGTTGACCATTCACTTTGAGCTTACTCAAGAACACATTCACACTCTCTCTCACTCTCATACACCAAAACTTAGATCCTAAAAGGATTTGAAGGCATTTGTGAGAAGTTGTCCAATCAAGTGATAGATCCACTCCTTCCCTTCTTTGCACCAAAGGAATTTGTGATTTGAGCAAGTCTTGAGCTTTTCCCATCGTTCTTGTTACTCTTGGAGGTTGGAGACTCCTAGGCGGTAGGAGTCTTTTGGAGAGGAATCAAACATTGTGATTACCCCCGGAAAGTTTGTGAGGGTTTGGAGGTCACCTAAAGGCCTACCACTAGTGGTTGGGAATTGCCTTCGTGGTGATATCTCAAAGAGATAATAGGGTGAGCCTTCGTGGCGTTGGTGTGCCTTCGTGGTAACTCCCACCTCTCTAAACGGTGACGTAGCTTCCCTCTAAGGAAGTGAACATCGGCATACATCCTCGTCACTCGAAGTTTCGGTTATTCCTAACCTTAACTTTCTACTTGTGGTTACTTGTCTCTAAGTTCTTACTTGTATCTTATTGTGCTAGCTATTTACGTACTTGTGTTACTAGCTTACCTTGCTTCGCATCTTACTTGCAATTGTTAGGCTCACTTTCTTATTCCGCACTATTGCCTAAAATGGCTAAGTAACAATTAAAATTTGTAATTGTACCTATTCACCCCCCCTCTAGGTCCATCTCGATCCTTTCAATTGGTATCAGAGCCTCGTGCTCTATTCTTGTGGCTTAACCGCCCTAGAGCGAGATGAACCCCGATGTGACTACCCTTGTTGTAGATCCAAAAGACCAGGTCTCGACTTCTTCGGAAGTAAAGGCCTTCACCTCTGAGGATCTAGAACGAGCCCTTGCTAAGCAAAAGGAGGAGCATGATGCTTCTCTTGAGGCCTTGGTCAAAATGAGGTTAGGCGCACTAACCACGAATTCCACGCTACTCCCAAGTTTGGGTGGTATGGCTTCGAGGCAAACTGCGCCTATTCCTTCTCTTGACCAACAACCTCCTAACAGTGGCCACTCTAGTGTTCCATGGCTCTATGCACAACCTAAAGATGAAAAACCAAATTATAGGCATGGGGGTGAACCTCCCGTGCTTGATAAAAAGGCTTATTTTTCTATGTGGAGAGTTGCTATGCAGGATCATCTTAGGTATGCGAACGATGAGATGTTGGACATCTTGGAGGATGGCTACAACCCTGTTGATCCAAAGAACCTCACTCCAAGAGAAATATATAACAGGCATCTCAACGACACCGCAACCATGTTGTTAAGGAAAGGAATGAGTGAAAAGCAAAGGAGACCCTTCATACACATCACTAGTGCCAATGACTTATGGGATAGCATTGTGAGATCCAGAACCGGCACCTCCACTCTCCGGCTTGCGTAATATGAGATTGCCAAAGGTCAATTGCAAAACTTCTGTATGGAGAAAGGTGAAACCCCCAACCAGCTCCATGAGCGTCTGATGACGCTTACATCTGACATTGAGTCCTGTGACTGTGACAAGACACAAGATGGATTCAACTTGACGAAGCGGTTCCTCGTGGACAAGCTGCTACATGCTCTTGCTCCGTATCATCATCAAATGGTGTGGGACATAAAGTAAGACCATAGATTCAAGGAAATGACTCCAGATGACATCATATCCACCTTTCAACTATTTGAAGAATCCAAGGCAAATGATATAAGACATCTTGCTATGCATGGAAATTCATCTCACGTGACTAACTTAGCCTTGAAGGCTAAACAAGTATGTGAAGAAGAAGAAAGTGAGGAAGAAGATGATGAAGAAGGTGATGAAAGTGACTCAGATGAGGGACCCTCATATGAAGACATTGCTCTCTTTGTGAAAAAGTTTAGTGCTGGAAAATTCAAAGGAAGATTTCAAAAGAAGAAGGTCCGAAGTTGCTACAACTGTGACGAGACAAATCACTTCTCAAATGAGTGCCCATATGAGAAGAGAGAAGATAAGCCAAGATTTCCCAAGAACTTTGTAAAGAAGAAGCTGCCAAACCCTGTGAACTCCAAGCTTAAGAAGAGAGATGGAAGGGCTATGATTGCCCAAGAAGATTCCGATCCCGGTGATGTTGGAGGTGTTGCCGGTGTAGCTCAAGATCCTCAAAACACCTTGAGACTAGTCAACAAAAGTGGTGAGGTCGTCACCTACAACTACATGAAAGACTACAAGGGCAACGCTCACAAGTGTTTGATGGCCAAAGCCGTGGTTGAGGACTGTGAGCAACAAACCCCCTCAGACAAGGTTAAGGTAACCTCTCATTCAGATCCTCCTCTTTTCTCTCCGCCTACTCCTAGTGATGAATACCTTGATGCGGAGGATAATCATGATGATAATGATGAGAATGATCCTATGTATGGTAAACTAGAAAAATTTATGTGTTCCCTCAAAGGAAAGAAGCTCACTATGTTTTGTATGCTTATGGAGATGGTGAGTAAGCACACCGTCACCATTAAGGAACTCGAAACCCTCGTTACCAAGGAAAAGGAAAAATATGATATCCTTGAGCGGAAAGTCCTATATGAGGAAGCAAAAAATGATGAACTATGCATAAAAATTGGTACAAACCTTGATGAACATGCCAAGAAACTTAGTTCCTTGGAAAAGGTTGAAAGCTCTTTCAAGGAGTTGATGAATGATAAGAGTAAACTTGTGAGGTCTCATGCTACTCTCTCTAAGGATTGTGAGCTTCTATCCGTGTCTATTAAGACTAAGGAAGAGGAGCTCACCCTTCTTACAAAGAACTTTGAGACACTCAAACTTACTTATCTCGAAACTCTAGCCAAGGTTTACTCCTCTCCTATTATAAATGTTGATGCTTGTACTACTAATGCAAGTTGTGATCTAGCATCTATTCGTGAGGAGAATCAATTTCTAAAAGCACAATTTGTGAAAGGACTCATGACATGTGCTCAAGGACAAAAGAACCTTAATTAAGTATTGAGCCGACATAATGAAGTTTTCGCAAAGGAAGGACTTGGGTACGACCCAAGCACAAGCCAGAAGAAAACGTCCCCTCAAAAGTGCACCACTCCTCTCAAGGAGACATTTGTATGTGAAGGGTAGAAGAAGAAAGTGAAGAGTCAAGTCAACAAGGTTGTGAGTGGGAAGTCCACTAGGGGCACACCCACTCTCATCAAACCTAAGGGTTTCATGCCTCTATCCTATGTGCTTTGTAAGACAAAGGATGGAGAGGTTTATACTAAATTTTTTGGTCCTCATAATGCATTTTGTTTCTATGCTATTTGGGTTCCTAAGACCCTTGTGACTAATGTGAGAGGTCCCATTGCAAAATGGGTGCCTCTAACCAAGTCGTGAATTGTGTGTAGGTTGCCTTCTCCGGTGGAGTAAAATGGGTGATCGATAGTGGATGCACAAACGATATGAGCAGAGACAGCAAATTGCTCTACGATTTCATGGAAGCCATTCAACCATTTATGAGCATTGTGTTTGGTGGAGGAACAAAAGGACAGGTACTTGGATTGGGTAAGGTGGCTATCATGAATGACATGTCACTTGCAAATGTCATGCTTGTCCAATCTCTTAAATATCACTTACTCTTCATTTGCCAATTGGCTTCTGTTAGTTATGATACACTATTTGGACTAATGGATGTGAAAGTCTTTACGAGAGATACTCTTGAAGTGGCTTTTGTTGGAAAGTTGGATGGCATCCTTTACACGGTTGATTTCTCGAAAGAGAGTACCTTCCATGCAACTTGTCTAATGGCCAAAGCCGACAAGGGGTGGCTATGGCATCGCCGGCTAGCCCATGTCGGCATGAGAAATCTTTCAGATCTCTTAAAGGGAAATCACATCCTTGGAGTAACGAATATTTCTTTTGAGAAAGATCGTGTGTGTAGTGCATGCATAGCCGGGAAGCAACATCAATCAAAGCACCCACCCAAGAATATTGTATCTACATCAAGGCCATTGGAGCTCCTTCATGTGGATCTCTTTGTGCCTCCTTCATGGGATAGTCTTGGTGGGAAAAAGTATGGTCTTTTCATTGTTGATGATTACTCAAGATACACATGGGTGTTCTTCCTCAAGTCCAAAGACGAGACAAAGTTCACCTTCATTGATTTTGCCAAGCAAGCTCAACACAAGTTTGACAAAGAAATCTTGGCAATACGAAGTGACAATGGATCCGAGTTCAAGAACTATAACTACACCTTGGAAGAGTTTCTCAGTGACGAGGGGATTGAGCATCAATACTCCGCCCCCTACACTCCTCAACAAAATGGTGTAGCCTAAAGAAAGAACCGTACTCTTGTGGAGATGGCAAGGTCCATGTTGGATGACTACAAGTCACCATATAGCTTTTGGGCCGAGGCTGTCAACACTGCATGTCATGCCTCAAACCGTCTCTTTCTCTGCACAATCTTGGAAAAGACCCCTTATGAGCTTCTAACCAGAAACAAACTAAATGTCAAGTACTTCCGTGTGTTCGGGTGTAAGTGCTTCATACTCAACAAGAAAGAACGGTTAGGAAAATTTCAATCCAAAACTATTGAGGGTATATTTGTTGGTTATGGATCAAACTCCCACGCCTATAGGGTCTACAACAAATCCAATGGATGTGTTGTAGAAACTTGTGACGTGGTGTTTGACGAATTTAATGGCTACCATGGGGAGCAAGTTGATCTAAGTGATGTAGGTGATGAAGACTCTTCTCAATATCTTGAATATGCATGTTGGTGCTCTTCTTCCGATGGAACAAGAACCCCATGATGATATGGAAGACGATGCACGACTCCCTATATATCCAACCATTACAACACCCACACCACCACAAGATCCAAATGTTCAACCGATGCCCACAATTCAAGTACAAGATGAAGATCAAGTGCTTCACCATGATCATCTACAAGAACAAGATCATCAACAAGAACAAGAACAAGCAAGTGCAATCATTAATGATGAACCTCAACAAATGCAACATGAAGAAGAAGATCATCACACATAAATGATCCATATGTTGAGGATGTTGATGATGGACATGAAGTTGAACCTCGTGAAACTCTCACCTCCATCATGCCTCGAGTGGCCGGTCGTGTTGATGTTGACAAAATTCTCACCGGCATATCCGAAGGTAGAGTCACTCGTAAACATTTGACAAACTTTTGTGCTCACTTCTTGTTTGTGTCTAGTATTGAGCCTATCAAGGTACAAGACGCATTGATGGACAACGATTGGCTCGTTGCTATGCAAGAAGAGTTGAACAGTTTTGAACGCAACCAAGCATGTCTCTGGTGGAGAGACCAGCTATAGAACACAATGTCATTGGAACAAAATGGATTTTCAAGAACAAGCAAGATGAGAATGGTGTAATCATCCGAAACAAGGCAAGGTTAGTGGCACAAGGGTACTCACAAGTTGAAGGTTTGGACTTTGGTGAGACCTTTGCTCCCGTTGCCCGTCTCGAATCCATTCGCATCTTACTTGCTTATGCTGCTTTCAATGGTTTGACATTACATCAAATGGATGTGAAGAGTGCTTTCCTTAACGGTCCTCTACAAGCAGAAGTATATGGATCACAACCTCCTGGGTTCGTTGATCCCGATCACAAAGACTATGTGTATAAACTTCATAAGGCTTTGTATGGCCTCAAACAAGCACCCCGTGCTTGGTATGATCATCTTAAGAAGTTTTTACTCGATGATGGTTTTGTGAGAGGGGTGATCGATCCCACTCTTTTTACTAAGAGACACAAGGGTGACTTGATCTTATGTCAAATATATGTAGATGACATAATATTTGGTTCTCCTAACATTCATTTATGCAAGAAGTTTGCGGCTTCAATAACCAAGAATTTTGAAATGTCAATCAATGCGGATTTGAAATTCTTCCTCGGATTTCAAATTCAACAATTTCAAGAAGGAATTTTCTTGTCTCAAGCAAAATACCTCAAGGATATCCTAGCAAAGTTTGGCATGTCTGATGCTAGTCCATGTATGACACCCATGCCAACCAAACTTTTTCTCACTGGAGACACAAACGATATTCCTTTTGACCCATCTATTTATCGCTCTATGATTGGTTCATTGCTTTATCTTTGTGCATCTAGACCAGACATCATGTTTAGTGTATGCATGTGTGCTAGATTTCAAGCTTCCCCTAGGGAAAGCCATCATAAGGCGGTTAAGCATATTCTCAGATACCTTGTTCACTGATACGTCTCCAACGTATCTACTTTTCCAAACCCTTTTGCCCTTGTTTTGGACTCTAACTTGCATGATTTGAATGGAACTAACCCGGAATGACGCCGTTTTCAGCAGAACTGCCATGGTGTTGTTTTCTGTGCAGAAATAAAAAGTTCTCGGAATCGCCTGAAAATCAACGGAGAATTATTTCAGAAAATATGAAAAATACCTGCAAGAAGATCCACACCGGGGGGCCCACGGCCTGTCCTCGAGGCTGGGGGTGCGCCCCCCTTCCCAGGGCGCGCCCCCTGCCTCGAGGGCCTCCCGATGCTATATATTCCGTTTCGGGGAGAAAAAATCAAGGAGAAAGAATTATCGCGTTTCACGAGAAGGAGCCGCCGCCAAGCCCTAATCTCTCTCGGGAGGGCTGATCTGGAGTCTGTTTGGGGCTCCGGAGAGTGGAGATCTGCTACCTCTTGAGCTTGTGTTGTATTCCTTTGAAGAGGAAAGGGAGATGCAGCACAGTAGCGTAAGTATTTCCCTCAGTTTTTGAGAACCAAGGTATCAATCCAGTAGGAGACCACGCGCCAGTCCCTCGCACCTGCAAAAACAAATAAGAACTTCGCAGCCAACGAGATAAGGGGTTGTCAATCCCTTTACGGTCACCTACGAGAGTGAGATCTGATAGAGATGATAATTATATTTTTGGTATTTTTTGGTATAGAAACAGAAAGTAAAGAAAGCAAATAAACAACGGCGCCAAAAATTGGCTAGTTGACGGGAAAGTAATATGATAAAGATAGACCCGGGGGCCATAGTTTTCTCTAGTGGCTTCTCTCATGATAGCGGTATTCTACGGCGGGTAAGCAAATTACTGTCGAGCAATTGATAGAAAAGCGAATAATTGAGACTATCTAGGCATGATCATTGTATATAGGCATCACGTCCGAGACAAGTAGACGGAAACGATTCTGCATCTACTATTATTACTCCACACATAGACCGCTATCCATCATGCATCTAGTGTATTGAGTTCATACGAACAGAGTAACGCCTTAAGAAAGATGACATGATGTAGAGGGATAAACTCAAGCAATATGATGAAAACCCCATCTTTTTATCCTCGATGGCAACAATACAATACGTGCCTTGCTGCCCCTACTGTCACTGGGAAAGGACACCGCAAGATTAAACCCAAAGCCAAGCACTTCTCCCATTGCAAGAACTATAGATCTAGTAGGCCAAATCAAACCAATAATTCAAAGAGACTTGCAAGGATATTATGAGCACACATAAAAAGTTCAGAGAAGAACCAAATATCTTTCATAGATAACCTTGATCATAAACTCACAAATCATCGGATCTCGACAAACACATCGCAAAAAGAGATTACATTGAATAGATCTCCTCGAAGATCGAGGATAACTTTGTATTGAGATCCAGAGAGAGAGAGAAGAAGTCATCTAGATACTAGCTATGGACTCGAAGGTCTGTGGTAAACTACTCACAACTCGTGGTGAGGCCAATGATGATGATGATGAAGGCCTCCGTGATGGATCCCCCTCCCGGAACAGGCTCCAAGATGGGATCTCCACGGGAACAGAAGTTACGGCGGTGGTATTAGGGTTTTCTCTCTGCTTATGGAGTTTCTGGGGTATGTAGTTATATAGAGGAAGAAGGAGGGCACCGAGGGCCGTGTGGGCCAGCCTCGAGGCTGGGGGCGCGCCCTGGGAAGGGGGCGCGCCCCCCATCCTCCAGGGCTGGCCCTCCGTCCCCTGACTTGGTCCCGAAGATTCCCGAGCGTGATTTCCTCCAAAAATATCTCTCGCGAAGGTTTCATTCCGTTTGGACTCCGTTTGATATTCCTTTTCTGTAAAACCCTGAAATAGGCAAAAAACAGCAATATGGACTGGGCCTTTGGGTTAGTAGGTTAGTCCCAAAAATGATATAAAAGTGAATGATAAAGCCCATTAAACATCCAAGACTTCATAAATAATGGCATGGAACAATCAAAAATTGTAGATACGTTGGAGACGTATCAAGCATCCCCAAGCTTAATTCCTGCTCGTCCTCGAGTAGGTAAATGATAAAGAAAGAATTTTTTATGTGGAATGCTAACCAATATAGTTTTTCAATGTAATTCTCTTAATTGTGGCATGAATGTTCAGATCTGAATTATTCAAGATAAAAGTCTATATTGACATAAGAAATAACAATACTTCAAGCAATACTAACAAAGCAATCATGTCTTCTAAAAATACTATGGCTAAAGAAAGTTTTCCCTACAAAATCATATAGTGTTGGCTATGCTCCCTTATTATCACACAAAAATATTCATATCATGCACAACCCCGATTTCAGCCAAGCACTTGTTTTCATACTCTATTCTTTTCAAACCTTTCAACTTTCACGCAATACATGAGCGTGAGCCATGGACATAGCACTATGGGTGGAATAGAGGTGGTTGTGGAGAAGACAAAAAAGTGGGAGATAGTCTCACATCAACTAGGCGTATTAACGGGCTATGGAGATGCCCATCAATAGATATCAATATGAGTGAGTATGGATTTCCATGCAACGGATGCACTAGAGCTAAATATGAATGAAAGCTCAACAAAAGAAACTAGTGAGTGTGCATCCAACTTGCTTGCTCATGAAGACCTAGGGCATTTGAGTAAGCCCATCGTTGGAATATACAAGCCAAGCTCTATAATAAAAATTCCGACTAGTATATGAAAGTGACTAAGCATGAGACTCTCTACAATGAAGAACATGGTGCTACTTTGAAGCACAAGTGTGGAAAAAGATAGTAGCAATTGTCCCTTTTTTTTCTTTTCTCTTTTTTTTTCTTTTTTTTCTTTTTTGGGCCTTCCTTTTTTTTCTTTGGCCTTTCCCTTTTTTTCTTTTTTTGTGGAGGGGCTTTATAGATTTAGCCTTTCCTCCCATGGGACAATGCTCTAATAATGATGATCATCACACTTTCATTACAACATGATATTACAACTTGATACTACAACAAAGTATGACTTTATATGAATGCCTCCGGCGGTGTACCGGTATGTGCAATGAAACAAGAGTGACATGTATGAAAAGATTATGCATGGTGACTTTGCCACAAATACGATGTCAACTACATGATCATGCATGGCAATATGACAATATGATGCGTGTCATATAAACGGAACAGTGGAAAGTTGCATGGCAATATTTCTCGGAATGGCTATGGAAATGCCATGATAGGTAGGTATGGTGGCTGTTTTGAGGAACAATATGGTGGCTGTTTTGAGGAAGGATATATAGTGGTTTATGGCACCGGCGAAAGTTGCGCTGTACAAGAGAGGCTAGCAATGGTGGAAGGGTGAGAGTGCGTATAATCCATGGACTCAACATTAGTCATAAGAACTCATATACTTATTGCAAAAATCTACGAGTCATCAAAAACAAAGTAATCAACGCATGCTCCTATGGGGGAGGTTGGTAGGAGTTAACCATCGTGTGCCCCCGACCTCCACACAAAGGTTGGCACTCTAGTCTACAAACACCTCATGCTTTAACTTAGTCACACAATGGTTCACCATACGTGCATGCTACGGGAATCACTAACCTTAACACAAGTATTTATCAATTTCATAATAACTCCACTAGCATGACTCTAATATCACTATCCTCATGTCTCAAAACAATTATCAAGCATCCAACATCTCTTTCTATTCAATGCACTTGATGTGAAATTTTTACTACATTGACATTGGATGTTTATCATGTGAAGACTAGTATCTTTATCCTAAACACTTTACCATGCTTTTTTAATAGACTCTCAAATAGATCTCAGTGAAGCATGAGAGTTCAACAATTTCTACAAAATATAACCACCGCCATGCTCTAAAAGATATAAGTGAAGCACTAGAGCAAAAACTATTTAACTCAAAACATATGAGTGAAGCACATAGAGTGTTCTAACAATTTCTAGGCCATATTTAACTCTCTCAAATAGGTGTGTCTAGCAAGGATGATCGTGGCAAACTAACAAGCAAAGACTCAAATTATACAAGACGCTCCAAGCAAAACACATAACATGTTGCGAATAAAAATATAGCTCCAAGTATAGTTACCGATGGATGAAGACGAAAGAGGGGATGCCTTCCCGGGGCATCCCCAAGCTTAGGCTTTTCATTATATTGATTTTACTTGGGGTGCCATGGGCATCCCCAAGCTTGGGCCTTTGCCACTCCTTGTTCCATAGTCCATCAAAGCAATACTCAAAACTTGAAAACTTCACAACACAAAACTTAGACAAAAATTCTCGTGAGCTCCGTTAGTAAGAGAAAGCAAACCACCATTCAAATGTACAGCAAGGAATTCATTCATTGTTCATATTGGTGTTAAACCTACTGTACTCCAAGTTATCTATGATTCATATCCTCCAATATTACTCATAGATGCATCGGAATAAGCAAACAACACACGAAAAACAGAATCTGTCAAAAACAGAACAGTCTGTAGTAATCTGCAGGGTTTGCCTACTCCTGGAACTCCAAAAATTTAAAATAAATTGGTAAATTTGCGCAATTTGTCTGCCAATCAGCAGCACAAAGAATTAACTAAAAATAATGCTCCAGTAAAATCTGAAGACTACTTTAGATAGCGCTAACGATTCTGTTTTTCACAGCAAGATCAAATAAACTTCACACAAGTCTTACCAAAGATTCTACTTGGCACAAACACTAAGCAAAACATGAAAAAACATCTAATCGGAGGCTAGATGCAATATTTATTCCCTAACAGCAACAAAAACAAAAAACAAAAAATTGGGTTGCCTCCCAACAAGCGCTATCGTTTTATGCCCCTAGCTAGGCACGATACAAGATAGATCTAGGTATTGCCATCTTTGGAAGGCAATCCATCAGTGGCTCTCATGATAGATTCATATGGTAATTTGAGTTTCTTTCTAGGAAAGTGTTCCATGCCTTTCCTTAACGGAAATTGGAATCTAATATTTCCTTCCTTCATATCAATAATTGCACCAATCGTTCTAAGGAAAGGTCTACCAAGAATAATAGGACATGAAGGATTGCAATCTATATCAAGAACAATGAAATCTACGGGCACATAATTCCTATTGGCAACAATAAGAACATCATTAATTCTTCCCATAGGCTTCTTAATAGTGGAATCCGCAAGATGCAAATTTAAAGAACAATCATCAAGCTCATGGAACCCTAGCAAATCACACAAAGTTCTTGGCATAGTGGAGACACTTGCACGCAAATCACACAAAGCATAGCATTCATGATCTTTTATTTTTATTTTTATAGTAGGTTCCCATTCATCATAAAGATTTATAGGTATAGAAACTTCCAACTCAAGTTTTTCTGCATAAGATTGCAGCAAAGCATCAACTATATGTTTAGTGAAAGCTTTATTTTGACTATAAGCATGCGGAGAATTTAACACAGATTGCAACAAGGAAATACAATCAATCAAAGAGCAATTATCATAATTGAATCCCTTGAAATCCAAAGTAGTGGGTTCATCACAATGCAAAGTTTTAATCTCTTCCATCCCACTTTTAGCAATTTTAGCATTAAGATCTAAAAACTCTGAATTATTAGGACACCTTAAAGCAGAATCATCTCCAATCCTATTCTCATCAAGATTAATACTAGCAAACAAGGATCTAATAGGAGACACATCAATAACTTTCAAATCTTCATCTTTATTTTCACGATAACTAGAAGAACACGATTTAATATAATCTTCTATTTTAGCACGCATTCTAGCGGTTCTTTCATTGCATTCATCAATGGAAATTCTCATGGCTTTGAGAGACTCATTGATATCATGCATAGGTGGGATAGATCTAAGTTTCAAAGAATCAACATCAAGAGTAATTATATCCACATTTCTAGCCAATTCATCAACTTTAAGCAATTTCTCTTCAAGCATAGCATTGAAATTCTTTTGCGAGATCATAAACTCTTTAACACTAGTTTCAAATTCAGAAGGCATCTTTCCATAAGAGTTGTTGTAGGAATTACCAAAATTATTAGAGGAATTACTAGGAAAAGGCCTAGGATTAAAATTACCTCTGTAAGCATTGTTACCAAAATTATTCCTACCAACAAAATTCACATCCAAAGATTCATTGTTATTCTCAATCAAAGTGGATAAAGGCATATCGTTAGGATCAGAAGAAGCACTCTTAGCAGCGAACAATTTCATAAGTTCATCCATCTTTCTACTCAAAACACTAATTTCATTGATAGCTTGCACTTTTTTACTAGTAGATCTTTCGGTGTGCCACTGAGAATAATTAATCATAATATTATCTAGGAGTTTGGTAGCTTCCCCTAAGGTAGTTTCCATGAAAGTGCCTCCGGCGGCCGAATCTAAAAGATTTCTAGAAGCAAAATTCAAGCCAGCATAAAAGTTGTGAATAATCATCCATAGATTCAAACCATGTGTAGGGCAATTACGTATCATTAGTTTCATTCTCTCCGAAGCTTGAGCAACATGCTCATGATCTAGTTGCTTAAAATTCATAATATCGTTTCTAAGAGAGATGATCTTAGCAGGAGGGAAATACTTAGAGATAAAAGCATCTTTGCACTTATTCCACGAATCAATACTATTTCCAGGCAAAGAGGAAAACCAAGTTTTAGCACGATCTCTAAGTGAAAACGGAAATAACTTCAATTTAACAATATCGTCATCTGTATCCCTTTTCTTTTGCACATCACACAAATCAACAAAGTTGTTCAGATGGGTAGCGGCATCTTCACTAGGAAGGCCGGAGAATTGATCTTTCATGGCAAGATTCAACAAAGCAGCATTGATCTCACAAGATTTAGCATCAGTAATAGGAGCAATCGGAGTGCTAATAAAGTCATTGTTGTTGGTATTGGAGAAGTCACACAATTTGGTATTGTTCTGAGCCATAGTGACAAGCAAGCAATCCAACACACACAAGCGAACAAGAAGCAAGCGAACGAAAAACACACAGTGGAAGAAGGGCGAATAAAACGGCAAGGGTGAAGTGGGGGAGAGGAAAACGAGAGGCAAATAAATGTAATGCAAAGGATAAAGGTTTGTGATAGGTACTTGGTATATGACTTTTGCTCAAGCCTCCCCGGCAACGGCGCCAGAAATTCTTCTTGCTACCTCTTGAGCTTGCGTTGTATTCCCTCGAAGAGGAAAGGGAGATGCAGCACAGTAGCGTAAGTATTTCCCTCAGTTTTTTAGAACCAAGGTATCAATCCAGTAGGAGACCACGCGCCAGTCCCTCGCACCTGCACAAACAAATAAAAACTTCGCAGCCACGTGATAAGGGGTTGTCAATCCCTTTACGGTCACTTTTGAGAGTGAGATCTGATTGAGATGATAATTATATTTTTGGTATTTTTTTGGTATAGGAACAGAAAGTAAATAAAGCAAATAAACAACGGCGATAGAAATTGGCTAGTTGATGGGAAAGTAATATGATAAAGATAGACCCAGGGGCCATAGTTTTCTATAGTGGCTTCTCTCATGATAGCGGTATTCTACGGCGGGTAAACAAATTACTGTCGAGCAATTGATAGAAAAGCGAATAATTATGAGACTATCTAGGCATGATCATTGTACATAGGCATCACGTCCGAGACAAGTAGACCGAAACGATTCTGCATCTACTACTATTACTCCACACATCGACCGCTATCCAGCATGCATCTAGTGTATTGAGTTCATACGAACAGAGTAACGCCTTAAGAAAGATGACATGATGTAGAGGGATAAACTCAAGCAATATGATGAAAACCCCATCTTTTTATCCTCGATGGCAACAATACAATACGTGCCTTGCTGCCCCTACTGTCACTGGGAAAGGACACCGCAAGATTAAACCCAAAGCCAAGCACTTCTCCCATTGCAAGAACTATAGATCTAGTAGGCCAAACCAAACCAATAATTCGAAGAGACTTGCAAGGATATTATGAGCACACATAAAAAGTTCAGAGAAGAACCAAATATCTTTCATAGATAACCTTGATCATAAACTCACAAATCATCGGATCTCGACAAACACATCGCAAAAAGAGATTACATTGAATAGATCTCCTCGAAGATCGAGGATAACTTTGTATTGAGATCCAGAGAGAGAGAGAAGAAGTCATCTAGATACTAGCTATGGACCCGAAGGTCTGTGGTAAACTACTCACAACTCGTGGTGAGGGCAATGATGATGATGATGAAGGCCTCCGTGATGGATCCCCCTCCCGGAACAGGCTCCAAGATGGGATCTCCACGGGAACAGAAGTTACGGCGGTGGTATTAGGGTTTTCTCTCTGCTTATGGAGTTTCTGGGGTACGTAGTTATATAGAGGAAGAAGGAGGGCACCGAGGGCCGTGTGGGCCGGCCTCGAGGCAGGGGGCGCGCCCTGGGAAGGGGGCGCGCCCCCCATCCTCCAGGGCTGGCCCTCCGTCCCCTGACTTGGTCCCGAAGATTCCCGAGCGTGATTTCCTCCAAAAATATCTCTCGCGAAGGTTTCATTCCGTTTGGACTCCGTTTGATATTCCTTTTCTGTAAAACCCTGAAATAGGCAAAAAAACAGCAATCTGGACTGGGCCTTTGGGTTAGTAGGTTAGTCCCAAAAATGATATAAAAGTGAATGATAAAGCCCATTAAACATCCAAGACTTCATAAATAATGGCATGGAACAATCAAAAATTGTAGATACGTTGGAGACGTATCAAGCATCCCCAAGCTTCATTCCTGCTCGATGGCAACAATACAATATGTGCCTTGCTGCCCCTACTGTTACTGGGAAAGGACACCGCAAGATTGAACCCAAAGCCAAGCACTTCTCCCATTGCAAGAAATATAGATCTAGTAGGCCAAACCAAACCAATAATTCGAAGAGGCTTGCAAGGATATTATGAGCACACATAAAAAGTTTAGAGAAGAACCAAATATCTTTCATAGATAACCCTGATCATAAACTCAAAAATCATCGGATCTCGACAAACACACCGCAAAAAGAGATTACATCGAATAGATCTCCTCGAAGATCGAGGAGAACTTTGTATTGAGATCCAGAGAGAGAGAAGAAGCCATCTAGATACTAGCTATGGACCCGAAGGTCTGTGGTAAACTACTCACAACTCATGGTGAGGGCGATGATGATGATGAAGAAGGCCTCCGTGATGGATTCCCCTCCCGGAACAGGCTCCAAGATGGGATCTCCACGGGAACAGAAGTTACGGCGGTGGAATTAGGGTTTTGTCTCTGCGTATGGAGTTTTTGGGGTATGTAGGTATATATAGGAAGAAGGAGGGCACCGGGGGCTGTGTGGGCCATCCTCGAGGCAGGTGGGCGCGCCCTGGGAAGGGGGGCTCGCCCCCCACCCTCGAGGGCTGGCCCTCCGTCCCCTGACTTGGTCCCGAAGATTCCCGAGCGTGATTTCCTCCAAAAATATCTCTCGAGAAGGTTTCAATCCGTTTGGACTCCGTTTGATATTCCTTTTCTATAAAACCCTGAAATAGGCAAAAAAACAGCAATCTAGACTGGGCCTTTGGGTTAGTAGGTTAGTCCCAAAATGATATAAAAGTGAATGATAAAGCCCATTAAACATCCAAGACTTCATAAATAATATCATGGAACAATCAAAAATTATAGATACGTTGGAGACGTATCAAGATCGTCGCCATCGTCATCATCAACCTTCCTCCATCACCAATTTCATGATGCTCACCGCCCTGTGTGAGTAATTCCATCGTAGGCTTGCTGGACGGTGATGGGTTGGATGGGATCTATCATGTAATCGAGTTAGTTTTGTTAGGACTTGATCCCTAGTATCCACTATGTTCTGAGATTGATGTTGCTATGACTTTGCTATGCTTAATGCTTGTCACTAGGGCCCGAGTGCCATGATTTCAGATCTGAACCTATTATGTTTTCATGAATATATGTGTGTTCTTGATCCTATCTTGCAAGTCTATAGCCACCTACTATGTGTTATGATCCGGCAACCCCGAAGTGACAATAATCGGGACCACTCCCGGTGATGACCATAGTTTGAGGAGTTCATGTATTCACTATGTGTTAATGCTTTGGTCCGGTACTCTATTAAAAGGAGGCCTTAATATCCCTTAGTTTCCAGTAGGACCCCGCTACCACGGGAGGGTAGGACAAAAGATGTCATGCAAGTTCTTTTCCATAAGCACGTATGACTATATTCGGAATCCATGCCTACATTGCATTGATGAACTGGAGCTAGTTCTGTGTCACCCTAGGTTATAACTTCTACATGATGAATTGCATCCAACGTAATTTCCCATCACCGATCCAATGCCTACGAGCTTTACCTATATTGCTTGCTACTTATTTACTTTTCCATTGCTTATATCACAAAAACTACAAAAACACTATCGTTACTTTTATTGCTGCTACCACCACTATCCTATTACTTTGCTACTAAACTATCTTGCTGCAGATACTAAGTTTCCAGGTGTGGTTGAATTGACAACTTAGCTGCTAATACTTAAGAGTATTCTTTGGCTCCCCTTGTGTCGAATCAACAAATTTGGGTTTAATACTTTACCCTCGAAAACTGTTGCGATCCCCTACACTTGTGGGTTATCAAGACTATTTTCTGGCGCCGTTGCCGGGGAGTATAGCTCTATTATTTAAGTCACTTGGGATTTATATCTGCTTAACACTATGAAGAATTTGAAGGACTCAAAAACCAAGATCTTACCCTCAACTACGAGGGGAGGTAAGGAACTGCCATCTGGCTCTGCACTTGATTCTCCTTCTGTTATGAGTAAACTTGTGACACCTGCTCCTGCTATTGAATCTGATATGTCGTATGTTCTTGATGATGCTACTTCTGCTGTGTATGATGAAACTACTTCTATGCTTGATACTGTGCCACTAGGTGAATTTCTAGATGAACAAATTGCTAAGGTTAGGGAGAGTGCAAGTGTTGATGATATTTATGAAAGTGATGATGAAACTACTCCCAATAGATATGAATTGCTTGTTGTGCCTGAGGGTTATGTTATGGATGAAGAAACTGCTAGAGACTTTCTTGCTTGCAATGATAGATATGATCTTAAGAAATTATTAGCTAAGCTGAAAGAAAAGTCCTTGAATGCTAGAATGAAACATGACCCTGCTTTTGCTACTTCACCTATATGTGTCATCGATAAGGATTATCAATTCTCTGTTGATCCTGAGTTAATTACTTTGGTTGAATCTGATCCTTTCCATGGCTATGGGTCTGAAAATGTTGTGGCACATATTACTAAGTTGAATGATATAGCCACCCTGTTTACCAACGATGAAAAGGTTCGTTACTACTATATCCTGAAGTTATTTCCGTTCTCGTTAAAGGGTGATGCTAAGACTTGGTTTAATTCTCTTGATCCTGGTTGTGAGCGTAGTCCCCAGGATATGATGTATTACTTCTCTGCTAAATATTTTCCCGCTCATAAGAAACAAGCTGCCTTACGGGAAATATATAACTTTGCTCAAACTAAAGATGAGAGTCTCCCACAAGCTTGGGGGAGGCTTCTCCAGTTACTTAATGCTTTGCCTGATCATCCTCTTGAGATGCATGATATACTTGATGTCTTTTATAATGGACTAACCGATGCTTACAGACACCACCTCGATAGTTGTGCTCGTTGTGTTTTCAGGGAAAGGACAGTGGAACAAGCTGAATTACTATTGAATAATATGCTAGCGAATGAAAATAATTGGACACTTCCTGAACCAGCCCCTAAGCCAACTCCAAAGAAAAGAGGTGTTCTATTTCTCAGTCCTGAAGATATGCAAGAGGCAAAGAAATCTATGAAAGAAAAAGGTATTAAAGCTGAAGATGTTAAGAATTTACCTCCTGTTGAAGAAATACATGGTCTTGATAACCCGACACAGGTAGTAAAGGTAAATTATCTTTCTAGATTTGATGAAGGTGATATTCCTCGTTATAAGTCTGCTAGCCAATGCTTAGATGTGTTTGACAATTTTATTGTGAAACAAGAAAACTTCAATGCTTATGTTGGTAGACAACTACAACACAATGCCTATATGATTGAACGCTTGAGTGATTATCTGTCTAGTGCTAAAGATGAACTGAAATTTATTAGTATACATGCTTCTATGGTCACCACTCAAGTAGAACAAGTACTTAAGACTCAGAATGATTTTCTCAATGAATTAAATAGTAAGAATAATGACTATGATGTTAGAGTTGCAACTAGAGGTGATAAAATGACTCAGGAACCTCTGTATCCTGAAGGCCACCCTAAGAGAATTGAGCAAGATTCTCAAAGAGCTAATTTGGATGCACCTAGTTCTTCTAAGAATAAGAAAAATAAAAATGATAGAACCTTGCATGCTTCTAGTGAACCTGTAGCTCACCCACCTGAGAATCCCAATGATATATCGGTTTTTGATGCTGAGACACAATCTGGTAATGAACATGAGCCTAGTGATAATATTAATGATGATGTTCATGCTGATGCTCAACCTAGCAATGATAATGATGTAGGGATTGAACCTGTTGTTGATCTTGATAACCCACAATCAAAGAATCAACGTTATGATAAGAGAGACTTTGTTGCTAGGAAGCACGTTAGGGAAAGAGAACCATGATTTAAGAAACTCATGCCTTTTCCTCCGAAGCCATCCAAGAAAAAGGATGATGAGGATTTTGAGCGCTTTGCTGAAATGATTAGACCTATCTTTTTGCGTATGCGTTTGACTGATGTGCTTAAAACAAATCCTTATGCCAAGTATATGAAAGATATTATTACCAACAAAAGAAAGATACCTGAAGTAGAAATTTCCACCATGCTTGCCAATTACACTTTTGAGGGTGGAATGCCTAAGAAACTAGGAGATCCAGGAGTACCTACTATACCTTGCTCCATTAAGAGAAACTATGTTAAAACTGCTTTGTGTGATCTTGGAGCCGGTGTTAGTGTCATGCCTCTCTCTTTATATCGTAGACTTGACTTGAGTAAGTTGACACCTACTGAAATATCTTTGCAAATGGTTGATAAATCAACTGCTATACCTGTCAGTATTTGTGAGGATGTGCCTGTTGTAGTTGCAAATGTTACTATTCTAACGGACTTTGTTATACTTGATATTCCCGAGGATGATAGTGTGTCTATTATTCTTGGAAGACCTTTTTTGAATACTGCAGGGGCTGTTATTGATTGCAACAAAGGCAATGTCACTTTTCATGTCAATGGTAATGAGCACACGGTACACTTTCCGAGGAAACAACCTCAGGTTTATAGTATCAATTATATTGGAAAAACTTCGACTATTATTATTGGAGGTTTTGAGTTTCCTCTTCCTACTATCAAGAAGGCATATGACATACTTATTATTGGGGACATACATATCCCCATTGAGGTAACATAGTGTTATTCGAAAATTCTCCGGTTTCATGTTACTCGAAAAGAGTTTATTAACAAGACCTGATCAACCTTGTTAATGGATTCCTTTTGATGAACATGGGATAGGTGAATCTAGATGGCACAAACCTTCTGTACCCCCCTTTTACTTTCTGTTAATTAGGTTAAATAAAAGAAAAATAGCATTATCTGTCTGTTTCCAGACTTATCCGTGCAATAAAAAATATCCCGAAAATAAAAGTTCTCCAAATGCCATGAAAATGAAATATGATTTTTTATAGAATATTTAAGAAAATATGGCACTGAACTCACAGCGAGGGGAGCCAGCACGTGGCCTCGAGGGCACAGGGCGCGCCCCCCTGCCTCGAGGGCCCCACGTGCCCCCCCTCCACTTATCCTTTCACCCATGCTCTTCTCCTTCCTCCCAAAAAATCCCCAACCAGCTCAAACCCGAGTTCTAGCTCATTTTGCTGCCATTTTCGATCTCCTTGCTCAAAGCACCATTCACCAAACTGTTTGGGGAGATTGTTCCTTGGTATGTGACTCCTCCATTGGTCCAATTAGTTTTTTCTCTAGTGATTTATTTGTTGCAAATTTGTGCTGCTGTGGTGACCTTGTTCTTGAGCTTGCATGTCAAATTTTCTTGGTCCCAAGTAGTTTTAATGCACGATTTAGCTTCTAGGCACTTATAGGAGTTGTTGCTATCAATCTTGTTGAGTTTGCTTAACTTTTATTGTGAGTTACTAAAAATTTTAGAAAATTTCAGAAAAATGTCTAGGAAAAACTTCCAAGGTGGCCCTTCAAGGAAGCAAGAACCGAGGCTCGCGTTCCGTGAGCCGGACGATGAACCACCGAGGGACGCGGATGTGCGGCCTTGTGAATGGCCGTCGGATGAATTTATGAGTCAAGCGGGCATTAAAGATGAATTTTACGACCTCGAGTACTTCATGCAAGATATGTGTCTCCAATACCGAGGCTTAACTGATAGCTTCGTGAGAAGGTTTAAATTTTCATCTTCACGTAATTCTCACACTGTCCTGTTTGACCTTCATGATAAATCTTTTACCATGGACTTAGAGGTCTTTAATGTTGCCTGCAAGCTCCCACAGTGGGGCAGTATGAGTGATCCTCGTAAATCTGAATTTAGAGAATTCCTTGCTAGTATTACAGTGGGAGAATCCAGGGACATCACACAAGCCACCACGGGGAGCATACATTTTCCTGCTATTCATTACTTTGCTCTCTTTATCGGTAGGTGCATAAATGGTAAAGATGAGGCTTGTCACATGTGTGTCCCTGATCTTAGTGTTCTAAGGAGTGCTGTACTAGGTGATAGGCAATATAACTTAGGAGCAATTGTTGCACGTAGACTACACCATAATGGTTTGTATGGAGATTTATTTGGTGGGATCTATGCTACTCGCATAGCCCGCTATCTTGGTGTGTCTGTGCACCCGTATGATGAACCTTTACCTGCTGCCTATTTAGACTGTAATGCTATGGCTAGTCATCGGTTTATAGAGTGGGATAATCAAACTCTCAAATATTGACTAATCTTTAAACGGCAGCATGCCATCCCTATTGTTCTTCCTGCCCCTACTTTGTTTAACTTTCAGGAAAAGGGAATATACACTATAACTATGGAGGAGGCAAATGCCCATTATTACATGACGGAGGCAGCCCGCCTTCAAGCTGCAGCTCAGCAGGCAACATCTGCTGCATCTCAGTACGACCCCAACTACAACTTTGGATATCCGCCCGGCCAGAACTGGCCATAGACCAACTTACGCCAAAATCCTAAGCTTGGGGGAGTACGTGTTTCTCACCGACTTACATTCATGTTCACACTTATTCTATTTGTCGGTGCTCACACTCTTTCACTGTACCATCCATTCTTAGTTTAAATTTTCTTTTTCTTAGTCTTTTTTCATGTGTGCTAGAAAAACCAAGAAAAACAAAAAATATTAGTAGTATCTAAAAATGAAAACCCAAAAAGATTTCCCGTTCTTCTTTTGCTTGTTGGGAGCTTTCCCGTGTAAATAGTTTCTTTTCTTTTTTAAGGGTTAAGAGTAGAAGACCATGATTAAAATGCTTAGTGGCTCTCATATGCTTTGTTGATGATTTAATCTTGAGCCATATTACCTTGTCTTCTCTCTTGTATCAAAGGCAATAAGGATGATATATGATGAACTAATTGAGATGAGAAAAGTTGGTATGAACTCGACCACTCTTGTTTTTGTAAATATGATTGCTCGTCGTTCTTGATTCAGCTTGTTATGAATGAAACATGCTTGCAATGACAATTAGAGATCATAGCTGCTTATGCCATGCTTAATTAGCTGAGAGTTTATAATGGTCTATCTTGCGTGCCAACATGACATTAAAATGGTTGTGATGTGGTATGATGGGTGGTATTGTAGCGACCAGACCTCAAACAGTCTGATCTCTGTGCATCTGTGTCATCCCTGGATCAGTAATGCTGACACACACAGTACTTGAAGGATTTATAACAGAGTAGCAATCACACACTTATTACATCGATAGTTCCAACGATGAACTTATTACAATAAAAATGGCTGAAGGCCATCTAACACGATAACAACGGAAGGCTTGGAAGATAAGTGAGTCCATCAAATCCAACGGCATCACTGAGTATAGAACCACGACCTAAAAGGCACCTTACTCGTCGTCTGAAAAGTCTGCAACATGAACGTTGCAGCCCGAAAACGGGTCAGCACATGGAATATGCTGGCAAAGTAACACAAGAGAGCAAAACGCAAGTAAAGCTATACTATATGCAATATGGCTGGTGGAAAGCTCTATGGTTATAGTTTTTGCGTAAAGCCAATTTTTCCCTACTTCAAAGGAATAGATTTTAATTAACTATCATGGTAGTTGAAACATCGTTGAGAAGATAGACATCCTCTCAACCCCAATTAAAGTTCATCATTAAACCCAACAATATTAATTTACAGTAACATGATGAGATGCACATGATATCCAAGTACTAGATACTCAAGACGTCCGTAACCGGGGACACGGCTAATCATGATCAGTTTGTACACTCTGCAGAGGTTTGTGCACTTTTCCCCACAAGACCCGATCTCCTCCGTTTGATTTCTCGCACTGCATGATGTTTGAGAAACGGATGACCGAGACACAGTCTTTCAGAAGCAATAGCACCTACGACCGGGTGAACCGTACCAACCTACATCCCCTACATCTGCTAGTTCACCACTGTAGATGTTCGCATGACTTACTCATACTATGCTAGAGCCCATAATAGCTTGTGGCTGCTCACGGAAGTTTCTAGTATGAATAATCTCATGATCTCTTTGAGCCTGGGTGGCGGTCCAAAAGAAAAACAGGCAATCCCTGGAATACCCAGATGCCTCAATCCACCCAGATGTGTGTTAAAGTTGCCACCTTAAGTTGAACCATTAATTAACAAACTCACATCTGTCATGGATTTCACTCAAACCCAAACCACGTCTACGAGCATAGCAAGTCCTAACAGCAAACGTAGAAGTAACTCCCAAAGGTTTGAATGTAATGCAGGTAATAGGTTCTACCTCAATCTACTTGCCAGTCCCACAAGTTAATTGATCCTACTCATGCAATGTGTGAGGGTTTGACTAATGCAATGAAAACTGGGTAATTGGAAAGTATGATCAAAGTGTTACTTGCCTTGTTGATGATCCGCAAAACCTAGAGATTCAAAGTAGCAAGCGACGCACTCCGGGTACTCTATCGCAAACAAACAAGCACACAATAAGTACTTAACTAATGCACGGGTAAACTCAAATAAGAGATCTAACCAGAAAGTTCAACTTAAGAACTCCGGTTTGCAAAAGAACCAACAAAAGGAAGCAACAAAAGACGAATGGCGAAAGAGAAAACAACTACCGCATCAATCTAGACCTAGGTCCAAATTTAACAGAGGCAAACGCTTGAGCGACTAGGTTAAACGGAAAGAGAATTTCGAAACGAAACTCCAGGCGCTTGAATCACCTGATTCCGATAAACGAGCGAAAAGTTAAACTAAAACGAAGATCGGATCAAAGATCGCGATCAGAAAATAACTGCGAAAAAGAAAACTAAAACAGCTTAACGAACAGACGTTCGTCAGCTGAGACTAAACGACGAATTCATTCGTTAGAACGAACGAACGGGTGAACGTTTACTACTTAACTAAACCAGAGAATAAAACCGAAACCGATCTAATAAAACCGATCTAATACAAAAAGAATGACTAGGGTTCCTAAAAAAACAACGGTCTTCTAAAGAAAACCGGCGGCGGCTACCTCGTCGGAACAGCCGGCGGCGGCGGCTGGCGTTGCGGCGGCGGGCGAGGACGACGACTGCTAGGTGGCGGCGGGCAACGGCGGCGAGGGCGGCGGCTAGCGGCGGCTGGCGGCGGCGTCGCGGCGTGCGGTGGCGAGGGCGTCGCGGCGACGCTGGCTGGCGCCGCGGCTCGCTGCGGTGGTTGGAGGGGGGTGGTGGCGGCTATATATAGGAGGGGGGTGGCTGGCTTGGGGGAGGGGCAAGCCATGGCGGCGGCGGTGGCTGAGTCCGACGCGGCCACAGGCGACGGCGCGGGGAAGGCGGCGCGGCGGCGATGGGCCTGCTCGGCTGGGCTTCGGCCCAGTTGGGTCGGGTCCCACTATATTTTTTTTATATACGCCGGTGCTAAAATAACTCTAGAAAATAAAATAAAATCTAGAAATTGCAAATACAAATTTTCACCGTCTAAATAAAATATTTAGGACGAGATGAACATTTTCTTGGCACTAAAATGCATTTTTGAAAACATGCAATTTTTCCTAATTCAAATAAAATCCAAATAAAACTTGTTTGATCTTTTTATTAAATCTTCCGTATTTCTTTATTTTGGGAGAGTCATTTTACTCCCTCTCTCTTATATTTGGGATAGAAATACTTGAAGATAAAATAAATAAAATCAAACAATCCTATTTTCAAAATTTGAGAAATCTCAAATATGAAAATTTAGAAATCCCCAACTCTCTCCGAGGGTCCTTGAGTTGCTTAGGATTTTCTTGGATCACCAAAAGCAAGAAATATATGATATGCATGATGATCTAATGTATAACATTCCAAATTGAAAATTTGGGATGTTACAAACCTACCCCCCTTAAGATGAATCTCGCCCTCGAGATTCGGGTTGGCTAGAAAATAGGTGAGGGTGGTCCTTGCGTAGATCATCTTCTCGTTCCCAGGTGGCTTCTTCCTCGGTGTGGTGACTCCACTGAACTTTGCAAAACTTGATAACCTTGCTGCGGGTAACTGTGCTCGAAAATTCGAGGATCTTAATAGGCTTCTCCTCGTAGGTCAGATCATTGTCCAACTGAATTGCTTCCAGGGGTACTGTGTCTCTAAGCGGTATATCGGCCATCTCCGCATGGCACTTCTTAAGCTGCGAAACGTGAAACACGTCATGCACTCCTGACAATCCTTCGGGAAATTCCAACTTGTAGGCAACCTCTCCCATGAGTTCCAAAACACGGTAAGGTCCCACAAATCTAGGGGCTAGCTTTCCTTTAACTCCGAAACGTTTGACTCCTCGCAGAGGCGATACTCTCAAGTACGCTCTATCTCCGATCTCATAGGCTATCTCCTTGCGCTTTGAGTCTGAATAACTTTTCTGTCTGGACTGAGCTACCTTCAGTCGGTCTCAAATCAACTTCACCTTCTCCTCAGACTCTTTGATCAAATCTGGTCCAAACAACTGTCGGTCTCCAACTTCGTCCCACGACAACGGAGTCCTACATCTCCTTCCGTATAACGCTTCAAAAGGGGCCATCTTCAAACTGGATTGATAACTGTTGTTGTAAGAAAATTCGGCATACGGCAAATTGTCATCCCAACTAGATCCATAATCTAGTGCACAGGCTCTCAGCATGTCCTCCAAAATCTGATTGACTCTTTCAGTCTGTCCATCTGTCTGCGGGTGAAAAGTTGTGCTAAACTCTAGCCTGGTACCCAAAGTTTCATGTAAATGATTCCAGAACTTTGAGGTAAACTGGGTTCCTCTATCTGATACGATGCTCCTCGGAACTCCATGCAGACATACAATTCGGGTCATGTATATCTTTGCCAACTTTGCACTGGTATAGGTAGTCTTTACGGGGATGAAATGAGCTACCTTTGTTAATCGATCGACTACGACCCAAATTGAGTCATAGCCAGAACGAGTTCTGGGTAGTCCCGTAATAAAATCCATACCTAGCTTATCCCACTTCCATTCGGGTATTGGCAATGATTGTAACAATCCTGCCGGCTTCTGATGTTCTGCCTTCACTCTCTGACATACATCACAAACTGCTACATACTCCGCAATATCCTTCTTCATACCGGTCCACCAGAAAATTTCCTTCAAATCCAATTACATCTTAGTATTTCCTAGGTGAATTGAGTATGGTGAATCATGGGCCTCCTGTAGAATCAAATTCCTGATTTCCGGGTCATTGATACGTCCAAAACGTATCTATAATTTCTGCCTGCTCCATGCCTCTTTTGTGTGATATTGCTATGTTATTTATACACTTCCATACACTTTTGATCATATTTGGACTAACCTATTAACTCAGTGCACCCCAGTGCCAGTTTCTGTTTTCTGCTGTTTTTGTATTTCAGGTTTTCACATCACGTAAACTGCCAGAAAAATCCCAGAAAAATTATATAAAAAATCAGCGTTCCAGAAGCTTCCTGGCGGCCAAAGTAGGGCCGGAGGGGGGCCACTAGGGCTCCAGGCGCCCTGGTGGCGCGGCCCCCCTCCTGGCCGCGCCGGGGGGGCGCCTGGGCCCCCCAGGTCAAAGCTGATGCCCCCCTTTGGCATATATTTAACACGCGTCCCGAAACCCTCGAGGACAGAACCCTTGTTCGCGATCTCATCTCTGTTCCGCCGCCGCCGCGCTTCCAAGATCGGGAGCACCAGGAGAACTCTTCCTAGCACCCTGCCGGAGGGGAGTATCACCACCGGGAGCCTCTCCACCACCATGGACGCCTCCCGGATGAGTTGTGAGTAGTCTCCCTTGGACCATGGGTCCATGACCAGTAGCTATGTGATGTTCTCCTCCCCATCTTGTGCTTCACTAATTAGACCTCGTGAGCTGCCCTACATGATCGAGACACATATGTAATCCTTATGTTGTTGCTATGTTGAGTTTGCTGGGATCCGATGGATTATGAGATTATGTTCAGATTGTGTTTGAGTAATATATTTGATTCACCTCTTTTATATTTATGTTCGTAAGTAATTCTTGCATGTTCTCCGTTGCTATTTATTGCTTCGGCCAAGTAGTAGGTAGTAACTCCAAGAGGGAACGTTATGCTTGATTGTGGGTTCATGCCCCTCGATGACTAGCTTGAGTGACAGAAACATGAGTCTAGGGGATGTGCTGTTGCCACAAGGGGGAAAACAACGGTGCTTGTACCCGCGGGTGCAAGGATTGTTTACTTTACGCAAAGTTCTTTTAATGTAGTTGTCTGTTGCTTTGAGTTTACACTATGGGTGGGACTCGCAACTTAATACCAGCGAGATGTTCTGGATAGATATCTCAAGGTGGATGATTAGTAGTAGATGCAGATAGATTTCGGTCTACTTGCCTTGGCGTACCGCCCATGCTTTGAACCTCTACCTTTCTTGCAACATACTTAGCATTGGTTTGCGCACATAATTCTGTCAATTGCCCAGCTGTAATTCGTTTACCTCACATAGCTGTTTTATCGTCTTTTGGGAGAGAGACATCACTAGTGAACATCATGGGACCCCGGTCCATATTACCATCACTGATCACATCCGCTATTTACTTTCTGCTTTTACTTACTAGTTGCAATTATACCTATCACTATTATCTCTTGTGTTTGATCCTTTGTAAACGACAAGGCCGGAGGGATTGACAACCTCTCTGTACTCGTTGGGAGCAAAGTTATTTGTATCTGTGTGCAGGTCCGGTTGATTGCTAATATCTGGCGCCGTTAGCAGTTGACACCTTCTTGTTGAACCTAGGAGTCTCAGGGGAAATCGATCCTTGGTATCTTTGCCAAGGGAAAACTACCGCTACACTGCATCTCAAACCTTCCACTTGGGGTAACCAACGAGGGGCGAGAAGCCATCAAGCAAAGTTTTCTGGCGCCGTTGCCGGGGACTCCACTCTTCAAGATAGGGGAGTTGCACGCTATCTTTTACCTTTGCTTTTTAGTCTTGTTAGTTTACCTTTCAGTTTTTGCTTTAGTATCTTTTATCGAAAATCACAAAAATAGTTATTTTGCTTGCTTGCTGCTATGGGTTCCACCAAAAACGCTAAATGGGAGGAGTACACCCCTTCTTCCATCACGCCAATCACCACTGTCGGGATCTACAAAAGTAATAAACCTTGTGATTATGTTAGTCTTAATGGAGAGTTATGCCCATGGCATGGTCTTCCAGGAAAAGAGTATGAGCCTCAGTTTAAAGTTGCTCCTACGCTTCCCCAAACTTGGGAAGACGTTCAAACTCTTATAATAGAGAGCAATTCAAACAAAGAAGATGACACTACAATTCTGCTCAATAATGATAAAATTGATTTTGATAATTGTAGTATCTCGGAAGTTGTCACCTTTCTACAAAGAATGGCTAAAGATCCCCACACTAGCACGCTTAATCTTGCCTTCACAGAGCATATCACTAATGCTCTTATCAAAGCTAGGGAGGAGAAACTTAGAGTAGAAGCCTCCATACCTAGAAAGCTAGAAGATGGTTGGGATCCTATGATTAAAATTAAGTTGAATAACTTCTCTTGCTATGCTTTATGTGATGTTGGAGCTAGTACCTCCGTTATGCCCAAAAGAATATATGATATGCTTAAATTGAAACCTTTTGATTCTTGTTCTTTTGGTGTTCGTCTTGTTGATTCTTCCATAAAGAAATCTTTGGGGAGGATCGACGATGTTCTTATCATTGTCAATGAAAACTACGTTCCCGTTGATTTTACTATTATGGATATTGAATGTGAACCTTCTTGTCCAATTATTTTGGGACGTCCTTTTCTACGCACCGTTGGTGCTATCATTGACATGAAAGAGGGGAATATAAAATTCCAATTTCCTCTCAAGAAAGGGATGGAACATTTCCCTAGAAAGAAGATTAAGTTACCTTTTGAGTCCGTTATACGGGCTAGCTATTCTTTTACTCTTGATAAAACTTGATCTCTTTGCATTATGCCTAGCTTAAAGGCATAAAAGAAAGCGCTTTTGGGAGGCAGCCCACAATGAATAAAATTTTATTTTGCTTTTGTTGTGTCTTGATGTTATTACTACAGTAGCATCATCATTGTAACTTTACTTTTCAACTTTGTGCCAAGTGTAGCCTCTGATTGCAAGAAAGTTCAAAAGTTGTGACGTGCTGTCCAGGAAACAGATTATGTCCTTCGATAGAAAAATTCGTATAAAATCACCAGATCATCTTTTTGGTCTGAATTTTTTGGACAGCGTGCTCTATACAATTGTCTTTCGGGCGTCTGTTCTGAGTTTTTTGATTAGAGTTGCAGAAGTGCCCCGAAAAAATCGTTTACTACCTGCTGGTCTGTTTTTCACAGATTCTGTCCTGTTTTGCCTTTTCTTCATTTTGCAAACCTTGAGCTTGCTTTTTCTTTGCAAAAACCTTTTGGCAATCTTGAGAAACAGTAGACCTTCAAGAATATCCTTATTTCCAGCAAGGAACAATTATATTATTATGGGTACTAACCTCGCTAATCAGATTATGATGAGTTATGTATGAAGGGAGTTTTCAAGTGTGCGAGGGAAGATGATAAAAAGATTCAGGAGTGTCAAACGCTCAAGCTTGGGGATGCCCCCATGCACCCCCAAGAAACATTCAAGGAGACTCAAGAGTCTAAGCTTGGGGATGCCCCCGTGCATCCCCTTCTCCATCAACATTATCAATTCGTCCTTCGTTCCACTATATTTTTATCACTTCATGTGTTATGTGCTATGCTTGGAGCGTCTTGCTTTTAGTTTCCTTTTTAGTTAGCTTTGCTTGCTTTTCATAACGAGTTGGAACTCAGCTTTCTTTGTGTGGGAGAGAAACACGCTCCACTTCAACCTAGAACACAACATAGAATTTTCATGTCTATCCTTGTTGTGTATGTTCTTGGTCTTTCAATAGCTACTATCATGTTCAGCTCTTAGTTTTCATGCTTATCTTTTTAAAGAGCTTTTGTTTAGTTGGTCGCTGGAACTCTCTTTATTTATCATGCTTATCTTGTTAAGAGAGTTGGCTTCTGTTGCACTGGTCGATGTGTCTATGATAAGAATGCTACGTGCATAATGGAGCTTAGTAGTTCATGTTTTCTTATGGTTAGTCTCAAATAGCTGGGGGGTTCCCAATGTGTTATTGGAGTACCAACATGATTTGTTTGCCTATGATGTGGTATGGTTTAGTGATATCTTCCTTCAAGAATTTATTTTGATTGACTTGGCGTATGCTCGCGCATATTTAAGACTGTAAAGAAAGTCTGTCAAGCCCTGATGATCTTTAATTTCTGAGTAGCGATATAACTTCCATCCCTGATTCAATGTTTCTTTGTCGCTCTGCATGATTATGACCGTCAATGCTCTCTTAGTTGGTCGCTCCCAGTCTTTTGCTAACCTCCACCTGTACTAAGCGGACTGACTGCTTGTGCATCCAAAATCCTTTAAACCAGTTATGCCATATGAGTCCACCATACCTTCCTATACATGGTATTTACCTGTCATTCCTAACGAAGACTTTCATGTACCATCTCGAAATTATTCAAAAAAGCATTTCTCTTTTGTGCCTCTGTTTTAGTTCATGAGGAAGTAGTAGTTAATTCATGATCTTTTTAAGTTGGACAAGCTTCACCCCGGGATTGCATGTCTAATGTGCAAACCCATAATACGAGAAGGAACTGGCATTGAGTGCGCCCGGCTCATTAAAAAAAATAACACAAACAAACAAACCCTCCTTCATGCTTTGTTCATGAGAAATCAGAAAACTTTGGCAGTGATAAACAAAGGAGATTAAGAGGATGTGATCGTCCTCATTCGGGAGCCGTTCCTCGAAACTTGTCCATCTCAAGAAGTAATTGAGTTATCTGCTAGCATTCGTTGACGAAACATGCATAATCCAAAAAAATAATTTTTATTTCTATTTTTAAAACCAAGAGCTCTGGTACATGCTTTGTCTTTGTTTCTGACCACGGGTTTTCAACCTTGCCAACAAAAGCCACGGTTCGAGAGTCTCCGCCTTCTTTAAGCACCAACTACTGAGAGCATGATTGTCATTCTGAGTGTAATGTGCATTGTCCCAAAGTAGCATTGTCTTTTGCATGATTATGATATCGTTTATTCTGAAATCATTGTATCTAGTCGTCACTTAAACCTTGAAGGTGCCCCTGCATTTATGTTTTGCTTCACTAAAGGGGGCAAGCGAGATACCACTTTATCATATTTGCACACCATGCTCATTACAAATCTATTTGATGTTTCAGTATCATATTGTAAAACTTTCAGTTCCTTGTGATTTTCTCATAAGGCAACTTAATTACTACAGATTCATTGTCTCAGTAAGCTTTTGTCATGTGACTATAAAAAGTCCTTATATGGTTAATAGCATGTCACCACAGAAATTATACTTGTTATCATTTACCTACTCGAGGACGAGCAGGAATTAAGCTTGGGGATGTTGATACGTCCAAAACGTATCTATAATTTCTGCTTGCTCCATGCCTCTTTTGTGTGATATTGCTATGTTATTTATACACTTCCATACACTTTTGATCATATTTGGACTAACCTATTAACTCAGTGCACCCCAGTGCCAGTTTCTGTTTTTGCTGTTTTTGTATTTCAGGTTTTCCCATCACGTAAACTGCCAGAAAAATCCCAGAAAAATTATATAAAAAATCAGCGTTCCAGAAGCTTCCTGGCGGCCAAAGTAGGGCCGGAGGGGGGCCACCAGGGCTCCAGGCACCCTGGTGGCGCGGCCCCCCTCCTGGCCGTGCCGGGGGGGCGCCTGGCCCCCCCAGGTCTCCGCTGATGCCCCCCTTTGGCCTATATTTAACACGCGTCCCGAAACCCTCGAGGACGGAACCCTTTTTCGCGATCTCATCTCTGTTCCGCCGCCGCCGCGCTTCCAAGATCGGAGCACCAGGAGAACTCTTCCCGGCACCCTGCCGGAGGGGAGGATCACCACCGGGAGCCTCTCCACCACCATGGACGCCTCCCGGATGAGTTGTGAGTAGTGTCCCTTGGACCATGGGTCCATGACCAGTAGCTATGTGATGTTCTCCTCCCCTTCTTGTGCTTCACTAATTAGACCTCGTGAGCTACCCTACATGATCGAGGCACATATGTAATCCTTATGTTGTTGCTATGTTGAGTTTGCTGGGATCCGATGGATTATGAGATTATGTTCAGATTGTGTTTGAGTAATATATTTGATTCACCTCTTTTATATTTATGTTCGTAAGTAATTCTTGCATGTTCTCCGTTGCTATTTATTGCTTTGGCCAAGTAGTAGGTAGTAACTCCAAGAGGGAACGTTATGCTTGATTGTGGGTTCATGCCCCTCGATGACTAGCTTGAGTGACAGAAACATGAGTCTAGGGGATGTGCTGTTGCCACAAGGGGGAAAACAACGATGCTTGTGCCCGCGGGTGCAAGGATTGTTTACTTTACGCAAAGTTCTTTTAATGCAGTTGTCTGTTGCTTTGAGTTTACACTATGAGTGGGACTCGCAACTTAATACCAGCGAGATGTTCTGGATAGATATCTCAAGGTGGATGATTAGTAGTAGATGCAGATGGATTTCGGTCTACTTGCCTTGGCGTACCGCCCATGCTTTGAACCTCTACCTTTCTTGCAACATAGTTAGCATTGGTTTGCGCACATAATTCTGTCAATTGCCCAGCTGTAATTCGTTTACCTCACATAGCTGTTTTATCGTCTTTTGGGAGAGAGACATCACTAGTGAACATCATGGGACCCCGGTCCATATTACCATCACTGATCACATCCGCTATTTACTTTCTACTTTTACTTACTAGTTGCAATTATACCTATCACTATTATCTCTTGCATTTGATCCTTTGTAAACGACAAGGCCGGAGGGATTGACAACCTCTCTGTACTCGTTGGGGGCAAAGTTATTTGTATCTGTGTGCAGGTCCGGTTGATTGCTAATATCTGGCGCCGTTAGTAGTTGACACCTTCTTGTTGAACCTAGGAGTCTTAGGGGAAATCGATCCTTGGTATCTTTGCCAAGGGAAAACTACCGCTACACTGCATCTCAAACCTTCCACTTGGGGTAACCAACGAGGGGCGAGAAGCCATCAGTCATTAGGCACATAAATGCGGTCCTCAAACCATAAGGTGTCGTTTTCATCCTCACGAAATCCTTTAGCTTTTCCTTCGCTCATCCTCTCCTTTATAGAGGCAACCTCCTCGTCAGCTTTCTGAGCTTCTCTGATTTTATCCATCAGGGTAGACTGGATTTCTAGTGCTGCTATGTAGCCTCTCGGAACTATCACCAAATGTAGTTCTCGTAAGTCCTCGGCTAACTCCTTTGGAAATTCTTCCATCATTAGGGTATTGACATGGCTCTTGCGGCTTAGTGCATCGGCTACTACGTTAGCCTTTCTGGGATGATAATGCAATCTCATGTCATAGTCCTTAATGAGTTCCAGCCATCTCCTTTGCCTGAGATTCAACTCCTTCTGAGTGAATATATACTTCAAACTCTTGTGATCCGTATATACTTCACAATGGTTTCCAATGAGAAAGTGTCTCCACGTCTTCAAGGCATGCACTACGGCTGCTAACTCCAAATCATGAGTGGCATAGTTCAATCATGAGGTTTCAGTTGTCGTGAAGCATACGAAACAACTCTTCCTTCCTGCATAAGAACTGCTCCAAGTCCTCGACGTGAAGCGTCGCAGTACACCTCATAATCTTTATGTTGATCTGGCAGAATCAACACAGGTGATGAGACCAAACGTTTCTTTAACTCCTGGAAACTGGCCTCACATTCTTCTGTCCAACTGAACTTGGTGTCCTTCTTTAACAACTCCGTCATTGGCTTCGCAATCCTTGAGAAATTCTCAATAAATCTCCGGTAGTAACCTGCAAGTCCAAGAAAACTCCGGATCTCTCCAACTGTTGTCGGTGCTTCCCAATGTGTCACAGTGTCCACCTTAGCGGGATCTACTGCTATTCCTTCTCCAGATATAACGTCTCCGAGGAATCCAACTTCATTCAACCAAAACTCGCATTTGCTGAACTTGGCATACAACTGATGTTCTCTGAGCTTCTCCAATACCAAACGCAAATGCTCTGCATGCTCCTTTTCATCCTTCGAGAAGATCAATATATCATCTATGAACACTACGACGAACTTATACAAATACTCCATAAACACTTTGTTCATCAGGTTCATAAAGTATGCCGGTGCGTTAGTCAGACCAAAAGACATAACGGTATACTCATACAGCCCGTACCTGGTGGTAAAGGCCGTCTTAGGTATATCCTGCTCTCGGATCTTCAATTGATGGTACCCTGATCGCAGATCGATCTTGGAAAATACCTTAGCTCCTTGCAATCTATCAAACAGATCATTGATTATCGGCAGTGGGTACTTGTTCTTGATCGTTACTTCATTCAATCCTTGGTAATCAACAACCATTCTTATGTTGGGGAACGTAGCAGAATTCAAAAAAATTCTACGCTTTCACCAAGATCAATCTAGGGAGACATCTAGCAACGAGCATATTAGAGTGCATCTACATACCCTTTTGTAGATCGCGAGCGGAAGCTTTCGAAGAAGCGTGGATGAAGTAGTCATACTCTTCGCGTTCTTCATCACCGATGATCTAGCGCCGAACGGACGGCACCTCCGCGTTCAACACACGTCCGGTACAGCAACGTCACCTCCTTCTTGATCCAGCAAGGGGGGAGGAGAGGTCGTCGGAGATCCAGCAGCACGACGGCGTGGTGGTGGATGCAGCGGGAAATCCTGCAGGGCTTCGCCGGCGCCCTGCGGAGGAGGAAGGTGTGACGGGAGGGGAGAGGCGCCATAGGCTTGGGGTGCAGCTGCCCTCTCCCCCCCCACTATATATAGGGGCCAGGGGGGCGCCGGCCCTGGCAGATCCCATCTGCAAGGGGGGGCGGCGGCCTAGGGGGGAAACTTGCCCCCCAAGGCATAGGGGGCGCCTCCCTCCCCTAGGGTTTCAACCCTAGGCGCATGGAGGGAGGGCCCAAGTGGTGCGCCAGCCCACCAGGGGCTGGCCCCTTCCCTCTTGCGGCCTAGGGGACCCACCAGGATGGGTGGCCCCACACAGTGGACCCCCGGGACCCCTCCGGTGGTCCCGGGACACTCCCGGTGACCCCCGGAGTTCACCCGATGGCCGAAACTGGACTTCCTATATATCATTCTTTACCTCCGGACCATTCCGGAACTCCTCACCACGTCCGGGATCTCATCCGGGACTCCGAACAACTTTCGGGTTTCCACGTGCATGTATCTCTACGACCCTAGCGTCACCGAACCTTAAGTGTGTAGACCCTACGGGTTCGGGAGGCACGTAGACATGACCGAGACCACTCTCCGGTCAATAACCAACAGCGGGATCTGGATACCCATGTTGGTTCCCACGTGTTCCTCGATGATCTTCATCGGATGAACCACTGTGTCAAGGATTCACTCAATCCCGTATGTTATTCCCTTTGTCTATCGATACAGTACTTGCCCGAGATTCGATCGTCGGTATTCCCGATACCTTGTTCAATCTCGTCACGGCAAGTATCTTTACTCGATCCGTAATCCATCATCCCGTGACCAACTCCTTAGTCACTTTGAGCTCATTATGATGATGTCTTACCGAGTGGGCCCAGAGGTACGTCTCCATCACACGGAGTGACAATATCCTAGTCTCGGTTCGTACCAACTCAACAGACACTTTCGGAGATACCCGATGCGTACCTTTATAGCCACCCAGTTACGTTGTGACGTTTGGCACACCCAAAGTATTCCTACGGCATCCGGGAGTTGTACAACCTCATGGTCTAAGGAATAAATACTTGACACCGAAAAGCTTATGCATTACGAACTAAACGATCTCGTGCTATGCTCAGGATTGGGTCTTGTCCATCACATCATTCTCCTAATGATGTGATCCCGTTATCACTGACATCCTATGTCCATGGTCAGGAAACCGTGACCATCTGTTGATCAACGAGCTGGTAACTAGAGGCCTACCAGGGACTCATTGTGGTCTATATATTCACACATGTATTGCTGTTTCCATACAATACAATTCAAGCATGAATAACAGACAATTATCATGAACAAGGAAATATAATAATAATACTTTTATTATTGCCTCTAGGGCATATTTCCAACAGTCTCCCACTTGCACTAGAGTCAATAATCTAGTTACATTGTGATGAATCGAACACCCATAGAGTTCTGGTGTTGATCATGTTTTGCCTGTGGAAGAGGTTTAGTCAACGGGTCTGCAACATTTAGATCCGTATGCACTTTACAAATATCTATGTCTCCATCTTGAACATAATTCCGGATGGAGTTGAAACGGCGCTTGATGTGCTTGGTCTTCTTGTGAAACCTGGGCTCCTTGGTAATAGCAATAGCACCAGTGTTATCACAGAAGAGAGTCATCGGGCTTGACGCGCTTGGAATGACTCCTAGGTCGGTGATGAACTCCTTCATCCAGACTCCTTCTTGTGCTGCTTCACAAGCAGCTATGTACTCCGCTTCACATGTAGAATGCGCCACGACGCTCTGCTTGCAACTGCACTAGCTGACTGCTCCACCATTCAAAATATACACGTATCCGGTTTGTGACTTAGAGTCATCCAGATCTGTGTCGAAGCTAGCATCGACGTAACCCTTTACGACGAGCTCTTCATCACCTCCATAAACGAGAAACATATCCTTAGTCCTCTTTAGGTACTTTAGAATGTTCTTGACCGCTGTCCAGTGTTCCATACCGGGATCACTTTGGTACCTCCCTACCAAACTTATGGCAAGGTTCACATCAGGTCTGGTACACAGCATGGCATACATGATAGAACCTATGGCCGAGGCATAGGGTATGACACTCATCTTTTCTCTATCTTCTGCCGTGGTCGGCGACTGAGCCTTGATCAATCTCATACCTTGCAAAACAGGCAAGAACCCCTTCTTGGACTGGTCTATATTGAACTTCTTCAATATCTTGTCAAGGTATGTACTTTGTGAAAGACCGATGAGGCGTCTAGATCTATCTCTATAGATTTTGATGCCTAATATGTAAGCTGCTTCTCCAAGGTCCTTCATTGAAAAACTCTTATTCAAGTAGGCCTTTACACTTTCCAAGAATTCTATATCATTTCCCATCAGCAATATGTCATCCACATATAATATGAGAAATGCTACAGAGCTCCCACTCACTTTCTTGTAGATACAGGCTTCTCCATAAGTCTGTATAAAGCCAAACGCTTTGATCACATCATTAAAGCGAATATTCCAACTCCGAAATGCTTACACCAGCCTGTAAATCGAGCGCTGGAGCTTGCATACCTTGTTAGCATTCTCTGGATCGACAAAACCTTCCGGCTGTATCATATACAACTCTTCCTTGAGGAAGCCATTAAGGAATGCCGTTTTGACGTCCATTTGCCATATCTCATAATCATAGAATGCGACAATTGCTAACATGATTCTGACTGACTTCAGCATCGCTACGGGAGAGAAAGACTCGTCGTAGTCAATCCCTTGAACTTGTCGATAACCCTTACCGACAAGCCGAGCCTTATAGATGGTCACATTACCATCCGCGTCTGTCTTCTTCTTAAATATCCATTTATTTTCTATGGTGTGCCTATCATCAGGCAAGTCCACCAAAGTCCATACTTTGTTTTCATACATGGATTCTATCTCGGATTTCATGGCTCCAAGCCATTTATTGGAATCCGAGCCCGCCATTGCTTCTTCATAGTTCGAAGGTTCACCGTTGTCTAACAACATGATATTCATGACAGGGTTGCCGTACCACTCTGGTGCGGAACGTGCCCTTGTGGACCTTCGAAGTTCAGTAGTAACTTGATCTGTTTCTTCATGATCATCATCATCAGCATCCTCCCTTCTCGGTGCAGGCACCTCGGGAACAATTTCCTGCGCTGTGCTACTTTCCGGTCCAGGAGGGGTGACTGTCACCTCATCAAGTTCTACTTTCCTCCCACTCACTTCTTTCGAGAGAAACTCTTTCTCCAGAAAGGATCCATTCTTGGCAACAAAGACCTTGCCTTCGGATCTGTGGTAGAAGGTGTACCCAATCGTTTCCTTTGGGTATCCTATGAAGATGCATTTTTTCGATTTGGGTTCGAGCTTTTCAGGTTGAAGTTTCTTGACATAAGCATCGCAACCCCAAACTTTCAGAAACGACAGCTTCGGTTTCTTGCCAAACCAAAGTTCATACGGTGTCGTCTCAACGGATTTCGATGGAGCCCTATTTAAAGTGAATGCGGCAGTCTCTAAAGCATAACCCCAAAAAGATAGCGGTAAATCGGTAAGGGACATCATAGATCGCACCATGTCCAACAGAGTACGATTTCGACGTTCGGACACACCGTTACGCTGAGGTGTTCCGGGCGGTGTCAATTGTGAAACAATTCCACATTTCCTAAGGCATGGTTCGCATACATAACGATAGCCTCCGCGAGCCTCAACACTCATTGGACCGCATACATCGGTATGTATGATTTCCAATAAGTTGGTTGCTCGTTCCATTGTTCCGGAGAACGGAGTCTTGGTCATCTTGCCCAATAGGCATGGTTCGCACGTGTCAAATGATTCATAATCAAGAGACTCTAGAAGTCCATCTGAATGGAGCTTCTTCATGCGTTTGACACCAATATGACCAAGGCGGCCATGCCACAAGTATGTGGGACTATCATTATCAACTTTACATCTTTTGGCATTCACACTATGAATATGTGTATCATCACGATCGAGATTCATCAAAAATAAACCATTGACCAGCGGGGCATGACCATAAAACATATCTCTCAAATAAATAGAACAACCATTATTCTCAGATTTAAATGAGTAGCCATCTCGCATAAGACGAGATCCAGATACAATGTTCATGCTCAAAGCTGGTACTAAATAACAATTATTGAGGTTTAAAACTAATCCCGAGGGTAGATGTAGAGGCAGCGTGCCGACGGCGATCACATCGACCTTGGAACCATTCCCGACGCGCATCGTCACCTCGTCCTTCGCCAGTCTCCGCTTATTCCGCAACTCCTGCTTAGAGTTACAAATATGAGCAACTGCACCGGTATCGAATACCCAGGAGCTACTACGAGCGCTGGTAAGGTACACATCAATAACATGTATATCACATATACCTTTGACGTTGCCGGCCTTCTTGTCCGCTAAGTATTTGGGGCACTTCCGCTTCCAGTGACCCGTTCCCTTGCAATAAAAGCATGTTGTCTCAGGCTTGGGTCCATACTTTGGCTTCTTCCCGGCAATAGGCTTACCGGGCGCGGCAACTACCTTGCCGTCCTTCTTGAAGTTCTTCTTACCCTTGCCCTTCTTGAACTTAGTGGTTTTATTGACCATCAACACTTGATGTTCTTTCTTGATATCCACCTCCGCTGATTTCAGCATTGAATACACCTCGGGAATGGACTTCTCCATCCCCTGCATATTGAAGTTCAAGACAGAGCTCTTGTAGCTTGGTGGGAGCGACTGGAGGATTCTGTCAACGACCGCTTCGTCTGGGAGATTCATTCCCAACTGAGACAAGCGGTTGTGCAATCCAGAAATCTTGAGGATGTGCTCACTGACAGAACTGTTTTCCTCCATCTTACAGCTGTAGAATGCGTCGGAGACGTCATATCTCTCGACTCGGGCATGAGCTTGGAAAACCATTTTCAGCTCTTGGAACATCTCATATGCCCCGTGGTGCTCAAAACGCTTTTGGAGCCCCGATTCTAAGCTGTAAAGCATGCCGCACTGAACCAGGGAGTAATCATCACAACGCGACTGCCAAGCGTTCATAACATCTTGGTTAGCAGGGGCGGGAGCGTCACCTAGCGGTGCATCTAGGACATAAGTTTTCTTGGCAGCTATGAGGATGATCCTCGGGTTACGGACCCAGTCCGTGTAGTTGCTACCATCGTCTTTCAGCTTGGATTTCTCTAGGAACGCGTTGAAGTTGAGGGTGACATGAGCGTGGGCCAGTTGATCTACAAGACATATTGTAAAGATTTTAGACTAAGTTCATGATAATTAAGTTCATCTTAATCAAATTTTAATGAACTCCCACTCAGATTGACATCTCTCTAGTCATCTAAGTGATACATGATCCGAATCGACTAGCCCGTGTCCAATCATCACGTGAGACGGACTAGTCATCAACGGTGAACATCTTCATGTTGATCGTATCTTCTATACGACTCATGTTCGACCTTTCGGTCTTCCGTGTTCCGAGGCCATGTCTGTACATGCTAGGCTCGTCAAGTGAACCCTAAGTGTATTGCGTGTGTAAATCTGGCTTACACCCGTTGTATGCGAACATTAGAACCTATCACACCCGATCATCATGTGGTGCTTCGGAACAACAATCCTTAGCAGCGGTGCACAGTTAGGGGGAACACAATTCTTGAAATTTTAGTGAGAGATCATCTTATTTACAACCGTCGTTCTAAGTAAACAAGATGCAAAAACATGATAAACATCACATGCAATCAATTAAAGTGACATGATATGGCCAATATCATCTTGCTCCTTCGATCTCCATCTTCGGGGCACCATGATCATCTTTGTCACCAGCTCGACACCATGATCTCCATCATCATGATCTCCATCATTGTGTCTTCATGAAGTCGTCACGCCAACTATTACTTCTACTACTATGGCTAACGTTTAGCAATAAAGTAAAGTAATTACATGGCGTTATTCAGTGACACGCGGGTCATACAATAATTAAGACAACTCCTATGGCTCCTGCCGGTTGTCAAATTCATCGACATGCAAGTCGTGATTCCCTATTACAAGAACATGATCAATCTCATACATCACATATATCATTCATCACATCTTCTTGGCCATACCATATCACATAGCACATGCTGTAAGAACAAGTTAGACGCCCTCTAATTGTTGTTGCAAGTTTTACGTGGCTTCTATAGGTTTTCTAGCAAGAACGTTTCTTACCTACGCCAAAACCACAACATGATTTGTCAATTTCTATTTACCCTTCATAAGGACCCTGTTCATCGAATCCGATCCGACTAAAGTAGGAGAGACAGACACCCGCCAGCCACCTTATGCATCTAGTGCATGTCTGTCGGTAGAACCAGTCTCACGTAAGCGTACGTGTAAGGTCGGTCCGGGCCGCTTCATCCCACAATACCGCCGAATCAAGATTAGACTAGTAACGGCAAGAAAGTTGAGCAAACTCAATGCCCACAACTGCTTTGTGTTCTACTCGTGCAAGATGCTACGCAAAGACCTAGCTCAGATGCCACTGTCGGGGAACGTAGCAGAATTCAAAAAAATTCTACGCTTTCACCAAGATCAATCTAGGGAGACATCTAGCAACGAGCATATTAGAGTGCATCTACATACCCTTTTTTAGATTGCGAGCGAAAGCTTTCGAAGAAGCGTGGATGAAGTAGTCGTACACTTCGCGTTCTTCGTCATCGATGATCTAGCGCCGAACGGACGGCACCTCCGCGTTCAACACACGTCCGGTACAGCAACGTCACCTCCTTCTTGATCCATCAAGGGGGAGGAGAGGTCGTCGGAGATCCAGCAGCACGACGGCGTGGTGGTGGATGCAGCGGGAAATCTTGCAGGGCTTCGCCGGCGCCCTGCGGAGGAGGAGGAAGGTGTGACGGGAGGGGGAGAGGAGCCAGAGGCTTGGGGTGCGGCTGCCCTCTCCCCCCCCACTATATATAGGGGCCAGGGGGGGGCTCCGGCCCTGGCAGATCCCATCTGCAAGGGGGGCGGCGGCCTAGGGGGGAAACTTGCCCCCCAAGGCATAGGGGGCGCCTCCCTCCCCTAGGGTTTCAACCCTAGGCGCATGGAGGGAGGGCCCAAGTGGTGCGCCAGCCCACCAGGGGCTGGCCCCTTCCCTCCCGCGGCCTAGGGGACCCACCGGGATGGGTGGCCCCACCCGGTGGACCCCCGGGACCCCTCCGGTGGTCCCGGGACACTCCCGGTGACCCCCGGAGTTCACCCGATGGCCGAAACTGGACTTCCTATATATCATTATTTACCTCTGGACCATTCCGGAACTCCTCGTCACGTCCGGGATCTCATTCGGGACTCCGAACAACTTTCGGGTTTCCACGTGCATGTATCTCTACGACCCTAGCGTCACCGAACCTTAAGTGTGTAGACCCTACGGGTTCGGGAGACACGTAGACATGACCGAGACCACTCTCCGGTCAATTACCAACAACGGGATCTGGATACCCATGTTGGTTCCCACATGTTCCTCGATGATCTTCATCGGATGAACCACTGTGTCAAGGATTCACTCAATCCCGTATGTTATTCCCCTTGTCTATCGATACGGTACTTGCCCGAGATTCGATCATCGGTATTCCCGATACCTTGTTCAATCTCGTCACGGCAAGTCTCCTTACTCGATCCGTAATCCATCATCCCGTGACCAACTCCTTAGTCACTTTGAGCTCATTATGATGATGTCTTACCGAGTGGGCCCAGAGGTACCTCTCCGTCACACGGAGTGACAATATCCCATTCTCGGTTCGTACCAACTCAACAGACACTTTCGGAGATACCCGATGCGTACCTTTATAGCCACCCAGTTACGTTGTGACGTTTGGCACACCCAAAGTATTCCTACGGCATCCGGGAGTTGTACAACCTCATGGTCTAAGGAATAAATACTTGACACCGAAAAGCTTATGCATTACGAACTAAACGATCTCGTGCTATGCTCAGGATTGGGTCTTGTCCATCACATCATTCTCCTAATGATGTGATCCCGTTATCACTGACAGCCCATGTCCATGTCAGGAAACCGTGACCATCTGTTGATCAATGAGCTGGTAACTAGAGGCCTACCAGGGGCTCATTGTGGTCTATATATTCACACATGTATTGCTGTTTCCGTACAATACAGTTCAATCATGAATAACAGACAATTATCATGAACAAGGAAATATAATAATAATACTTTTATTATTGCCTCTAGGGCATATTTCCAACATCTTAACGATCCATCCTTCTTCTCCACTAGAAGTACTGGCGAACCCCAAGGCGGAGAACTTGGGCGTATGAATCCTTTATCCAGTAACTCTTTAATCTGTTTCTTAATTTCCTCCAAATCCTTTGCGGGCATCCTATATGGTCTCTTAGATATTGGCCCTGTGCCTGGCAAAAGCTCAATCAAAAACTCTATATCCCTGTCAGGTGGCATTCCTGGCAGTTCTTCTGGAAATACGTCAGGGAAATCCTTCACTACTGGTACTTCCTCCTGAACAACTCCTGATAGGGAATTTAATCTGTTCCTCTTCGGCTCATGCCGGGATACATACTTGATCCTTCTTCCTTCTGGCGTAGTAAGCAAAATGGACTTACTGGCGCATTCAATATTCCCTTCATACTTAGATAACCAATCCATGCCTAATATCACATCCAATCCTTGAGATTCCAATACTATTAGGTCCGAAGGGAAAAGGTAGTTACCAATCCTTAATGGCAACTGATCACACCATAACTTAGCCATATACTCCGCTCCTGGTGAGGTTACTAACATGGGCGACCTAAGGGCTTGGGTTGGCAGCTTATACTTATCCACAAATCCCCTTGAAATGTATGAATGCGATGCACCAGTATCGAAAAGAACGAGTGCAGTAAAGGACTTAACTAAAAACTTACCTATTACTGCATCTGGCTGAGTTTCAACCTCCTCCACGCTAACGTGATTCACTTGTCCTTTGTTGAAGGGGTTGGCCTTCTTCGCGGCGCTTCCATTGCCGTTCCCATTCTTAGCTTCTGGGCAGTCAGTGGCATAATGTCCATTCTTCCCGCACTTGAAACAAGTGACATGGTTGAAATCCTTCTTGGTGGGTGTGGACGGTGTAGGGCGGCTCTGGTTACCATTTGCTCCATTTCCATTTCCATTCTTAGGGCCATTATGATTGTGCGAGCTACCTCCTCCATGGGTATGCTGAAACTATCCTACCGTTTTAGAGGTAAAACGGGGCTTCTGCTGTGCTCCAGAGTTATACTTTCCTTGCCCATACTTCCTCTTGCGACTTTCAATCTGTTGATGCTTCCTTTCAATCATTAGGGCGCGATCAACCAGCTCCTGGTAGTTATTGAAAGTTGCCACCATCAACTGTACACTCATCATTCAGCCCTTCCATGAATCTCTCCTGCTTAGCGGCATCTGTGGCCACATCATCTGGGGCATAATGAGATAGGGTACTAAACTCATCCACGTACTGAGCCACAGTACGGTTGCCTTGGCGCAAATTGCGAAACTCCTGCTTCTTCATACTCATAGCTCCAGTTGAGACATGGGCGGTATGAAAAGCTTGCTGAAACTGATCCCAAGTCACATTGGCTATGGGAAAAGTGGCTGTGTAATTCTCCCACCATGATGCGGGTGGTCCAGACAACTGGTGTGCGGCAAATCGCACCTTCTCAGCATCCGAGCAATTGGCGGTTGTCAAATCCCTTCCAATCTTACGTAGCCAGTCATCAGCCACTATTGGTTCGATGCTGCTAGCAAACACTGGTGGTTGCAACCTTAAGAAACGTGTTAGGTTGTCCACGGGTGGTGGTGGTGGAGGGTTGTTGTTGTTGTTCTGGTTGTTCTGAGTATTCTGGACAAGTAGTTGCATCAGGGTGTTCTGCTGCTGGATCAACTGGGTGAGCTCAGGGGGAAACTCAAATCCGGGCTCACGTCTTGGAGGCATCTGATAGGTGTAGAGGGAAGAGATTAGAATAGAAAAGAGGTCTAAGGGAAAATCACTACCCATATGCTCATGAGGCAAACACACAATTTATCACACCAAAATCAATTTCAAACAAGGGCTTACACGGATCTAATCGTTTACAAAAGTGATCTAAGTCTACTAAATGGAAAAACTACTAGTCAAGGGAAGGTCTTCTAGAAATTTTTATCGACACAGGATTCCATGATGTCTGCTCCAGCTTCATCTTCGTAGTCTTCATCTTTGCTATCATCGGGTTCTGAATCCGTGTCGTCGATGATAATGTAGTCTTCCGGTGGAATCTCCTTGGGTTCTTCTTCCTCGTCTTCTTCTCCCATGAGTATCCCTAACTTCCGTGTCAAGTCATCATTCTTCTCCACAAGTATTTGCATCTCCTCCTCGTATCCGTCGCGTGTAGACTTGAGTTCTTCCTCTTGCTCCAAATTCCTATTTAGGGCTTTCTTCAAATCTATCATCCCTGCACACATCTGGTGCTCCTAGCGACGAATGTGATGGTTCAACTCCTGGATGAAGGCTGCAATGGATCTATCCTTCCGGGTGCTGATCATATCCCAATTCTCATCTCGGCGTCCACAAATCTGGTAGATGGTGTCCTTTAGCTCCTGCTTGTAGACTTCTCCAATCCTTCCCATAGCGATGTGGGCTGCCATGCTCCTGCCTAGGCTCCATGTAGGCGCATTAAAGGAAAATTCTATGGGTACAATGATGGGCTTGAACGTCCTTCCTGGAACTTGAGCTTGAATCAACGAACGCTCCTCCTCAGGTAGAGTGGCATTGTAGGTTCCGGTGAAACTTCGTAGTCCAATGTTTAGATATCTGGTGACTTCCTTCAGGTGTCGTCCAAATGGTGTATCGTCATCCGGCTGCATGAACTTGTTCTTTGCATCCACCATCCTAAAAGAGTAGAAAAGATGAGGAGTCAAAAAAGAGAAGAGTGAATAGTGCTCTAGGGCTTTAGCTTAGTGGTCGTGTCCTACAGTCAGCGTGTGCTCTGATACCATCTTGTAGCGACCAGACCTCAAACAGTCTGATCTCTGTGCATCTGTGTCATCCCTGGATCAGTAATGCTGACACACACAGTACTTGAAGGATTTATAACAGAGTAGCAATCACACACTTATTACATCGATAGTTCCAACGATGAACTTATTACAATAAAAATGGCTGAAGGCCATCTAACACGATAACAGCGGAAGGCTTGGAAGATAAGTGATTCCATCAACTCCAACGGCATCACTGAGTATAGAACCACGACGTAAAAGGCACCTTACTCGTCGTCTGAAAAGTCTGCAACATGAACGTTGCAGCCCGAAAACGGGTCAGCACATGGAATATGCTGGCAAAGTAACACAAGAGAGCAAAATGCAAGTAAAGCTATACTATATGCAATATGGCTGGTGGAAAGCTCTATGGTTATAGTTTTTGCGTAAAGCCAATTTTTCCCTACTTCAAAGGAATAGATTTTAATTAACTATCATGGTAGTTGAAACATAGTTGAGAAGATAGACATCCTCTCAACCCCAATTAAAGTTCATCATTAAACCCAACAATATTAATTTACAGTAACATGATGAGATGCACATGATATCCAAGTACTAGATACTCAAGACGTCCGTAACCGGGGACACGGCTAATCATGATCAGTTTGTACACTCTGCAGAGGTTTGTGCACTTTTCCCCACAAGACCCGATCTCCTTCGTTTGATTTCTCGCATTGCATGATGTTTGAGAAACGGATGACCAAGACACAGTCTTTCAGAAGCACTAGCACCTACGACCGGGTGAACCGTACCAACCTACATCCCCTACATCTGCTAGTCCAGCACTGTAGATGTTCGCACGACTTACTCATACTGTGCTAGAGCCCATAATAGCTTGTGGCTGCACACGAAAGTTTCTAGTATGAATAATCTCATGATCCCTTTGAGCCTGGGTGGCGGTCCAAAAGAAAAACAGGCAATCCCTGGAATACCCAGATGCCTCAATCTACCCAGATGTGTGTTAAAGTTGCCACCTTAAGTTGAACCATTAATTAACAAACTCACATCTGTCATGGATTTCACTCAAACCCAAACCACGTCTACGAGGATAGCAAGTCCTAACAGCAAACGTAGAAGTAACTCCCAAAGGTTTGAATGTAATGCAGGTAATAGGTTCTACCTCAATCTACTTCCCAGTCCCACAAGTTAATTGATCCTACTCATGCAATGTGTGAGGGTTTGACTAATGCAATGAAAACTGGGTAATTGGAAAGTATGATCAAAGTGTTACTTGCCTTGCTGATGATTCGCAAAACCTAGAGATTCAAAGTAGCAAGCGGCGCACTCCGGGTACTCTATCGCAAACAAACAAGCACACAATAAGTACTTAACTAATGCATGGGTAAAACTCAAATAAGAGATCTAACCAGAAAGTTCAACTTAAGAACTCCGGTTTGCAAAAGAACCAACAAAAGAAAGCAACAAAAGACGAACGGCGAAAGAGAAAACAACTACCGCATCAATCTGGACCTAAGTCCAAATTTAACAGAGGCAAACGCTTGAGCGACTAGGTTAAACGGAAATAGAATTTCGATACGAAACTCCAGGCGCTTGAATCACCTAATTCCGATAAACGAGCGAAAAGTTAAACTAAAACGAAGATCGGATCAGAGATCGTGATCAGAAAATAACTGCGAAAAAGAAAACTAAAACAGCTTAACGAACGGACGTTCGTCAGCTGAGACTAAATGACGAATTCGTTCGTTAGAACAAACGAACGGGTGAACGTTTACTACTTAACTAAACCAGAGAATAAAAACCGAAAACCGATCTAATACAAAAAAACGACTAGGGTTTCTAAAAAAACAACGGTCTTCTAAAGAAAACCGGCGGCGGCTACCTTGTCGGAACAGCCGGCGGCGGCGGCTGGCGTCGCGGTGGCAGGCAAGGGCGGCGGCTGCGGGGTGACGGCGGGCAGCGGCGGCGAGGGCGGCGGCTGCGCGGCGTGCGGTGGCGAGGGTGTCGCGGCGGGCTGCGGTGGTTGGAGGGGGGTGGTGGCGGCTATATATAGGAGGGGGTGGCTGGCTTGGGGGAGGGGGCAAGCCATAGCGGCGGCGGTGGCAGAGTCCGAAGCGGCCACGGGCGACGGCGCGAGGAAGGCGGCGCGGCGGCGATGGGCCTGCTCGGCTGGGCTTCGGCCCAGTCGGGTCGGGTCCCCCTATATTATTTTATATATATATATATATATACGCCGGTGCTAAAATAACTCTAGAAAATAAATTAAAATCTAGAAATTGCCAAAACAAATTTTCATCGTCTAAATAAAATATTTAGGACGAGATGAACATTTTCTTGGCACTAAAATGCATTTTTGAAAACATGCAATTTTTCCTAATTCAAATAAAATCCAAATAAAACTCCAAATAAAACTTGTTTGATCTTTTTATTAAATCTTCCGTATTTCTTTATTTTGGGAGAGTCATTTTACTCCCTCTCTCTTATATTTGGGATAGAAATACTTGACGATAAAATAAATAAAATCAAACGATCCTATTTTCAAAATTTGAGAAATCTCAAATATGAAAATTTAGAAATCCCCAACTCTCTCCGAGGGTCCTTGAGTTGCTTAGGATTTTCTTGGATCACCAAAAGCAAGAAAAATATGATATGCATGATGATCTAATGTATAACATTCCAAATTGAAAATTTGGGATGTTACAGGTATCCTCCTTTGAACGATTTAAGTGACTTGACTTGGCACATGTTCACGCATGTAGTTCAAACAAATCAACATAGCCTTCACGATATTTATGTTCATGGTGATTTATATCCTACTCATGCTTGCATTCATTGTTGATTAATTTTAATGTATGTTCATGACCGTTGTTGCCCTCTAGCTGGTCGCTTCCCAGTCCCTTTCTAGCCTTCACCTGTATTAAGCGGGAATACTGCTTGTGCATCCACTTCCATAAACCCCAAAGTTATTCCACATGAGTCCACCATACCTTCCTATATGCGGTATTTACCTGCCGTTCCAAGTAAATTTTTATGTGCCAAACTCTAAACCTTCAAATGACATTCTGTTTTGTATGCTCGAACAGCGCATGTATCAACTAGGGTTGTCTATATCTTCCATGCTAGGTGGGTTATTCTCAGGATGAGTGGACTCCGCTCATCATTCATGAGAAAATGACTGGTAACCGGGATGCCCAGTCCCATGCTCAAAATCATAATAATTAAACAAAACTCCCCCAGGGTTGTTGCTTGTTTGGATGGTAACCCATGGATTCGGCTGGCCGTGGAGTGTGCTTGTTGGTGGTTGGGGGAGTATAAACTTTACCATTCTGTTTGGGAACCGCCTATAATGTGCGTAGCATGGGAGATATCGAGATTCTTGGTTGTTATGTTGGCAATGAAAGTATACCGCTCAAAATGTTATTCAATCTCTATTTAAAAATCGAGCTCTAGCACCTCTACAAATCCCTGCTTCCCTCTGCGAAGGGCCTATCTATTTACTTTTATGCAGAGTCATCATCCTCTTATCAAAAGCACCAGTAGGAGAGCACCTCTGTCGTTGCATGTATTACTATTAATTTGCATTGAGTATTATCATGACTGGATCTCTTTTACCATGAATTACAATGTCTAGTCAATCCTTGATCTTTAAAGGTGCTCTGCATTTATGTTTTGCGGTCTTAGAAAGGGCTAGCGAGATACCATCCTGTTATGTCATATCATGATTGTTGTGAGAAGTGTTGTCATCCGAGGTTTATTATTATTGCTCGCTAGTTAATTATGCCATTGATGTGAGTAGTCTTGAGACCTGAAAGTTGTTGTGAATGTGGTTAGTTCATGATCTTGTTGAAAACCTGAATGCTAGCTTACATATTTACAACAACAAGAGCAAACAGAGTTTGTCAAAGTTTTTCTTTATCACTTTCAGTTTATCAACTAAATTGCTTGAGGACAAGCAAAGGTTTAAGCTTGGGGGAGTTGATACGTCTCCAACGTATCTACTTTTCCAAACCCTTTTGCCCTTGTTTTGGACTCTAACTTGCATGATTTGAATGGAACTAACCCGGACTGACGTTGTTTTCAGCAGAACTGCCATGGTGTTGTTTTTGTGCAGAAATAAAAAGTTCTCGGAATCGCATGAAAATCAACGGAGAATTATTTCAGAAAATATAAAAAATACCTGCAAGAAGATCCACACCGGGGGGCCCATGGCCTGTCCTCGAGGGTGGGGGGGGGGCGCCCCACTTCCCAGGGCACGCCCCCTGCCTCGAGGGCCCCCCGATGCTCCACCGACATATCCCCAGGTCCTATATATTCCGTTTCGGGGAGAAAAAAACCAAGGAGAAAGAATTATCGCGTTTCACGAGACGGAGCTGCCGCCAAGCCCTAATCTCTCTCGGGAGGGCTGATCTGGAGTCCGTTCGGGGCTCCGGAGAGTGGAGATCGTCGCCATCGTCATCATCAACCTTCCTCCATCACCAATTCCATGATGCTCACCGCCGTGTGTGAGTAATTCCATCGTAGGCTTGCTGGACGGTGATGGGTTGGATGGGATTTATCATGTAATCGAGTTAGTTTTGTTAGGGTTTGATCCCTAGTATCCACTATGTTCTGAGATTGATGTTGCTATGACTTTGCTATGCTTAATGCTTGTCACTAGGGCCCGAGTGCCATGATTTCACATCTGAACCTACTATGTTTTCATGAATATATGTGTGTTCTTGATCCTATCTTGCAAGTCTATAGTCACCTACTATGTGTTATGATCCGGCAACCCCGAAGTGACAATAATCGGGACCACTCTTGGTGATGACCATAGTTTGAGGAGTTCATGTATTCACTATGTGTTAATGCTTTGGTCTGGTACTCTATTAAAAGGAGACCTTAATATCCCTTAGTTTCCAATAGGACCCCGCTGCCACGGGAGGGTAGGACAAAAGATGTCATGCAAGTTCTTTTCCATAAGCACGTATGACTATATACGGAATACATGCCTACATTGCATTGATGAACCGGAGCTAGTCTGTGTCACCCTAGGTTATAACTTCTACATGATGAATTGCATCCGACGTAATTCCCCATCACCGATCCAATGCCTACGAGCTTTACCTATATTGCTTGCTGCTTATTTATTTTACCGTTGCGTATATCACAAAAACTACAAAAACACTATCGTTACTTTTATTGCTGCTACCACCACTATCATATTACTTTGCTACTAAACTATCTTGCTGCAGATGCTAAGTTTCCAGGTGTGGTTGAATTGACAACTCAGCTGCTAATACTTAAGAGTATTCTTTGGCTCCCCTTGTGTCGAATCAACAAATTTGGGTTTAATACTTTACCCTCGAAAACTGTTGCGATCCCCTACACTTGTGGGTTATCATTCACACCCCAAAGTTGGGTCTATGGTACTCCAAGGATGCCAAGTTTGATCTCATTGGGTACACGGATGCGGATTGGGCTGGTGACAAAGTGGACCGCAAGTCTATCTCCGGTGCATGCCAATTTCTTGGACGCTCTTTGGTCAGTTGGTCCTCAAAGAAACAAAATTGTATTGCCCTCTCCAGTTGTGAAGCAGAATACATTGCAGCTGCCAGTTGTGGAACTCAATTACTATGGATGAGGCAAACTTTGAAGGATTACGGTATCACCTATCGACATGTGCCTCTTCTATGTGATAATGAAAGTGCCATTAACATTGCTGAGAATCCCAAAGATCATCTTCGCACCAAGCACATTGACATTAGGTATCATTTCTTGAGAGATCATGTGGAAAAGGGTGACATTGATGTTGCCCACATTGGTACAGATATGCAACTTGCAGACATTTCCACGAAGCCATTGGATGAAGCTAGGTTTTGTCGACTTAGGCGTGAACTTGGTATCTTGGAGCTTGATAATATTATGTGAAATCTAGTACCCATTCATGCATAAACTTAACATCTCGTCTTGATGTAGGCATATATTTAGGGGGAGACACTCAACTCATGAGTACTCTCAACCCTATACAATGCATAAAAAGAACAAACACTCTCAAAGCTTACCATGTCATTCCAACTATGGTGCTTTAATATGATGGAGTAGTGATTATGCACCCAAGTCAACATTCTTGTGGTATCATATCACATATACACAAACATGGTGGCATCAGCCACTGCTCGTAGAGTAAAAATAGTAACCAAGCAAGTTGTCTCATATGGTCGGAGATTCATGCAAGTATCAACATCTCACTACAAATTGCCCTAAGCCCAAAATCCTGAGAGCCTTCGGTCGTCCGGTACCTTCCGGACGTCCGGTGTTCCGAGCGCTTCTGGTCGTCCGGTACGCTCCGGACGTCCGTAAAATCCTTTTTGTCAACCTCATGCCGGACGTCTGGTATGATCGGACTTCCACTAATTTTTATAGGACCGGACGTCCGGAAACCACCGGACTTCCGGAATATACATGGCCCATATATATAGGGTGAGGCGCGTGTAAGGCAGTTTTACCCTAATCCCTCGCCCTCTCCAGCCCGCCGTCACGTCAATCCCCATCGCCTCTCCTCGGCACGGGTTGTCGCCCGTCTGTAGATCGGCCGCCGCCGGGCCCCCTCGCAGTAGTTCCTCCGGGGCCACCCTCGTGGGCTGCTCCATTCCCGGTCACTCTTCGGCGCCTCTGCTTCTCGTTCGTCCACTCCAAGGTAGTCCCTTCTTCTTAGCCTCCTCTCATCCCTCGAGTTTTTCCCTCGATCTATGAGAGTAGGGTGTTGATTTTGGGTGTTCCTCCTTCTTCTAGATCGGGATGCCAAAGGTCAAGCACTCCGCACGCAAGGAGGCTACAAGTGGGGTCTCTCGCCCGTCTCGTCGTGGCGGCTCCGATGACTCCCAAGAACGTGCTCGTCCTAGAAGCGCGCTGCTCAGCCTAGCAGCCCCACAAGCGACTCCTCACCGGAGGAATCCGACTATGAGGATGAAGTAGAAGCTATGGAGCGGGAGGAATTTGTTGCCTCTCACACAGCTGCACCCAAGTCGGGGACTCGGAGACCCACGTTTAAGCCTCCTCCTCCACCGGTGCAATCTCAAGGTGATGCTCGTCACATCTCCCTTGAGCCTCCTCTCCCTCAAGGTTGCAAAGTTAAGCGGTTCAATGCCATTCCCATCGCATTATATCTTACACTTCGTCGTGATGTTGACCAATTTTTGGTTGCTAGCGACTCCACGGACGATCGTTTTCGCACAAATGTCCAGGCAGATATTTTTACCACTATCATTCTTCCTAAGGATCTGCCTTTACATTTGTGCATCAATCTTGAGCATATTCGTTCTCATCCGGCGAAGTGTCCGGGAGCCATTGAACTCATTGAGACATCTGGTCTTGCTGCTCCTTTTCATTTCAGCATGATTTTAACAATGCTGCCATTCATCAATTCTATGCCACATGTTACTTTCACCCCAATAACACTGTCACTTGGATGACCGCCGACACCGTGCTTACAACCTCATACTCACAATTTGTCACTGCTCTTTGTTTTCCTAATAGTGGGTTCAAAATACATAAAGATGACCCCAACCATAAGCCCAAGGGCATTAATGTTTGCATGGATCTCCTCAAACCCATCACTGAGATGACTAAAGAGGACAAACAGAAGGATCTAAACCAAGTTTCAATTTGGCGCTCTCCCTTCTACATCATTTTCAGTGTGTCATTCGCACCGTCTACCCTAAGATGGGAGACAAGGGGTCGCGCAATAGCTATTGCATCGATCTCATGCATCGTATCTATACGACATCCAAAGGGAAGATAAATGTTCCTCATTATTTGTGGCATGAGATCCGTCTCGCTTCTTTTCAATTCAAGCGGGCCTTTCCTCATGCCCCCTTTCTTCAGGCATTTATTGAGAGTGTGGCTCCGTTTCCCATTGTCCGCACTCACTTACATGAGCAGTGGGTTATTCCATCCCACATGGTGGATGACTGGGTCAGGCCCTCTTCTTCCTCTACTCATCCTCACCGAGCTGCTGCCTGTGTTCCTCCCACTGCTCCTTCCGGATCTGCATCTCTTGGACGCATTGCTCGCTTTCTTGGGAAAGCTCACTCTGCCATGATGAAGGCTATTACCTTTCAGTGCTCCCAGAATCACGATGTGGTCACTCGCATGGTCACTTACAAGAATGCTCTGAAGGCTCGTCTGAGAGACTCCGGAGTACTCGATGTGAGTGATGATGAACGTCTTCCTGATGATCCGCCTTCTGACTTTGGTTTTCCCTCGGGTCCGGAGTGGTCTGAATTCCTTGACGAGGTTGGTGGTAGTGGTACTCACGATGATGATGATGATGATGATTTATGATGATCTGACACCTTTTGGGTAGTAGCTGCCAAGGGGAAGTAGGCACTTATCTATTATGTAATGATGTGAGATTTGTATCGAACCTATGATGTGAACCTATGATGTGCTATGAGTTGAACCTTTATCTATTATGTAATGCACCTATCTATCTGTGGAAATATTGAGTTATCATGTGTATGAGATTGGGTTATGATATCTGGTGTATGAGATTGCTATGATATCATATTGAGGGGGAGCTCCCCTCTTCATGTTTATTATTGTTCATGCACCTATTTAGGGCGACCTCCACAACATAATTTCGATATTTAAAAGTCTTTAATACAATTTTTGAGAAGTGCATGCATGTTCTCATAAACTACCAAAAAGGGTGAGATTGAAAGTGCAATCATGCCCTTAATCATATTTTGATGATTGATGACAACATGCATATATGGGTCTAATCATGTTTACCAAGTATATCTCAGGATTATGTTTCAAGGGCATGTGTGGATCGTGAATACAAACAAATCTATATCACTCAAGAGTGGATATACAAGATAATAGCTTTTGGCTTGACTTTCAGTTTGTTTCTGAGTATAGGGATCCCGCACTATTAAGAGGGGATCGGTGGATATCGTGAAAGGCTTGCTCAAAACCCACAAAGTATCCTCTCACATCATCTCTACTCTATCCATAACAATTCTAATATTTTGTGCACTCAGTGTTGTGTGAAACTAAGCCTTTGTGCTCTGCTATCACCGGACGTCCGGCACTCTACGGACGTCCGAACCTTCACAGTCTACCGGACGTCCGAACCTTCACAGTCTACTCGACGTCCGGCAGCCGCCTGATGTCCGGTATTTCACAACAGAAGCTAATAGCGGTTTTCCGTTCTCCACCGGACGACCGACACACTCTGGACGTCCGGTCCCTCGACGCCTACCGGACGTCCGGCACACTTCGGATGTCCGGTACACCTTCACAGAACGAAAATAGCGGAAGTCTGAAGCCCTTCGGACGTCCGGTCACCGGACGTCCGACACACCCCGGACGTCCGACCACTGTGTACACAGTGTACTACGTGGCCCCGTCTGGTGAACCTTCAGGCTCCGGACGACCGGCCTTCGTCGGACGTTCGGTGCTACCTGTGCCACTGGACGTCCGGTGCTGTCCGGACGTCCGACACTAATAGTGTGTTTCTGCCACAATGGTCTATTCTCTACTATGACTATATATAGTCTTCTCTTCTTCCACAAGATATGGTTGACCATTCACTTTGAGCTTACTCAAGAACACATTCACACTCTCTCTCACTCTCATACACCAAATCTTATATCCTAAAAGGATTTGAAGGCATTTGTGAGAAGTTGTCCGATCAAGTGATAGATCCACTCCTTCCCCTTCTTTGCACCAAAGGAATTTGTGATTTGAGCAATTCTTGAGTTTTTCCCATCGTTCTTGTTACTCTTGGAGGTTGGAGACTCCTAGGTGGAAGGAGTCTTTCGTAGAGGAATCATACATTATGATTACCCCCAGAAAGTTTGTGAGGGTTTGGAGGTCACCTAAAGGACTACCACTAGTGTTTGGGAATCGCCTTCATGGTGATATCTCAAAGAGAGAATAGGGTGAGCCTTAGTGGCGTTGGTGTGCCTTCGTGGTAACTCCCACCTCTCTAAACGGTGACGTAGCTTCCCTCCAAGGAAGTGAACATCGGCATACATCCTCGTCTCTCAAAGTTTTCGTTATTCCTAACCTTAACTTTCTACTTGTGGTTACTTGTCTCTAAGTTCTTACTTGTATCTTATTGAGCTAGCTATTTACGTACTTGTGTTACTAGCTTACCTTGCTTAGCATCTTACTTGCAATTGTTAGGCTCACTTTCCTATTCCGCACTATTGCCTAAAATTGCTAAGTAACAATTAAAATTTGTAATTGTACCTATTCACCCCCCCCTCTAGGTCCATCTCGATCCTTTCACTCTCTCCCTTTCCTTCTCCCCTCCTACTCCAACTAGAAAAAGAAGGAGTCCTACTCCCAGGGGGAGTAGGACTCCTCCCTTGGCGCGCCCTCCTCCTAGGTCAGCCGCCTCCTCCCTAGCTCCTTTATATACAGGGGCAGGGGGGCACCTCTAGACACACAAGTTGATCAAGTTGATCTCTCCGGCCGTGTGCGGTGCCCCCCTCCACAGAAACACACCTCGGTCATATCGTTACAGTGCTTAGGCGAAGCCTGCATTGGTAGTTTCATCATCTCCGTCACCATGTCGTAGTGCTGGCGAAACTCTCCCGTGAGGTTCTACTGGATCAAGAGCTCGTGGGACGTCATCAAGCTGAACGTGTGCTGAACGTGGAGGCTCCGTACGTTCGGTGCTTGATCGGTTGGATCGCGAAAAAAGTTCGAATACATCAACCGCGTCACTAGACGCTTCCGCTCCCGGTCTACGAGGGTACGTGGACACACTCTCCCCTCTCGTTGCTATGCATCTAGTAGATAGATCTTGCGTGAACGTAGGAAAATTTTGAAATACTACGTTCCCCAACAGGGATGCCAACAGATGTGGCACAATCGAGGATGGGAACCTTTAGGTATCTCAGAGACAGGGTGTGGGAAAAGGTTAAAGGTCGGATGGAGAAGCTCCTATCGGTTGCGGGCAAGGAGATCTTGATTAAGGCTGTGGCCCAGGCACTGTCGGTCTTTTCTATGGCATGATTCAGGTTACCAAGGGGATTGTGTGAGAATATCATGTCCATCATACGACAATTCTGGTGGGGTAGTAAGGAGGGCAAGAGGAAACCAAGTTGGGTGGCTTGGGACGTCATGACAAGGCCAAAGCATTTGGGCGGACTGGGTTTTTGTGATATGCAGATTTTCAACATAGCTTTGCTTGCCAGACAGGCCTGGAGAGTAATGAACAATCCTAGTTCCCTCAGCGTTGGAGTCCCGAAAGCGATGTACTTCCCTGACACTACACTATTGGAAGCCGAACTTGGAGGGAGACCATCTCAGATTTGGCGGGCGGTGCTAGACGGGAGAGATATGCTGAGATCAGGAATCATTCGTCGAATTGGTAATGGAAGATCAACCGGAAATTAGCAACATAACTGGCTCCCGAGGCAAGGTATGATGAGAACCATTGCGTCTCTAATCCCGAACCCGCTCAGATATATGTATCGCAGCTCATCACATCGGCCACAGCCACCTGCGACGAGACACTGGTTCGAGCAGTTTTTCTGCCAATAGATGCAGAGGCTATCTTGCGCATCCCGTTATGCACAAGAAATATCAATGACTTTTGGGCATGGAGTGGAGAGACAAGAGGCTTTTTTCTGTCAAATCAGCATATAGGATCATATTGAACACCAAGCTAACCAGAGAGAACTGGAGTGATGAGATAGTAGGTACAACTGGGTCGGAGCGGGAAGTTAATGCTTGGTCTACCCTGTGGAAGGCAGAAATACCACCCAAGATGAAGCTCTTCCTCTGGAGGCTTGCAAGAAGCTCAATACCCACCACGGATGTGCTCGAACATCGACATATGGTTGATTCAGTAGCGTGCATGATATGTGGAGCTCCTGATTCCTGACAACACACAATGATTGAATGCACAATGGCACGCTGCATATGGTCTTTAGCGGACGAAGATCTAGTCCAGAAGATGAGTCGGCATACCAACTGTAATCCCCGCGAGTGGTTGTTTGATATGAATGAAGCTCTGACAACGGACATGTTCATGCGTATGGCGGTCACACTCTGGGCTATTTGGGGTGCGAAGAGGAAAGTCGTGTATGAAGACATCCACCAAAGCCCTTTGTCCACCCATCTATTCATACAATCATATTTGGCAGATATATACACATTGAGAAAGCCACCGCCGACGGGAGGTAGCCAACGAAACAAATAGCGCGCTATTTCGGCGTTTAAACTTCGCTATAGTATATTTGAGGGTGTCACGTTACGTTTTAGCCATTTTGCACGCTATGCCGCTATTCACGTTATATCGTGCTATAACGACGCTAAACGCAAAAACGTTTTAGCGTTTTTAGCATGGAGCGATAGAAACATGGCAGACACTCAGCCCATAGCAGCCCATCGGGCATCGACCAAATGCAACGCAACAATAGGCCCATCTAGGATGGAAATATTGCATTTTTCTGGACGAAAACAAGAAGAATTCTCTTAAGTGCATCTAATGTCATAATGTGTACACCAGCGATATGCATGTATAGCTCCTAGACAAAATTTTAGACGTTGAAATCCTTAATTTCTATGATATATTCGGCATTTTTTTCAAAACGCTATTTTGAATATAGCACGCAATAACTTGTATAGCATTTGGAGAAGGGTCACGCTATTTTACATAGCGCGCTATTTTTTCGTTGGAGGTAGCACTAGAGCACCGTGACCTTCTCATTGGATTGCCCCCCCCCCCATATGGTGAAGATTAACGTGGATGCTGCCGTGGCCGGGAGAAGGGGGGTGGGAGCAGTCGTAGCTATTGCCAAACACATTCGAGGATCTTACTTGGGTTCCTCGACCTTTGGCTTCAGAAATTCAGATCCATCACGGATCTCACCACTCATGAAGCACTTGCGATTAGAGAATCATTGGCATTGGCGGACGATGTACAGCTCCGATCCATTCAGGTGGCCTCCCACTGCAATATCGTGGTTGAAGACATCAAGCAGAAAAGCGGAGCAGGTTATGGTGCAATTATTTATGGAGTCTTAGAACACTCTCGTAGTTTTATCTCTTGTAATTTTGTTGATGAGTTTAGGAGCTCGAATGTCGTGATTCACAATTTAGCAAAGCATGCTCTAAAGTTAGGGGGCGGCCGCCATGTCTAGTTAGGCCACCCGCCATGTCTAGTTAGGCCACCTTGGGAACCTTTCTTTCGTCCCTGTAACTTTGGTGACGGATCAATAAAGGCTTCGTGAATTGTCTAAAAAAAAGCAGTGGATAGCACCCAGCGATGGCTACCACCCTTTGAAAAGACCATGAAAAATAAATGTTGATGGAGCCGTAGCGCGCAATGGTCAGAAAGGAGTTGTGGCCGCAACTTGCAGAGACCAGTATGGTGCATATTTGGGCTCCTCTGTTGTGGTGTTTCAAGGAATTACTGACCCTACTATCCTAGAAACTTTTGCCTACCGGGAGCCTATGTCTCTTGCTGATGATCTTGGTCTGCATAGCATCTGTGTAGCCTTGGACTGTCAAGGAATGGTCAAGAATATTCAGCAGAATACTAGAGGCCCCCATGGCGCGATAATTTTGGAAATAGCTGGTCGCAAGGCTGGCTTTCAGTCATGTAAGTTCATGAACGTAGGAACTTCAATTTTAAAGCTCACAATCTTGCCAAGTTTGTATGTATGTTACACATGAGTGAATTGCAGAAAACATCGACATTGAAGGCTAGATTTGCAGGAACTACAATTCTACAAGTTTGTGCCAAGAACCACTAATTCCCAGCCTAATTATTTGCATAAAACACTAGTCGTCTGGTTTGCTCATTTTAAGCCCGATTATGACAGGTGGGTCCCGCTGGACAGGGTATCGTGGCGTGATATAACAGATCACGAATAGACACAATATCATGGACTAAACTGTAAAATGACCTAAGAGGATAAGGTCCGGTGCTGGACAGGATCCGGTCCGCGTCCCTGCCGCCTCACCTAGCTCGCGACCCCGCCGCCATGCCGCCTCGCCTCGCTGGCGACCCCGCCGCCACGCCGCCTCGCCGCCGGCCACCGAAGGAGTCCGGCGCCCCTGCCATGTCCTTTCTCCTCCTCCCTCCGGACCCTCTCTCTCTCTCTCTCTCTCTCTCTCTCTCTCCCGCCTCGCGTCGCCCGCACCCGCTCCTCCCTCGCCTCGCCCACGACCCCGTCGGGTCACCGGAGGCGAAGAAGGTGACAAGGGCTCCGATGATTGAGGCTCTCCCACTTCGATTTTGCGACCTCATACATCCCCCGCGTCCATGGCGTGCACCAAGCTCAGGAGGACGGAGGCGTCCATGGCGCCAGCCCCTCCCCCTCAAGCCGACGCCACTATGCACCATGGCCGCATGCTCGGCCGACCTCTTGCACCACGGCCACGTACGCCCATGGTCGCAGCATCGCTTGCACGCTCTTGCAGCCCACGCACGTCACCCTCTGTCCGCCGCTCCCCCGTGCTCCGAGCGAGCACTTGCCGCGCACTGGCCCTGTCCTGCACGCGCCACCGCGTGTTGACCGGACCTGGGCCACTTCCAGGTGGGCCGACTGCTCATCGTCCATCAACGGTGGCGGCCCGAAGAAGGAGTGGCCGCCGGCGTCCACCACCGCAGTGGGAGAGGAAGGTCAGGGAGGAGTGGAGGACCCGATTGCTTTTTGTTTCAGGGGTCTTTTTGCAAATCACAAATGTACCAGGGTGTAATTGGCTTTTTTCTTTACAACATCACCCAGTTCAGCTGGACCCACCTGTCATAATCGGGATTAAAACGAGCAAACTGAGCTACTAGTGTTTTTTGCAAAAAAAAAATAAGCCGAGAATTAGTGGTTTTTGGCACAAACCCGTAGAATTGTGGTTCCTGCAAACCTAGCCTTCAATGTCGATGTTTTCTCCAATTCACTCGTTACACATAGGACGCCATGTTTGATTGGGTAATCTGCATGACACAAAGCTGACTAAGCCAAGCACTCAAATCTGCGGGAAAGAGAGCAGGACTCAAGATGGCAACGGGGATGAAACCCATCGGGTTTTGCCTTCCCAAACCCATCCCCATGAGAAAATCGTAAACCCGTCCCCGTCCCCGTCACAGTGCGCGGGGCTAGTTTTTCGCCCGTCCCCTAAACCCACGGGGAACCCACGGGGAAATTGACATATTTAAGGAAACATATAACCAACAAAGAATAATATTTCAACAACAAAACGAGCATATTTCAGCAGCATAACTTGAGAAAATTTTAACACAAATCAATAGTAGATGGTTCAACAACTATATGGAGTGTATTTCAGCAGCATAATTTGAGCAAAAAGATCAATGACAACAGCTACAAGGAGCATTTTTCATCACAATACGATACCACATTTCAGCAACATAGATAATCAGATTTCAGCAACAACACAAGAGCATATTTCAGCCATACAATGGTTCAAGGAGATGTCGAATTACACAAGTTCAGCAATAGAATTCTTCAAGCTAGGGTCCTAGGTTTAGGGTTAGGTATTCAGTGGGATTGCCAGGTTTGTCGGGTTTCGGGTTCGGGGACTACCGAAACGGGTGCAAACCCACGAAACGTGTCGGGTTGTATAATGTGCCCAACAACAGCCCCACAGGGATGAAAAGACGCCCATCCCCGTCCCCTAATAGGGTAAAAACCCACGGGGACGCGTGTTTCGGGGCCCCATTGCCATCTTGAAGCAGGACACAACTCAATAGTGAAAACATGTCCAAGAGTACGTGCCATGACATTCTTAATTAGAGAACTAAGGCTTTCCTCCTCTGCATCATTCTGAACTGAGCCCAGATACTTGTGTCTGATAAACCCAACTATTAACCGATGGCGTCGCATCGAAGTTGTTGTGCATACATAGACACGCATGAGATACATCTGCTTCAGCTTGGAAATGTGATATACCTGCCAGTCTGCCACTTTCAGGGGACACAAAGGTGGCTTCAGTCTTCACAACAAGTTTGCTTCCTGTCCTGTACTACTGTACCCAAGAGATACCTTGCATGTGAGGTGCCGGAGATCAAACAGAGCATGTGCTAGACCGAGCACAAGCTTTTCGACTGAGTCTTCACAAAGAACAAACTGATATGGGTGCATGAATGACTCACATCACAATTTCAGGTATCTGTCTGTGAGAAGAAGCGCCTAGAGGTGCCCACCGAAATTGTTCAATCCCTGAAGCTCGAAACCATCGCTGCCCCCTTGACTCCTTGCACATTGTCAACAGCTAGCCATGTTCTCGACATGCCTCATGTTTGCTACGCGGTACGGTATGGCAGCCAGCCAGCCATGAATGATAAGAAAGCAGACCAATGCCTACCAGTTATGACTCTCCGTAATGTGAGTGGTCCAGCGGAAGTACCTTTCTACGAAAATCATAGACATACGGATGGTTGAGGGTGGTTTCAGAATTGAGGCGGGCGGACTGGCGAACCACATGGCCATCCGCCGGCCGGCGGCATACTCCCACCGCGGAGGGAGTCGATTCTGGGCTCTGTCCAGCCCGGAGTCCGATGACTCCGACGGGGTAGACGATGGGGACAGCGGCGGATCAGAGGAGGCGGCGTACTCCCCAACGCCAAGTGATAAGGTATGCGAGGTTCTAGGCGCGGACTACTCGGAGGAGGAGGTGGCCGACATCATTGATGGGATCATGCCGGCGAGCGATCGCGCCTGGGACGGGCTTGGAAAGGCGGACACGGTGGAGGTGCTCCGGCGAGTGGTTCACCGCCGGACGGCCCCGATGGCGATGCGTCCATGGAAGGGACCTCTACCCAAGGTACGTCTTCCGTCCCTTACCCTTGGTGATTTTTTGGGTTCATGGAAGGTCGTAAAGGATCGTCGGAGGCAGTCTAGGCCGGCGGCGGCTGCATCGCCGGTGAGAGACAGCGATGGGATCCAGGAGATGCGGAATGCTCGTTTGAAATCGTTATTGGGCCACTACGGGCCTGTTTTGACTGAGGTGGGCCTGGGCGCATTGGATACTAGGCAAGTGGCCCAGTTTGCGTCCCAGGTCACCGATACAAACACCACGATCGAGATCGTTCGTTTTGTTCGTACGAGGAGGAGCAGCACGTTCGGTCTGTATCTTCTGATTGGCCTAGGGCTCTGGCGGCAGCTACGCCAGGCTTCCCTTCGCTTGGGGTCGGCCGCGCTAGACGGATAGCTCTAGCAGGATCTGGTCCGGCGCGGGGAGACTCGGGCATGGCCGGGCGAGGCGTGCAGCCGTCGGCGCCTGCCAAGCACCAGCCGGCGCATGACACCTCGATGCAGCAAGAGGGGCAGACCGCTGACCCTATGGCTGGGCGGGGCGGTTCCACCTTGGCAGGGCGAGGCGGAGCTCTAGGCGCCGGGCGCCCGGCAGCTCAAGTTGCTGGCCGCGGCGCTGCCCATGGTGCTGGGCGAGGGGGAGCACATGGCTCTGGACGGGGCGGTGGCCCAGGTCGTGATGGTTTTGGTGGTGCCAATGCAAGATATAATCACTATGGACAGTGGGGTGACGACGGTTATGACGTGTACGGCGAGGGTCTGCACCGTGGTTCTTCTTCGGGCAGTGGTGGTGCCTCCGGTTGGAACAATGGTCATGGACCGGGGCGCGGATTCCAAGGACCTCCTGGAAACTTCGTCGAGGGGGTTGCCGGACCAACGAACCGATACAACCGAGGTGCTCATCGAGGTTTTCGTGGCGGGCGAGGAGGAGGGCGTTGCCAGCCCCCACCGAGGCCTCCTCCCTTGCCAGTCGAGCCTGCTGATCCGACTGTTGTTGCCAATGCCACGCCTGCTGTCACAGGGCAATCTCCAGCTCTTCCCGAGGCAGCGGCTGAAGCGGTTCGGGCTTTGGCTGCTGTCAGTGTTCCGGTGACCAGTACTGGAGTTGCTATGGTCGCAGACGAGGCTGCTGATAAGGGTCTCGATAAGCGCAATGGGGAGAAGCTTTCTAAGTGGGTTATTAAGAAGAAGAAGCTACCGTGTTATAGATGTGGAGAGCCATGACATTTTGTGGCACAGTGTACTACAGAACTGTACGACTACTGCTGTAGATCGCAGCATAAGTCTGGTGATTGCCCACTTCTTTCTGGCCCCAAGCCAGTGGTAACTATCTATGGGGTGTGCTGTCAAGAGCTTATGTTTTTCGAGTCCCCTGCTGTGGTACCTTCGACGTATGTGCATGAGAGCTCCTTTCCTGCGATAGTCAAGGTTACTAATGGGAGTGTATCTGAGGCACAGATTGTGCGACAGCTGCAGGATCTTGTTCCAGGAAATCACAAGTGGTATCTTGTTAGGTTGGAAGGCCAGACTTATAAGGTTGACTTTCCCACTAAGGAGGATCAGCTATTTATGCTCAAATGGGGCATGTGCAGAGTGCCTAGTACAAGTGTTGTCCTTATGTTTGATGAATGGAAGGAGAAGGATCCTGTGTGCACACCTCTGGAGAAGGTATGGGTTCGCTTTTATGGTGCGCCACGCAAACATATCAATCACTTCCTGGTTGCTTGGAGTTTGGGTTTGCTCATTGGTAAGACGGAACAGGTGGATATGCCTTTCACTAGGGCGCATGGTGCAGCGAGATTGCTTGTCAGTGTTGTCAGCCTGGAGTTTGTTCCGGATGTTGTCAAGTGGACACATGCCGGAGTTACATATGTTCTGGAGCTCGAGATTGAGGATACACCGATCCCTCAGGAGGGCGAGGGGGAGAACATCGTGGATATGGACACGACTGAGGGTGATGGGGCTTCTGGTAATCAGAGTAAGACGGCTGAGAGTTCGCAGCGGGAGATGGCTAAGGGGCCGCAACCGCAGTCGGACAAGATGACTAGGTCGGATTCTGGACCGACTATATCCACGACACCATCCAACGCTCTTCGTTTTGGGACTTTTGATGCACATTCGGCGCCGAGTCGCCTCTGGAGCAATCGGGTGGAGATGGATGAGCCGGTAGAGTCTGAGTTACCACCGCTACTCCCTTCTGTTGATGCTGGACTCCGATCTTCTGTGTCAGCCAGTGTGGTGGACATGACTCTTAGGCCTGAGAGGGACGGTTCGAGCAGGTGTGGGTAGGAGGCCCCCGCCCGATCGTGTCCGACGGCTAGTTCGAGAAGGGGGTGCGGGCAGGTGGCCTCTACTTCCATCCCACTCAGGTCGTCCATGGAGGGGGCGGCCTTCGCTCAGGCTCTCGCTGGGGCGGCTCAGGCGTAGGTCCAGGACGGTGATATCGGGACAGGGCCGCGGGCTTCCCCGAGCTCTGTGCAGGTGTGCAGTGGAGGTGCGGCGGCGGTATTGAGGACTCAGGCATCCCCGTCGGTCGGGGCAGCGCCTATGAGCCCGGTGGGGGGTACGGCAGGTGGCCTTACCTCTAGCGGGTTTTCCCATGACGACGTCATCGCTTATGGAGGGATTCCGGACCCTGTTTCTGTTGGTCGACAGATGAGCTGTCACATACAGGACCAGCCAGATATTGATGATATGCAGCTTCGATGTGCCAAGCGGGCGGCCAAGCTTCATGATCTTCAGACCACTACCGGTATGTCAGTTAATATAAACAATTCTATTCTGCATTTTTCTAATGAAGATATCATTGATAAAGCCACGCAGTTGGAGGTATCTCTCGGTAGGACTGACAGAGAGGTAGCTAGTTCCGTTAAAGATATTTTGGACCTCGAGGCAGATCGGGCTTTAGAGGTGATTAGGAACTTGGCGGCCATTCAACCTTTGAATAATTCTGAGGTTGCTTATCTGGGAGTTAATGTGCTTGATAGCTTCTGTGCGGACCTTGAACCCTCTCGCCTGGAGACTGAGGAGGAGGAGGATGTGTCTTCTCCGAGGCTTTATAGGGGAGGTTCGTCCCAGGAGGAAGCGGATGGGGAGGTTGGTAGCGAGGTCAGGATAGAAGATCAAAAGAAACCGAAACGTAAGTGGAAGCGTAAGATTTACCCCACGTCGGCCGTACACAGAAGTGCTAGAATTCGAACATCTAAAAAATTTCATGATGAAATATGAAAGGAATCTTTTGGAATAGCAGAGGTCTTAAAGACTTGGATAAAAGAAGGTTTCTCGCAGAGGCGTCTATTGATTATAAATTATATTTCATAGCCCTTTCCGAAACTGGACGGGACAACTTTACCCCACAGTTTCTTAGCACGTTGTCGGGAGGGGGGAATTTGACTGGCAATGTTTACCACCAAGAGGAAGATCCGGTGGGATTTTACTTGGGGTTAAGTGCGAATCTATGGAAGTGCGGAATGTGGTAATGGGTGACTTCGCGGTTAAATTTAGGGTTCGGTCAAAGGTAGATGGTTTTGATTGGGCTCTGGTGGCGGTCTATGGGGTCGCGCAGCCGGAATTGAAGCCAGAGTTTCTGGCTAATTTAGTCCGCATCTGTGGGAACGAGCAGTTCCCGATCCTGGTTGGAGGAGACTTTAATATTATTCGTCGGCGGGAGGAAAAAAACAATGATAACTTTGATGGCAGATGGTCGTTTATGTTTAATACTATTATCGAAAGCCTGGACCTTCGTGAGATTGAGCTTTCTGGGCGGAAGTTCACATGGGCCAATAATCTACCGATCCCGACGTTTGAGAAGTTGGATCGGGTTCTTGCGAGTGTTGAATGGGAACAGAAGTTTCCCCTAGTGACGGTTCAAGCACTCTCTCGTGGAATCTCGGATCACACCCCATTATTAGTGGATTCGGGAGAGGCAACGCATATAGGTAACAAACGCCCTTTCTCTTTTGAAACTGCGTGGTTTGAACGAGAAGGGTTCTTGGATCTGGTGGCAAGAGAATGGGCGAAAGATGTAGGAGAACGTTCCAACATCGATCGTTGGCAAAATAAAGTTAGACACTTGAGACAGTTCCTCAGGGGAAGGGCAAAGCATACTCAGGGGATATATAAGGCTGAAAAGAAAAGGCTCCTTTTACTTATCCAAGCCCTCGACATTAAAGCTGAGAGTGCTATCTTAGATGCTAGTGAGCTGGAAACTAAGAGGGCAGCTGAGTTAAGACTAAAAGAGTTGCTACGTGAGGAGGAGTTGAAGTGGGCTTTGCGGGATGAAGTGCGTAAACTCGTCCAGGGAGATGATAACACACAATTCTTTCACATGATTGCGAACGACAAACATCGAAAGAAGAAAATCTTTCAACTAGAGCAAGATGAAGGTACGATTGTGGGTCAGGAAAGCCTAAAGATATACATTACCAACTACTATAAACAGTTGTTCGGACCACCTGAGGATAATTTTGTCTCCTTGAACGAATCGAGGGTAGACGATGTACCTCAGCTTGTCAATGAGGAGAACGAGATATTGACTGCTCCTTTTTCGGAGAAAGAGGTGTTTGAAGCTATTTCCCAAATGAAAAATAACAAAGCTCCGGGTCCGGATGGCTTCCCGGCGGAGTTCTATAAAAAGTGCTGGCACATCATTAAGGGAGACTTGCTTCCGATGTTTCAGGACTTCTTCTTGGGACAATTGCAGGTGTTTCACTTAAATTTTGGAACGATCACGTTGCTTCCAAAGAAAACAGAGGCTGTTAGAATTGAGCAGTTCAGGCCGATCTGTCTTCTTAATGTTAGCTTTAAGATTTTCACCAAAGTTGGGACTAACAGACTCACACAAATTGCACACTCAGTGGTGCATCCTTCCCAATCTGCGTTCATGCCAGATAGAAACATCCTAGAAGGGGTGGTGGTACTGCATGAAACGCTGCATAAAATCCATACAAAAAAACTTGACGGGGTGGTTTTTAAAGTGGATTTTGAGAAAGCGTATGACAAGGTGAAATGACCTTTCCTGCAGCAGGCATTGCGTATGAAAGGATTCGATCAAGCCTGGAAAGACCAGGTCGACTCTTTAATGCAAAAAGGAAGCATTGGAATAAGGGTTAATGATGAAATAGGGCATTACTTTCAAACGCATAAAGGTCTGCAACAGGGAGATCCGATGTCACCAATCCTTTTCAACATTGTCATAGATATGTTGACAATTCTCATAGCGAGGGCAAAGGAGGCTGGGCAGGTAGGGGGCCTGGTTCCGCATTTAGTAGATGGTGGCCTATCCATCTTACAGTATGCAGACGATACTATCATATTTATGGAGCATGATTTGGCCAAAGCTAGGAACATGAAACTAGTGCTATGCTTGTTCGAACAATTGTCGGGGTTAAAGATCAACTTCCACAAAAGTGAACTGTTCTGCTTTGAAAGAGCTAAATAAGAACAACAAGCTTACAAAGAATTGTTTGGCTGCGATTTGGGGTCTCTACCCTTCACATATCTAGGCATACCGATTCACCATCGTAAGCTCACTAACAAGGAATGGAAGAGTATTGAGGATCGATTTGAGAAAAAACTAAGCTGCTGGAAGGGCAAGCTTATGTCATACGGAGGACGATTGATTCTTATTAATTCGGTCCTTACCAGTATGCCTATGTTTTTACTGTCTTTTTTCGAAGTTCCGGTTGGAGTACGGAAAAGGCTAGACTTTTATCGATCAAGGTTCTTCTGGCAGAGTGATGACTCCAAACGAAAATATAGACTTGCTAAGTGGGACATCATTTGCAGACCGAAAGACCAAGGGGGTCTTGGTATTGAAAACTTAGAGGTAAAGAATCGATGCTTACTTAGTAAATGGTTATACAAGTTATCCTGTGGGTCGAATGCCACCTGGGCATGGATTCTTCATAATAAGTACCTTCAAACCAAAACCTTGTCCCAGGTGACGATGAGACCGACTGATTCGTCTTTTTGGAGGGGACTTATGCGAGTGAAATCCACCTTTTTCAATAGGGTGAGATTCATAATTGGAGATGGTACTTCCACTAGATTTTGGGAGGATACATGGCTAGGGGAGACACCCCTGGCACTTCAATATCCATCGCTCTATAATATTGTTCAACGAAGAGATGCTTATGTTGCAACGGTATTACATTCAACCCCGCTTAATATCCAGTTTAGAAGGACTTTAGTGGGAAACCGGTGGGAAGCTTGGCTACATCTTGTGAGACGACTGATGGATGTCCAACTTTCCCAACGTCCAGATCAGCTGAGCTGGAAACTAACTCAGAATGGGGTGTTCTCAGTGAAATCTATGTATCTGGATGTTATTAACACTAGTGTGATTCCTAGCTCGAAACATGTGTGGAAAATAAAAGTACCTCTAAAAATCGAAGTGTTTATGTGGTTTGTACATAAACGAGTCATTCTAACTAAGGATAATTTGGCAAAACGGAACTAGACTGGGTCTAAAAGATGTAGTTTTTGTGATAGTGATGAATCTATTAGACACATCTTCCTTGATTGCCCTATGGCCAAGATCCTATGGAGGTCGGTACAGATAGCCTTTAATATCAACCCCCCGGTTTCCATTCACTTGCTTTTTGGGACGTGGTTGCATGGGATTGATGTAGTAACAGCGAGACATATCCGAGTGGGAGTATGTGCTTTACTATGGGCTATATGGAATTGCAGGAATGATTTGGTTTTTAACAGAACAACAAATATTCACTTCTTGCAGGTTATTTTCAGGACCACTACTCTTCTCCGTATGTGGTCGCTACTCACTCAGACGGAGGCCAGGGAGCATTTGGTTACTGCGTCTATCCGCTGGGAGACGGTAGCACGGGATATCTACAACCGGTTTGGCTGGCGGTCATGTAATAGGATAGGTGTTTAGTAGCTTATCTATCTCTTGCATGCCGGTTGTGGCGGATCTTTTCAATTTCATATCTGGATTTTGTAAGACTTTTTGTTGGATCGTTTGATCTTTAATAAGATGGCCGTATGCATCATTTTGATGCAGAGGCCGGGGCCCAAGCCCCGTTTCGAAAAAGAAAAAAACCAGTTATGACTATAGGCTCCGGCATACTCAAATTATTTGGACCCACCGCAACCTCATCCAGACTAATCATATGCTGCAGCACTGCATGCGCTGATCCCATGGCCTTGTCCCTTGCCAAATTTTCTCAATCATAGCTCCACTTCACCGGCACGATATCCTTCCCCTCGCCACCTTGCCTATAAATTCAGTAAGCTGCTGGCTCAATATCATCACTTCATCAGCTCATCCATCAACTAAGAGTTGCAACAAGCTCACTCCTTCAAGTTCTCACAAAGATCGAGAGCCAACCATGGCCTCTGCCAAGAGACTTGCTCAACTGGCAAAGAAGTGGCAAAGGGTGGAAGCACTTGGGAGGAAGAGGCTCACGGTGTCAGCCAAAGAAGATCAAGACTTCTGCAGTTCTGTACCAGCCAAGGGCCATTGTGTCATGTACACTGCCGACGGGAGGCGTTTCGAGGTGCCCTTGGCGCACCTCAGCACCACGGTCTTCGGCGAGCTCCTGAGGATGTCTCAGGAGGAGTTTGGCTTTGCTAACGAAGGCAAGATCACACTGCCTTGTGATGCCGGAGTGATGGAGTATGTCATGTGCTTGCTCAGGAGAAACGCCCCCGCCGAGGTCAAGAGTGCATTGCTGAGCTCTATGGTGATGTCTTGCCACTACACTGGCTGGGCGATGCCTATTGTTGGAGCCAGCCAACAAATTTGCTGTTTGTAGCTTTTGAAGAACATGCATTCAGGACCCTGATGTTGTCTTCTGTTTTGTGTAGTTTACCTGGGTTGGGTACTATAAGATAGTTAGACAGCAGACAATAGGAGCAGGAAAATTGTATGTACAACAATCTGATCATCAATGCAATAAATCAGCATTACGGCCACCAGCAGAATACATTCTTCTCTTAATTGCATTTCAGTTGTATCTTGCTCCACAGAGAAAACACAACAAGTTTCCATACAATCTATTGTCTAAGCCAGGATATTAAAATTATTAAAAGGTTGTGAATTTGTGAAATGACCAGGTGGTACAGGAGCCATTCTAATTATGAATTCTCTGGAACATTATTGCAATGCCATCAATCCAATAAGAAATGAAGTATGATAAGAATCACAGGATGGAATAGAAAGCAGGGTTTACTCCACATGTTTTAATGGGTATAAGGGAGACTTTTATTATTGGGGTAAAAGCAAGTGACGGTTAACTGTTACTGAAAAATTGAATGTCCTACCCACAAATTTTACAGAAGGTAGTGTCGGTGCAAGATATAGTAGATGCCAGTCATTCAGTTCATGCATGAAGCAAAGGGATGGCTTCCACATGCAATGCTACAAGTCAGGCAGGCCATCAACAAGACTGAGTTATGACAATGTTCAGAGAGTTGTGTGTGTTACGTTAACTAACACTGTCCCTTTCACACCTAATAAAAATGTTAAGAACACGCTAAATTACTAATCCAACTAAGTCAGGTTTCTCATCTGCTAAACTAAAGGAAGACTATTGGCAACGGAACATGCTGGCTAGATTTTCCTATCGCAATCTGAAGCCTTGTCTGCCAATATATCATTGCACCATAGCTAAGAAACTGACGCTCATGCGTTGAACCCAGTTTGCATGGGGTCCTCGTGATGCTAATCCAGTAAACATGTCAGTGGCGGTGCCTGGTGATGTAGTCGGCACGCACCGAACAATTGGCTCAAATCAATATACAATCTCAATAACATTGCCCTGACCTGCTTACGACGTTGCACGTACTAGACTCATGGCGTTGTACCCTTTACGAAATATCAATGACACTTGACAGTGTCCAACTTCTCCTCGGGCTCTAGATATAAAATCTTGTTTCAGTGGCCTCCAAACAGCACCGCTTCAGCACAAACAAAACATTGCAACTCAAGTAGAGTCTCTGTGCGAGATGCGGAAACGTCTTAGCCTCGGTGTGAGGGGACGTGTTGCATGTTATAGGCAGGGGCGCATATCCCTGATAGCGCATACATGGTTGAGATATTCTAGGAGACTTGAGGGACAAGAGATAGAAAGATAAGATAGAGATTACAAGGTATAAGAAGATATCTGAACTACCTATCTAATCTATCTCTATCCTAGCTGCGGCAGCATAAGGCTGTTTAACACCCTCCCTTAATCACAACTTCATCAAGTTGAGATTATGTTTGAAGTCTTCAAAACTTCTTGTAGGCAATGGCTTTGTGAATCCATCTGCAATTTGATCTCTGGAGTGTACAAACCGAATCTGAAGTTGCTTCTTGGCAACCCTTTCTCTCACAAAGTGAAAATCTATCTCAATATGCTTTGTTCTGGCATGAAACACTGGATTGGCATATAAATATGTGGCACCCAAGTTATCACACCATAAACAGGGAACTTGACTACTCTTGACACCAAGTTCTTTTAACATGGATTGTACCCATATGATCTCTGCTGTGGCATTTGCTAGTGCTTTATACTCTGCCTCTGTACTAGATCTGGAAACAGTAGCTTGTTTTCTTGCACACCAGGATATTAAGTTTGGGCCAAAGAAAATTGCAAAGCCACCAGTGGACCTTCTATCATCCAAGCAACCAGCCCAGTCAGAGTCTGAGAAAGCACTTACAAGTGTAGAGGATGACTTGCTGAAATTCAGACCAATATTGACAGTATTCTTGACATAGCGAACAATACGTTTAGCAGCAGTCCAGTGAACCGAGGTGGGTGCATGGAGAAACTGACAGACTTTGTTGACAGCAAATGAAATATCAGGCCTAGTGAGTGTGAGATATTGAAGTGCACCCACTAAACTTCTATACTTTGTGCTATCATCTTGACTCAAAGGCTGTCCTTCTGTGAGAGATATTTTTTTCTGAATTTGACATAGGAGTTGGTGAGGGCTTACAGCCTTGTAGTCCTGCCTTCTTTACCAGATCTGCTGCATATTTTTCCTGAGAAAGATGGAGTCCATCCTCATGCTTCTTCACTTTAATCCCTAGGAAATAATGCAGATCTCCAAGATCCTTGAGGGCAAACTCTGAGCTGAGATCTTTCAAGAGCCCTGTGACAGCCTCATCTGATGAACTTGTGACAATTATATCATCAACATATATGAGTACAAACATGCATGTGTTGTGCTTGTTGTATATAAACAGTGAGGTGTCAGACTTAGAAGGAACAAAACCAAGCTGTTGCATCTTGTGACTGAGACGTGAATACCATGCACGTGGGGCTTGCTTCAACCCATACAGTGATTTGTCAAGTTTGCAAATGTATGAAGGAACATTTTTGTTCACAAACCCAGGAGGTTGCTTCATGTACACCTCTTCTTCCAGAACACCATGGAGAAACGCGTTCTGTACATCTAGTTGCCTGAGACTCCAGCCCCTGGAAACAGCAATAGACAAAACAAGGCGAATAGTGGCAGCTTTTACAACAGGACTAAACATGTCCTCGTAGTCTATGCCATACCATTGTTTGAATCCTTTTGCAACCAATCTAGCTTTGTACCGATCAATGGTTCCATCTGACTTTCTCTTAATTCTAAAGACCCACTTGCAGTCGATAAGATTTTTACCTTGCTGCGGAGGGACCAGATGCCATGTTTTGTTCTTCTGTAGTGCCACAAATTCTTCATTCATGGCCTTTTTCCATTTTTCATCATGCAAAGCTTCCTCAAAACTGTGACGTTCACCAGGTTCACCTGTAGAACATACCATGCCATATTTTGTAATGTGCTTGTAATTTACCGGTTTTGTTACCCCTCTTTGTAGTCGTGTGCGACGTGGCGATGTTGTATCTGCTGTTTCTGCCGCAGAAAATCCCGTGGCAGATGGTGACGCCGTAGAATCCACCTGCGCCGGATCCTCTGTGGCAGCGGATGAGGTCGTGGGCGAAGCCACAGGCGTCTCAGCCAGCACAGAAGATCCCGCCCGACACACCTCATCATTCGCGCGGGATGGCATGGGTGCCGTATCAGCACGGGATCCTGCGCCGGTCGGACCTGCGGCTGTCGGATGGCGTGTGTCCCGTCGCTGGTAGCAGACCGGCTGGGCCAGGAACCGCGCCGCTGAGGACCCAGTGGCGCCACGCCACCTGTCGTCTCCTGGTTTGCGCGGGGCAGAGGAGGCGTGTCCCCCAACCACGACGCGCCGCGTGGCCGTCTCGACGTCGCTTTCAGTGCGCGTCGGCTCGCGCCCGACCGCACCTGATGCTGGCATGGAGTCGGAGGTGGATTCGCCTGGCCCATCTGCCTCGTCTGAGCACGCCGATCCCGAGGGCGATGTTGTGCCTGGCGGGACGGATCCCGAGGGGGATTTGCTCCCTTCGCCACTACAAGAAATATGTCAACTTATGCCCTTCTGTTAGTGACCCTGGAAGAATTGGGCATAGATCTATGACCATTTCAGACCAATTGGTCAAAAGCTGTTCGGGGGGCACCAAACCCTAAACTATAACGACCATTTTGGTAAGAAAGGTCATAATTTCCTTACACGAAATGGTCATAAAGCAGATAGTACTAGTTCACTACCTTATTTCTAGCTGATCATGACCAATATAGATGGTCATAACCTTGTAAATTGTGGTGGGTTGCTACGACTAGGCGCCACCTCATTAGTTTTGACTATGTGTCATGTCCATGTGGTAGTTTTGGCCCTAGGTTGTGAAGCAACCTATATTTCTGTCATTCCCAAAATTCCCCAAAAAATCTCATAAATTCTTTGGGTCATATCTTCGTCAAATATGTAAAAGACCTTCCTTGCCTAGTTCAAAAATAATTCAAAAATATTCATTTTCCTATTCTGTTCAAAAAAACACTTTGTGAAGGAAGTACCACTTTGGCATGTCCAAATGGTATCCATTTTCTACAGTGCTTTCCTATGCCCAAATAACTATCCTCCACCAAATGCCAGCTCAATCCATTCATTATTTTGAGCACAGCTTCAACATTTGTATTTATGTCCAGTGTGGTACTTTGCAAAGCAAGTACCACCTAGACTCCTCCTTTTGAGCTGAAAATTTGTGAAGACGGTCTTCTTAGTAACTGATCATCCTCAACCAAAACTCAAGCCTATTATCCATGTGCATTTCCCGTACCGCTAATCAAACACTTGGCTGCTAATTCATGTTTGAGCATCGATCGGTCTCCTCGTGAGAATCTTATGTTGTAATTTTCTTCCTAGCACCTACCTGGGGAGTGCCCAACCCACTAGACATGCCTAGGCCTCCCAGAACACATGGCAATGCCACAGTCACGTGGTGACCACGCGGCGGGCATGCGAGTTTACGCGCTCTGGAGTTGGGGCCCTCGACCACCGCCCAAACCTTGACGTATCGCCACCAAACCATGTATTTATAATTAAATAGGTACTTATGTAACTAGAAATGATTTTTGGAAAAAATAAATAGCAAACTATGTGGGAGCTGCAGTTCAAATTTGACCCGCTTCCAGCTAAATCGGCGGAAATTTGTCTTTTTCACGAGAGGTGGATCAAAACTTTTTACACCCAACCATTTTGTCAATTGTGCATTAAATATGTCCTAGTATTTTAGAAAATTGATTTGGTCCAATTTTGCAACAATTATTTGGGAGGTCCTTCACAAAAAAACCTCCTTTTGGGCACTCGAAAAATGGAAAATTAATTTTTCGTCCAAAGAAAGTGAAAACTCCCTTAGGCAACATTGTTTGCCATTCCAAGATGCACCCTTGTGCAGAATATGAGATCATTTGATCAAACTATGCCATGAATGTGGCCATAGGATTGATCATTTGACTTGAAAGCCATGAATCTTCACGCATGATAGCTCATTTCTGAGAACACTTTTTTAAAAGAATGGCCGTATTACAAGTTTTTTTTTCTGTAACATGGTCATATATAATGACACAATGCGAAGGTTTTCCTACTTTTTGATTTTTTTTGAATTTTTTATGCCCGTTTCAAAATGCGGTCAAAACGGCGGGAATGACCGTTCCTAGCTAGTGGTTGAATCTTGGTATTTTTTTGGTGTTTCTCTGATTAAATAGATACTTATGTACCTAGAAATGATTTTTGTAAAAAATAAAGAGCAAACTACAAGGCAGCTACAGTTCAAATTTGGCCCACTTCCAGCTGAATCGGCGGAAATTTGTCTTTTTCACGAGAGGTGGATCAAAACTTTTTTACACCCAACCATTTTGTCAATTGTGCATTAAATATGTCCTACTCCCTCCGTTCGGAATTACTTGTCTCAGAAATAGATGTATCTAAAACTAAAATATGTCTAGATACATCCATTTCTACGACAAGTAATTCCGAACGGAGGGAGTAGTATTTTAGAAAATTGATTTGGTCCAATTTTGCAACAATTATTTGGGAGGTCCTTCACAAAAAAAACCTGTAGGACACACAAAATATGGCCCTGTAGGACACGTTTCTTCACTGTTTTGACTCCCGTTTTCTTCTCTGCTTTCTCCTGCATCATCATCATGCTCATACGTGGTATTAAGAGGGTCAGTTAACAGTTGATCATTACAGTTATCACCCCCGTGATCAAAACTCGTGAGATGAGAAGGAAGAAGCAGAATTTCTTTGCGGAGAAGTGCACCAGCATTGGGGTGTAGTTGAGCAAAGGGAAACTTTGTCTCGTCAAACACGACATCCCGGGAAATGTATACACGACCAGAGGAGACATGGAGACATTTTACACCCTTGTGTTGAGCACTATACCCTAGGAAGACACACTGTTTTGAGCGAAACATTAATTTGCGATTGTTCTATGGACGAAGATTGGGCCAACACGCACACCCAAAAACACGAAGAGACTTGTAGTCGGGTTTTGTGTGAAGAAGTCGTTCCATGGGAGTTTCGTTGTTTATGACACGACTAGGAAGCATATTTATAATGTGAACAGCTGTGAGAAACGCTTCATCCCAAAACTTAAGGGGCATAGAAGCACCGGCTAGGAGGGCAAGACCCACCTCAACTATGTGACGGTGCTTGCGCTCGGCAGAGCCGTTTTGTTGGTGCGCATGAGGACAGGAAACATGATGAGAGATGCCACGAGCTTGGAAGAAGGAATTCAACTTTTCATATTCCCCTCCCCAATCAGATTGAACCGCAAGGATTTTGCGATCAAATTTCTGTTCTACAAGTGCTTGGAAATTTTGAAAGCATTGAAAGACTTCGGATCATTTCTTAAGTAGATAGATCCAAGAGAACTTGCTATAGTCATCAATGAAGCTAACGTAATATGTGTGTCTACCAACTGAGCTAGGGGCAGGACCCCAAACATCTGAGAAGATTAGCTGAAGTGGTTGAGTAGAAACACTAGTAGAAACAGGATAAGGCAATTGATGACTTTTTGCTCTTTGGCATGAATCACAAATAGTTCCAACATGAGGCTCACCAACAAACGGGAGCTTATTTTTCCTAAGCAAGCGTTCAACTAAAGTAAATGAAGCATGTCCTAGACGATCGTGCCACCATGTTGAAGAGATCTTGGCAACACCATAGGCTTGTTTATTATGTCTTCTAAACTCCGGAAGGAACGGGTAGAGTCCTCGAACGCATCTACCTCGATAGAGGGTTTTCCTCGTGGCCAGATCCTTGATCAAGAAGAAAAAAGGATGAAATTCAATGAAGACATGGTTGTCAAGGGTAATTCTATGAACAGAAAGGAGGTTTTGTGGGCACTAGGGACATGTAGAATTTTTTTAAGATGAATCTTACGATGAGGGGTGTGTATAACAGAATGACCAATGTTACTGATGCTCATACCTGCACCATCGGCGGTGTGAATTTGATCCTTGCCGTGGTACTTCTCATGGAGGGTCACCTTCTCGAGTTCTCCAGTGAGGTGATTGGTAGCGCCGCTGTCGAGGTACCAGTTGGTGTCGACACCGTAGGATCCATCCGCCGCCGCAGCGATTTTGTCATCATCTTGAGAGTCATCCTCGTCTTCATCATATCGGTACCAGCAGTCCTTGGCGGTGTGGCCTAGTTTGCCACAAATCTGACAGCGTGGGGCGTCCGGACGGGTTCGGCCAGATCCGCCACCGCGGCGACCCCGGTTGCCACGAGCGCCACCGCCACTGGTTCCACCATTGTTGCCGGTCCTGGCACCACCAGCCCTGCCCTTGCCACGACCACGATAGCGAGAGCCGCCGCCACGGCCGCGGGCAGCAAGGTTGGCAGAGGACTTGAAGCCACCGCCGCTGGAGTTCTGGAAGTGCACCATGCGCTGGTCGAAGTTGCTGAGCATGGAGAAGAGCTCGTCGAGGGAGGCAGGGCTGACGCGGGCGTCGAGGGCGGAGACGAGGGGCTGATACTCCTGGTCCAGCCCGTGGAGGATGTACGAGATCAGCTCGTCGTCCTGGATGGGTTTTCCAGCCGCCGCAAGTTCATCCGCGAGACCGCGCATGGTGGCGAAGTACGCGGCGACGGACTGGTTGCCCTTATGCGCGTTGATGAGCGAGGTATGGATGTTGTTGACGCGGCTCAGCGACTGCGACGAGTACATGCCCGCCAGCGTCGTCCAGAGCACGTGTGCTGTGGTGACCGTGGTCACTGTGACGAGCACCTCTTTGGAGAGGTTGCTCAGCAGGTAGCCAAGCACCTGCTGGTCCTCCCGGACCCAGATGGGGTAGAGAGGGTTGGGCACAAGCGTGTCCTTGCCGTCCTTGTCCTTGGCGGCTTGAAGCTTGTTCGGCTCCGGCGAGGTGCCATCAACATACTGGAAGACACCGGCGCCACGAAGTTGTGGTGTGATCTGTGTGCGCCATAGCACGTAATTCGTGCGGGAGAGTTTCTCGATCACCTGCCCACTGAGGCTAGGGTGAGATGCGCCGGAGGAGGAAGACATGTTTCTTGTGGTGCGACTGGAATCAAAAGGGAAAACTAGATGGGAAGAAGAATGGCTCTGATTACCATGTGCGAGATGTGGAAACGTCTTAGCCTCGGTGTGAGGGGACGTGTTGCATGTTATAGGCAGGGGCGCAGATCCCTGATAGCGCATACATGGTTGAGATATTCTAGGAAACTTGAGGGACAAGAGATAGAAAGATAAGATAGAGATTACAAGGGATAAGAAGATATCTGAACTACCTATCTAATCTATCTCTATCCTAGGTGCGGCAGCATAAGGCTATTTAACAGTCTCCAGTTTCCACCTTCCAGAAGGACCGAACATGGTCAGTGCCACTGCCAAGAGAATTTCTCAACTAGCCAAGAAGTGGCAAAGGGTAGCATCCCTCAGGAGGAAGCGGCTTACCATGACGGAGAAAAAAGAAGCCGAAGGGTGCTCAATGGAAGTGGAGGCAAGGGCCACTGTGTCATGTACACAACTGACGGGAGGCGGTTTGAGGTGCCATTGGCGTACCTTGGCACGACGATCTTCAGAGAGCTCCTCGATATGTCTCAGAAGTTTGGTTTTGTAAGCGGTGATGGCAGAATCACGTTGCCCTGTGATGTCAGGGTGATGCAATATACTCCCTCCGTAATTTAATATAAGAGCGTTTATATCACTACTTTAGTTATTTAAATGCTCTTATATTAGCTTACAGAGGTAGTACATTATATGCTTGCTTGGAAGAAATGCTTCGGTGGAGGTTGAGCAGGCATTCTTGTGCTCCATGATGATGTCATGCCACTACACAAGCTGTGTACCACCATCTCTGGGTGTTAACTAACAAACGAGTGTGGTTTTCTGTAGCTCAGGCTACATGGAACCTCTTATCCTCAACCCTTCGGCTTTGCTTTGAGATCCGTACTCTTCAACTAACTTACAGCATGAAGATTTCTCTTTTTTGTTTCTCTCAAACGACACATCATATGAACTTCAAACTTTGCAGATCGAACAAACAGTAGAACATCAATGTGTGAAAAAACTTTCAGATTTTTTGGACCGATATAAATATAGAAAATGGCATTTTCTTTGACTAAAAATATTATTTTAAGTATTTAAAATGCATGAAAAAATCTGAAAGTATTTTTCCCACATTGATGTTCTAATGTTTGTTCGGTCTGCAAATTTTGAAGTTCATATGTTGTCTCGTTTGAGAGAAACAAAAAAGACAAATGCATTCGCACGGATCGCGATGCAGAATTCGATGGTGAAGATAAGGGGTACCACGTAGCCTGAGCTACAAAGAAACTTTGTGCTAACAAATGGTTGTTTATGGCTCCTAATTCTTACCAGTTTAGTGCCTGACTGTAAATTAGTTTGACATAGATAGAAGGACAAACGTAAATTCTCTTCATATTTAAATTGGAGTCTTCGGCATTCTTTCTGTTGACACTTGAAAAAATGCTATGTAAAGTCTTCTCAATCTTGCAAGGCTGTAATCAATCTAGCAGGAACCTTTTCTTATAGAAAATGATCTAGAAGAAACCTAGCAACCGGGAATTTACAGCCATAATTTTGTCAAATATTTTGCACAACAGTAATGATGTTCAAATACACGGCTTATGTAATTTCTGGGCAATGTCTACAGAACAGAAGAACAAAAGCATGTAACAGAGGGATGTATAATATCTTAATTTGTTCAGAGATTCGCTTGCTTTGCTACCTACTCCTACCGAGTAGAGGGTTTATTCTGGTTTGGGATTCTCAGGAGTGTGGCGAGCCGAGGAGGAAAGATCTAGAATTGAACACTTCCGGCGGCGCGTCCATTTCCTAGGCGACAAACCGCCATTTCTACCTCTAAGGCTCTAAGCTACTAACTAGAATAGTAACTGCTCAACCCACCTCCATATGGGACACGCAATCTCAATCCCATGGTTCTAGTTAGAGGTAGGAACAGCAGATTGGTGATTGTTCATCTAACCTCCACATCTCCATGCCCTCCGCTGCACTGTCACCCAATTCAGCCACCGTCTGGCCATTTCCATCCTCTCCTTTTAGCTACTGCTTCCTGCCCCCGCAAATCATGACCATGAAAACTCATGGTTTATTTCTAGTTTCTTCAGTGCTCTATATGAACTATGATAAAGGATGTGTCAAATAATCCAATTTCTCCCAGAAAGTTGAGACCCTTTTGTATCATTTCCACTGATAATCGATCTTACATAAAACTGCATAGAGATCCTCTCGGCCCTAAGTCCTAACCAAGAAACTATTTCGAAAGCTAAGCTAGTAGCTAAGTACAAAGAGCAAATTGATGGAATGGAGCCATGCAGCTAGCATTGTAGCTGTGGCAGTGCCTAGAAATGGAGCTCAAGAATGCCTTCTCGACCTCCTCAGAGGCCTCTCTCCGGACAAGGCACAAGACGTACTCCATCACCGTGGAGTCACAGGGAAGTGTGATCCTGCCTCCCTCGCTGCCGCTTGCGAAGCCAAACTCCTCCTCTGACATCCTCAGGAGCTCGGCGAAAACCGTCGTCCCGAGGTACACCAGAGGGACCTCGAACCGTGCTCCGTCAGCGGCGTACACCACACAGTGGCCCTCATCAGCGACCACAGATGACGATGTGCTGCAGCATTCATTGTCGGCCGTGTCTGAAGCCTGCCGGCGGTGGGCACCGGCTCCGGCCACCAACATCTGCCGGCACTTCTTGGCCAGCTGAGCAAGCTTCCTTGAATGGATCATGGTTGAGCCTGATGTGTTCCTGGCTAGCTAAATTTCACTACTTGGCTCTGAAAGACTGAAGGCGTGTTGTAGATTGTGATGTGGCTTGCAGATGAGATGAAGAAGTTTGTGTTGAGCAGGCCATGGATTTATACTAAAATGATGAGAGATCTCAGGGCAGTGCATATGCGTGTAGCTATCAGCGAGAACGTTGGGTGGGGGACAGTGCCACGAGTGCTCCGTGTGCAATGTTATTGGAACTAGCTGCATACACCAAACGTGATGAATGATTTTGATGAGATTTCCAAGCATCATCCATGTCTGAAACTGAAATAGGCTTCTGGTTAGAGAACCACATGGGGTCCTTGTGCACGTCTTCTGAGCTATTTCCCTATCAAACCAATCACCGCGGCTGTGCAGGCGAGACGTCCAGCGCAAGCTCCGGCAAGTGCCAAACACTTTGGCCCCAGCAGTCCTGATGCAGATCACACCACGGCACTTCCAAAACTGCAGCACCGCACGTACCATACACATGGCATTGTCTCCTGCCCAACCATCACACACTACACCATACGTGGGTGCCCCATCACCCTTGAGCTATAAATCCATGGCCAGTGACCACCAAACACCAATAAGATCATATCGGGATCCATCTATGAAAGATCTCTATTGCATCAATAAAACAAACCCCTATATATATCCCTTTTTGGTATAGAAAGTTCCAGCCAATTCCAATAGCTTGTGATAGAGTCAAGGGTGTGATTACCCTGGAATTTCAGCTCACACTTTCGGAAAGATCGATAGTATCGTATTCCGCTCTTATGCTCTCGTTATGTAATAGAATACCTTTTACCGTTCATCAAGTGAACGTAGCCCTTTTGTAGTCTATGCCCCTTTATTCTTAAGTGGGGGAATCCCCTGAAAGCCGGTGATCGAGTGAGTTTTTTTCAGGAAGCTAGTTCTTTAGGGCTTAAATGCGCCGCTTGTCGGCTGTGAAAAGTATACCTTTCCTTTCCCACCTGTTTTTGGTGCCTTCTTTATGCTCTTTCCTAAGGAAGCAAGAGGAAGAGTGAGGGTCGACAGGCAAAGAATGGCTTGAGTGAAAGCTGGAGTGGCACAAGACAGATTGAAAGCAAAGGGAATAGCTCATATGGAAAGAAACATATATAGTCAATGAAATTCTAAAGATAGCCATAATAAGTGATATGATAAAAGATTCAGAATGAATGAATAGAATCTAATAACATTGGGTTCCCGTGAAAAAATGGGATTGGGGGAGTAGTTCCCTCTAGCCAATCCTAAAAGTTCTTCTGCCTTCGATCCCGTGGTAAGCCTTTCAAGTTTCCAGCCAGTAGACAAGAAATTCAGTAAGTAATAGAAACGGGATGGCCATCATAAAAGGGAAATCTCAATTAGTACTTCTTTTTTGGAAAGCGAGGTTGAGTTATATGAAACTAAGGCAAAAAGACGAAAAGACGTTCACGTTACCAATTCCGTCTCGTCTGATCGGTACAAAGAACTGATGTAGGGGTTGCCGCTCCTTGGTTCATCTCTCGGTAGAACAAGGCACCTATGCGGTGGGTTCGACTCCCACAGGAGCGTACATTTCCAATCGATTTGGTACTTTTCTTGATTCAGAGTTCTTGCTGTCCATTGAAGATTCTTTAGCGATGTAAAGCCATCAAGCAGTAGACCGGCAAGGGTTTTTCTGTCTCGGTATTCGTTCTTGAATCAGTGACTGAGAGTAAGGGCTAGTGATCCATCTAATCACTAAAGGTGGGGCATCTATTGAGAATCTAGTTTCTTGATCGAAGTAAAGAAGAATTGTAGTTCCTCTTTAGGCGAGCTACTTCGTTCCTATTCTCCGATTCTGAATAGGAGAAGGATGTAATGAACCCAAAATACTTCGCTAAGGTTCAACCGTTTCGCTACGGTTTTCTTCCAATTTCTTCTAAGCAATTCTGATCAACAGAAAAAAATCTAAGCGAAGGCACCTTTCTTTGTATGGAAAAAGGAAGAAGATGCAGCTTTGGCTTCCGTTTCTAGCTCTGCTTGAGCTGCTTCGTCTGTTTCTCTTGATGTGGGTGTCGGTCTTTTGAGATCTCTTCTCTCACTTTCGGAGCACAGTTGGTCCTCAATTTGAAAACCGACAAAGGTGACTTCTTCCTTATTCACGCCTTGATGCACCTTTTTTCGTGTTCAATCTCGCCTGAGAGCAATGCATCGATACAACAAAGTTCTTATTCTTACCCTTCAAAAGATCGGGAAAGGTCATTCTAGGCTCTTTATCACATGTCTCATTCCATCCTTTACCTTGTCCCATGCATGATTCCTAGATCGATTGAATGATCAATTCGAACTTTAGGAACGTAGTCCCTTTGGCCACACAGGAAAAGATTCATTGTTTTATTTGAAGTAGTGAAACTAATCAACCAATCGAAGCAAAAGAGATACAAGTAGTGATTATTATTAACAGATTGGAATGCTATTAAGCATAACGAGACGCTAGCTCACGTTGGCATCTTTCAACCTTTCGGATAACTTCTCTCCATACTAACCAAGAAGAGCAAGGCGGTTTTACTACCATTAGCGAGTAGTTCCCTCTCCATTTTGCAATACAAATATAAGATCACTATTATTACGAGTGGTGAAAGTGAAAGCAATAGTCGCGTACTGGAATCCCAGTAAAGAAGAGTGATTTTCGTCAGAAAGAACAAAAGCTGGAGGAATGCGATCCAAAAAAAACGGAAACATTGCACTTTTTTCGTTTAGAAGTAGTTGAAGAGGGAATCCACTACCAAAAGAGAAAGAGTTCAGCTGCCCCGATTTCTCGAAGGGTAAGAAGAAAATAAGAAGTCTCTTGAGCAGTGAGGAGCACAATGATTTGTGCTCTGAGCGATAGAGGTCAAAGGTGCTACTAAAAGGGGGCAACGAGATAACAGCTTGAAACAATAGGAGAGAAGTGGTAGCTTCATGTCGGGGCGAACTGAAACATCTTAGCCGTAAAATACCTACTCCTATGGACTAGAGGATATATTCTGGTCCGGGATTCTCACTAGAATTGAACACTTCTGGCGGCGCGTCCATTTCCTAGGCGACAAACCGCCATTTCTACCTCTAAGGCTCTAAGCTACTAACTAGAACAGTAACTGCTCAAGCCACCTCCATATGGGACACGCAATCTCAATCCCATGGTTCTAGTTAGAGGTAGGAACAACAGATTGGTGATTGTTCATCTAACCTACACATCTCCATGCCCTCCGCTGCACTGTCACCCAATTCAGCCACCGTCTGGCCATTTCCATCCTCTCCTTTTAGCTGTTGCTTCCTGCCCCCGCAAATCATGACCATGAAAACTCATGGTTTATTTCTAATTTCTTCAGTGCTCTATATGAACTATGATAAAGGATGTGTCAAATAATCCAATTTCTCCCAGAAAGTTGAAACCCTTTTGTATCATTTCCTCTGATAATCGATCTTACATCAAACTGCATAGAGCTCCTCTCGGTCCTAAGTCCTAACCAAGAAACTATTTCGGAAGCTAAGCTAGTAGCTAAGTACAAAGAGCAAACTGATGGGATGGAGCCATGCAGCTAGCATTGTAGCTGTGGCAGTGCCCAGAAATGGAGCTCAAGAATGCCTTCTCGACCTCCTCAGAGGCCTCTCTCCGGACAAGGCACAAGACGTACTCCATCACCGTGGAGTCACAGGGAAGTGTGATCCTGCCTCCCTCGCTGCCGCTTGCGAAGCCAAACTCCTCCTCTGACATCCTCAGGAGCTCGGCGAAGACCGTCGTCCCGAGGTACACCAGAGGGACCTTGAACCGTGCTCCGTCAGCGGCGTACACCACACAGTGGCCCTCATCAGCGACCACAGATGATGCTGTGCTGCAGCATTCATTGTCGGCCATGTCTGAGGCTTGCCGGCAGCGGGCACCGGCTCCGGCCGCCAACATCCGCTGGCACTTCCTAGCCAGCTGAGCAAGCTTCTTTGGATGGATCATGGTTGAGTCAGATGTGTTCCTGGCTGGCTAAATTTCACTTAAAACTGAAGGTGTGTGGTAGATTGAGATGTGGCTTGCAGATGAGATGAAGAAATTTGTGTTGAGCAGGCCATGGATTTATAGTAAAATGAAGAGAGATCTCAGGGCAGCGCATATGCGGGTGGGTCGCGTATAGCTATCAGCGGGAGCGTTGGGTGGGGGACAGTGCCACGAGTGCTCCGTGTGCAATGTTATTGGAACTAGCTGCAGACACCAAACGTGATGAATGATTTTGATGAGATTTCCAAGCATCATCCATGTCTGAAATGTGCTTCTGGTTAGAGAACCACATGGGGTCCTTGTGCATGGCTTCTGGGCCATTTCCCTAGGAAACCGATCATCATGGTTGTGCAGGCGACACTTCCAGTGCAAGCTCCGGCAAGTGCCAAACACTTTGGCCCCAGCAGACCTGATGCAGATCACACCACGGCACTTCCAAAATTGCAGCACTGCACGCGCCATACACATGGCATTGTCTCCTGGGTGCCCCTTCACCCATGAGCTATAAATCCATGGCCAGTGACCACCAAACACCACCACTTCATCCACAGACAAAGGCATTCCAACCTCCAACTAGCAGAAGTATTTCTTCGGTTCCAAAAACACAAGAAGCTACCATGATGAGTGCCAAGACACTCGCTCGTCTGGCCAAGAAGTGGCAGAGGGTGGCGGTTATCGGGAGGAAGAGGCTCACCTGGTCGCCATCAACATCCACAAAAGAAGCCGGAGGGTCGTGCTCGTCGGTGGCCGGCAAGGGCCACTGCGTCGTGTATGTTAAGCTTCATGCACTAGCCAACGCAACCAAAAGTCCGAACTGATGGAAAGGGCTAGACAATCCACATATACTGTAACACCCCCTCTCACGTGTGACGGGGAAGACAAGTCACTACTCGGAAAAGGGCTATAGATGGAATTGATACTAATGGCGCACCAGACAGGCAGTGTGCCATTAGTATATAGTAATGGCGCACCAGCAACAGATACGCCATTAGAGTTGAAACTACTAATGGCGCACCAATCCCGAAGTGCGCCATTAGTATCAAAAAGTTTTTTTTTGAACTAGCGCGCCTGTCCAAACATACTAATGGCGCATGTGTACGAAGTGCGCCATTACTAGTTGTAACTAGTAATGGCGCACCAGCAGTAAAGTGTGCCATTAATGTTCTTTTTTTATGATATTTTTTATTCTTTTTTTTACAAAACTACTAATGGCGCACTGTCCCAGAGTGCGCCATTACTAGTTTAAACTAGTAATGGCGCACTGTGCGACAGTGCGCCATTAGTATGTTATTTTTATTTTTGCAAAACTAGTAATGGCGCACCTACTATAAATGCGCCATTAGTAACCTTGATTACTAATGGCGCATTTATAGTGGGTGCGCCATTAGTAAGCGGGCAGCAACAAGATATTTTGGGCAGCCTCTCCTACCCACACTCACTTTCTCCCCCACTTCATTCTCTCCACCTCATCTCCTCTCGGGTCCCTCCTCTTTTTCACCTCATTTCCACCATATATTCATTCAAATTAAGTGGTTAAATTACCTTGTTTTGATAGGTAAGTAAGGGGGGAAGCTATATTTATGTTGTTCTCCATACAACAATGTGCACATGCACTTTTTATGGCCTAGCTAGATCTATGTATGTTCGTGGTGTTGCATATGTTTGTTGTGTTGCATATGTGTTTGTTTTTGGAGGTGTACCGGTATTTGAAATGCGATAGTTGCCAATATTTTCCCGGAATGTTGATTCATTTCCGTTTCGGTGAGAATTTTGGCATTAAGCATTCTTTTTTGTCCTATTTTTAGGGAAAGTCATGGCAAATTTTTTCTTGGTTCTAAAATATCGTTTTGCTCTACCCCGCAGGCAACCATGGTGCGCACAATGACCGAAGGCATCGTGAATAGGTTTTTGAGGTCCGTGAAGGCCGAGATGCTTCAAAAGAACGAGACGGAGATAAGATGTCCGTGTCGAAGATGCAAGCTGAAGAGCCTTATTGCGGACCCGGATTCCGGGCAGGTGCGGGACCACCTGCTCTTGCGTGGTTTCATGGATGGCTATCGGTGGCAAGGTGATGAAGATGACTACGAAGTCGTCCATGGGGGCCGGGCAAGAAATGAGGAAGGGCAGCAAGACAACCACTGCGGCTCGGGCGGGCGAGAAGACGAAGAATCCCCAGGAGATGATCACGACGGTGATGCTGTACACAGTCATCATGTAGAAGATGCAGGACATGATGATGAGGAAGATGCCGGAGTAGACGACGGGCATGATCATGAAGATGATGATGCTGGCGGAGCAGACGACGCTGGACCATCGATGGGCTGGGTGCAGGACCCTCATATTCAAGAGCTGCTTCTCAAGCAGACCGATAACGCAAGAGCTGCCGCCCGAGAGAAAACCAAGATGGATCAACTTGAGTTAGACGCGGTTACTCCATTGTATGAAGGATGCAGGCCCGAGGATACCCGCCTGAAAGTAACGCTCATGGCTCTGGAGATGAAGGTAAAACACAAAATGACCGACGCATGCTTCGACGAGAACATGTCATTCTGGCACGAACGTCTTCCCAAGGGGAACAAGTGCCCCACCAGTTTGGAGGAGGCGAAGAAAATCGTGTGTCCTCTGGATTTACCGCACGTGAAATACCATGTGTGCATGAACAATTGCATCATTTATCGGGACGAGCACGCGGAGTCTACCATATGTCCGGTGTGCGGCGTCACTCGATACAAGAAGAGGAAGAAAGCTCCTCGAAAAGTGGTGTGGTACTTTCCAATCACTCCTCGTCTGCAGCGGTATTTCGCGGACCCTAAGGTAGCAAAGCTCCTGCGTTGGCACGCGGATAGGGAGGAGAAGAAGCGAGAAGATGACGCAAATGATCCGGAGATAGATAAAAAAGACAAGATGCTGAGTCACCCTAAGGATGCGAGCCAGTGGCAAGCGTTGAACTTCGAAGACCTAGAATTTGGGAACGATCCAAGGAACATCGTGCTGGGCGCGAGCACCGATGGAGTCAATCCATTTGGCAGCCAGAGAAGCACACATAGCACCTGGCCTGTGTTTGTGTGGATGTACAACCTTCCCCCCTGGTTGTGCATGAAGAGGAAGTCCATTCACATGAGTATGCTAATTGAAGGACCGAAACAACCAGGGAACGACATCAATCTATATCTGGGGCTGCTGAAAGAGGAGCTAGACACGCTGTGGAAAACGCCAACCAATACGTGGGACGCAGTAAAGAAAGAATATTTCCCTATGAGAGTCGCGCTGCTCACGACGGTGCACGACTATCTCGGTTACGGATATGTCGCGGGGCAGGTGGTCCACGGATTTTCTGGATGCGTCAGGTGCATGGATGACACAACGTATCGCCAGCTAGATAGAGATCCCGGGTCTTCGAAAACCATGTTCATGGGACATCGAAGGTGGCTTCGCGACGATGACCTGTGGAGAAAACGCAAGGATCTGTTCGGTGGTGAAACCGAACCCCGAGGACGCCCGCGTACGAGGAGCGGCGAGGAAATAGACGAGCTGTTGAAAAATTGGAAAGATTGCCCACTGCCGAGAAAGAAGCAAAAGGCGCCAGAGCCGGGAAAGAAGCGAAAGGCGCCAGAGCCGCTGCTGAAGGTATGGAAAACGAGGTCTGTTTTCTGGGACTTGCCGTACTGGAAGATCCACCGTGTGCCTCACAGCCTTGATGTAATGCATATCACGAAGAACGTGTGCGAGAGTCTGCTTGGTACCCTGCTCAACATGCCAGAGACGACCAAAGGTGGGCCGAAAGCAAGGGCGGACTTGAAATCAATGGGCATCAGGCAGGAGCTTCACGCTATATATGATGATCATGATGATGATGATGATGATGATGAGGCGAAGCAGGACACGGAAAGTCGTCGCAAAGGCAAAAAGGCCAAGAAGACCGGAAATGACTACCCTCCCGCGTGCTTCACTCTAAGTCAGGAGGAGATCGAGCAGTTTTTCACCTGCCTCGTAGGAGTACAACTTCCTTACGGTTACGCGGGGAAGATAAGCAGATACCTAGACCGGGCGAAGCTGAAGTTCAGCGGGATGAAGTCTCACGACTGTCACGTGCTGATGACGCAGATACTTCCAGTTGCAATCCGTGGTATCATGGACGCGCACGTCCGTGAAACCCTATTTGGCCTATGCAACTTTTTCGACGTCATCTCTCGGAAGTCTGTTGGCGTGAGGCAACTCAGAAGGCTACAGGAAGAGATCG